>JANAVB010036818.1:942324-1237324 GCA_029216955.1 Iris pallida | reverse complement strand
ACACTAAAGAAGGCGGCCAGCACTCGAAGGACAAACGTCAAGAGAGCACGGACTGCCAGAAGTCCTCAAGGCCGTGTTTGCAGTGCCTATTGCCTTTGTGAGTTTGACGGAGAACCTCCCGGATAAGTTGTTGGACGAATATTGGTGTCCTTCGTATCTGTATTTGTTGCAATTTTTCCACATGACCCACGTAATGGCGGCTGCAACGATCTGGTGGACGTGAGAGGCGCTACTCCAGGTGGCCAGAAGATCGTTGAAGCTTCCACCGTCCTGGTCCTGTCTGCAACGATGAGATGGAGCGTTCCAGACCCTCGTGGGCGAGTCTCCTAAGTACAAAATATGGTCAACCATTTCGGACTCTCTCGCTGTGCAGCAATGACATGCAGAGGCTAAACTGAATTCTATGGTATTAAGAGCATCATCGGTGGGGAGCTTCTTGCGAAACGCTCTCTACATCAGAAAGGACCATTTTTTAGGTATACAAGATTGCCAGAAAGATCCGATGATAGGGGAAGGCACCCCAATGCCCCTGGCTACACTTCTGGCTGATACAACCGAGAAGGATCCGTTTGCCGAGATAGTCCACTACAGAATGTCGGGTTTCGTCCTGATCTGATGCCCGGTGTCGAGAAGCAAAGCAGCGGCCTCTTCTCCACTCCAGTCTCGAACCCTCTTTCAGTTCCAGTTGCCCAAGGGATCCCATATATCTCTAATGGTACAGTGGGAGGAGCTGTCGTAACTTGGGGAGGAGATCATTTCCGGACCAACGTTCGGAGAATAAGGATGATTCGGCCGAACCCAGCTTTAGACGGATCAGAGGTTTAGCAAGGTTCTGACCCTTAAGGATGTGCCGCCAAGATGCGGAGGATCTACAGTTGAAATACGCATTAGACAGTTGTATGTGCTTAAAATATCTGGCCTTCATGAACCGCTCCCTGAGGTTACGACTCACTCTAAGCTTCCACCACAGCTTCATCGAGAAAGCATCAACGACATGAAGAAGTTGGTGAATATGTTTTCAATAGATGTGAGCACCTTCTGTCACGCCCCAGAACCAGAATACTGGAGATCGAAGGACAGACACAGCCAGCTACGTATATAGAAGTGTAATCTACCTCGATATACGGTCACGTCTGTCTAGATGTACGAGGGTTTATCTACAAGCCAATCAGTCTCTTATGGTTAAGAACAAGCCTAGTGTATCAATCTCAAGCAAGTAATAATAGTTACAAGATGTTAGACCATCAGACATTCAATAGTAAGGCGTCTTATATATTTCATATACAGATGATCATGAAGCTAGTCGTACAAAATACGAGGACAAACAAGAGTTTCAGTTATACATGATCAACCCTAGGATTTTCCAATCATGTTACAGCCCTTAGGCAGACAAGAAATATAAGTATTCAACATGAGCTAACACTTGCTCGGCAGCTAAATGCCTCAAAAGAATAATTTACAATAGAGTGAGAGAGCAAAATAAAACCCACTCATTGCCAGGGTTCATCATCTGACTGGAAGGCTGGGAGATCCTTGGGTGCTGCTCCGAAATCTGGTCATACAAAACCAGCTGGGTCAGACCCCAGAAAGAGCAAATGCCACAAGGGAGGCTTCACTTAAGAACTAAAACCAGCATGTCAGAACATAAACAAGAATAATAATAATAGGAAAACATGAAATATAATATAAGGCAACAAATGACGAGAGGGCGAGGAACTATTCCGGAAGCCAGGTTACAATTCTTAAAACAAACAAGGACCGGGGTTGTAACCCTTCGCCTGAACAGAACCGGGTCTCTAGCCATTTATTGCTAAGAGTAAAGCGTAAGCAAGCATGTCCTGAGATAGCCATGTATTGGATCTAAAAAAGACTAGACAAGATTGGACTCCATCCAACATTCGCGGCCAAGCAATAAGTACGACTTGATATTTTAACTAACTAGGGTTATCACAAGCCTAGTTACTAGCAAGATGCAATGAGATATTCCTACGACCACAAGCCCTGCAGACTATCTAGGTTATCCAGATGCAAGTGCAAGAGTTATCAAGAATCATTAGGTCAACACATGACAGTGTGCATAGTACTTGTTTCATGAAGTGCCCCACATGACAGTGAGCTGTAAATGTGCCCTACTCGACGGCAGGCTACAAGTCCACAAGAAAGGTGCCCAGATAACGAGATTGCTTATAGCCAAAATATCTCTTTCTATATGAGCTACTTGATTTATCTAATCATTACCCTAGCCAGATTCAGTCTGAATTCTTGACCATGGTACTCAGGAATCTATGTCCTAGACAAGATGCAAGACGAGACTTGTAGCTTGTACAGACATAATCAAGAGAAATCACCCACGGTGTCAAGACGAGAGTTACTTGTTACTTGTCACTTGTCAGAATTACTTGTCCGAAGTGCATCTCGACGGGCCACTATCAAGCTTATCATGCTATGCCAGGTTTACTTGTTACTTGTTACTTGTCAAGAGTACGCCTCGACGGGCCACTATCAAGAATTTTATGTCAGGTTCGTATTGTCATGTTGTGTTCATGTATCATGTCATGCTCATGGGTAAGTTAATACAAGATATGCCCAAGATTTACAATCATCAAATTGAGTAGTCGCAACTTAGGCTGAGTATAAAATATAAGTAATTTAAATATAAAACTACATACTAAAGATGAACATGCAGGGGGCTAAGGCATGCGGTCGAGACTCATGCGGCCAAGCATGCAGTTTGCATGACTTCATGCGGCCAGGGGTTAAGCGACAAAGCATGCAGTCCGCAGGACTGCATGCGGCCAGGGGTCACGCGTCCAAGCATGCAGTCCACATGACTTCATGCGGCCAAAGCTTCATGCGGCAAGAAATAAAGTCCGCAGGACTTCATGCGGCCAAAGCTCATGCGGCCAAGATATGCGGCCCGCATGACTTCATGCGGCCATGCCTCATCACGTGGCCAAGGCAGCACTGTCGCAGGACTTCATGCGGCAAGCCTTTATGCGGCCAAGGCAACACTGCCGCAGGACTTCATGCGGCAAGCCTTCATGCGGCCAAGGAAACACTGTCGCAGGACATCATACGGCAAGCCTTCAAGCGACCAAGGGTCATGTGGCCCGCATGACTTCATGCGGCCCGCATGACTTCATGCGGCCAAGGCGACACTGCTCATCTTCTCTAAAATTCGAAAAGATAAGCCATGGAAGCCATGCTTCCAAGCTCCGTCCAACCTCTGATTTAAGTCAAAAATTGGACTTCCATAGGTCAAAATGGGTTAGAACTAAATTTTCTACAACATGAAACAACTAGATTTTGAAAACAAACAAGTTTGATAGATCAAAACCAAGGAAAACCAAAAATAACATAAACTTAGATCTACAAAAAAAATATCCACCAATTCGAAAAATGCTAAGTTCTAAAGTGTCTTGAAATCGTGTAAGAAAGAAAATGGAACAAATAGAAATGAGTTCTCTCAGGAAGCAAGCTAGCACTTGCCTAGCTCTCTAGGTTGGTGGAAGAGTTAAGAGGAAGAAGAAGAAGTAAATGAAGAGTAAAGGAAGAGAGAGAAAGAAATTGGTTTATAAAGAGAGGGGATGGTTCAACATGTTGAACCAACCATCAAAATAAACCAAACCAAGCCATCCAAAGCAAGTCAAGTTTGTCACGACCCGCTCCCGAATAATCGGACATGAGTCGGACACGCCCAGCCTTTGTCGTTAGACACGATGAAGTAAGATGTACCAATAACTAGGGAGAACTATGAATCAAGATAAGAATAAAAGTAATCACAGTATCTAATATATCAAATCCCAGAATCTCAGATACAAATCTAAATGTTATTACATTCCAGCAAATGTAAACTATAATGATGTCTCTAATACAAGTCCAGATAAAGCTAAAGAGAAAAGACTAGGCTTCCTCAGCCTCTAGGTCCTGGGCAACATCCACTGGCTCATAGGTGCCTCCAGGCTCCTGTCCGTAGTAAGTATCACAGATAGCCTCCAGCTCACCTACAACATATCCTAGTCAGTAGCGAAGCTAAGTATATCCAAGGAAATGAACATGAACATCATGATATGAACAAAAAATATGAAATATATATAAAGTACGAGAAACGAGAACCAGACATGAAACTGAACATGAGTACTGAAAGTAAATACAGGGAACATGATAAGAGTCATGAACATGAAATACAACCTGAATCCTGAAATGTGCAATATTAAAATACTTCCAGAGTGTGTGATCGGCTTGGGTAGATTCAATGAACATGAAATGGTACGGCTTCGGTCCTGCGTGCACGATGCAGGGCCTAAGCTATTCACATGAATAGTAACAGGGTTTGATCACCCATCTGTAGTATTTTCTCTCCCAGACACAAGTAAACTCAAGTAACATGAAATAAGACAATCCCGTGATACATCGTGTCAACAAGGTGATATAGGAATGAATATACAAGACATGAGAAAATTAACAAGTCCGAGGAGTATACTTGTCTTGCTCAGGGTGATCAAGTGTGGGATGTACAGCTGGAAATCCTCTTATTTAATGATTTACAAGTTGGTTAATAAACTGACTAATTCTAATTCTGTTTATCAATAATTCTAATCATGATACACTAGTGTTAGTCCTCTACTTAAAATCTATACTATAATTCAAATCCCTATTATAGCTACATAATCATCCTAATTTCAAGATCATGAAGTATTACACCCAATTATAGTGTACTACTTCAAGTAGCATGTGACCCCCCTTTTTAACCATTAACCTAGTTAATCTTAGTTTAAGGTCAAACAGTCCTTAATATCCAACCTAGGAGTTATATAACCCAGTCCTTAAGTAGTCCAATAACAGTCCAAATACTAGTCCTATATCAATCCCATACCAGTCCTATAATAATCTAAATATCAGTCTAATATGAGTCTAAATATAGTCCAATATGAGTTCAATATACAGTCCCATATCTCAGTCCAATATCAGGACATAATACAGTCCTATCTCAGTCCAATATCAGGACATAAACCAGTCATATCTCAGTCCAATATCAGGACATAAACCAGTCCTATCTCAGTCCAATATCAGCACATAAACCAGTCCTATCTCAGTCCAATATCAGGACATAAACCAGTTCTCCACCATCCCCAGTTTTGGTTAGGGATATCTATCAATCTTAATCATTACTAGTACTACTCAGTCTTTCAAGGCATGGCACAGTCCCTAACAGGTATTTCAATTCATCTAAGTCTAGGTGAGAATCAATCCAAAGCTGATATCACCAATCCAGAGTTTGAACAATCTGAACATCCTACAATACACAAGTTTTAGGGAAATCTGTAGTTTGATACCAAACTATACAAAACATTAATCTATCACTTCCATAGGACTGTTTTAAACAGGCTAGTGTAATCAGTTTTAGCCAAGGTACTGTAATTTAGCCTTTAACAGACAATACAAAATAGTCTTATACAGGACATGGGACAAGACATTAGAGTCATAGGACTTAATGTTCAGTCAATCCTAAAATCAATCCACCAGTCCTAAGATCCAAAATCTGTGATATGAGTTCCCAGGTTTCATGTCACGATCTGCACCCATTTTTCGGACGCGAGCTCGTGAGCAAGCCAGCTACGTATCAAGCGGACTCCAGCCCGACTCGAGTACGTATAAGCTGTCAAGATCATGGTAACATAGCTACTACGGTAATCTACAGTGTATCTCAATCCATAAGTGTTTGCCATGAAATATAAAAGAACAGAACAATTATCGGAGGACCGGACTTTTACTTCACGTTACAAACTCGCTTGTACAAAGAAAGCCTAGGGACGAAAACCTAGGTACAGTAGTCTAAGTACAATTGTTTATTTTAGATTCTGGGGGATGACGATAGAGGCTCGGGAAGGCGACGGCAGCCCTGCCTTACTCCTTGGACGATCGGTATGCAGCCTTGGCTCCTGTGAAAAGATGGTTGGCATTGATGAAGAAATGCTCTTCTTGCTCTCCCTCTGACTGCTCTTCTGGCTTCTCTCTTTCTGTGTGTATTCCCTCTCTGACTATGGGGGGAAGTCCCTCTGTATATACGTATTTCTCTCTGATATTGTATATATTTTACAAGGGCATGGCACCTTGCTATTTATAATAGTGGGATGTGATCATTAGGGTTGCCAATGATTAGCTCTTGGAGATGGCGGCGGCCTGGGGATTGGTCAATCCAGGCCGTTCGTTTCTGATTGTGACGAATCCGAGCCATTAGGTGTAGATTACACCAAATCCCATTAGTAATTAATGCTGATTGGAATAAATCTTCCTTATAATGATCTTCTGATATCTACGAATAAATTAGATCTATTCTTCTGCCACGTGTCCCAGATTATTGGGATTTGACCCAATCTTTAATGGCAGCAAATCTGAGGAATTAATCGGTTTGGGACACGTGTCCTAGGAGCTGCTGGGGGGATCTGGACCGCATGACGAGTAAGCCGCATTTGAATTTGAGCCGCATATGGTTAAGCCCACGTGTCAGGGCTGCCTGGGCAGTGGCCCTCACTTGAGCCCTCGAACCTCAGGGGAGTAATCCTTGTGGGCCACATAGGTACATATCCGCCTGAGCCGCATGGACATGATCCTCTCGAACCGCATGAGAAGTCCTCGCTCGAGCCGCATGAGGCTTTCTTGGCCTGAGCCGCATAGGACAGATTCACTCTGAACCGCATGAGAAGTTCTTTTCTCGACCCGCATGAGGCTTTCTTGACCTGAGCCGCATAGGATTTATTCTGAACCGCATGAGAAGTGAGCCACATACGAACGCCCACGTGGCAAGGCCACGTGGCATTTTTATGGCTCTCGGGAGATTTGTGTCAGAGATCTCTTTTCTCTTCCCTAGAGATTCATCATTATGACAGAGTCATAATTACCTGCTTTTGTGTCAGGCCTGTCACTTTTTTCAGAGCTGTCAGCCGTCAAACAATTAATGCGAGATGGCGGAGGAGTGGGCTGCCCTGCCACGTGTCTTCTGAGCCGTATAGGATGTCTTGGGCCGCATGGCCTCCTTATGCCGCATGACTCTCTGAGCCACATGGGTTTTCTGAGCCGCATGGGGTTCTTTTTCTGCATAGCCCCTTATGCCGCATGACTCTCTGAGCTGCATGGGCTTTCTGAGCCGCATGGGGTTCTTAGGCCGCATGAGTCATTTTCTTTAATATTTTCCATGCTTCTACAAGACCCCCTTCAAAGTTTTCAATTTGCAAAAATTGAAATACTTTGAATAAGAAGCATGGATGCATATTCTTCTGGCCGCATATGACACTCTGACCGCATAGAGATCTTGGCCGCATAGATTGTTCAGCCGCGTAGGTGGTTCAGCCGCAGGGAACTTTAATACTACAGGGATATCTTAGCCGCATAGTTCCTTGCCATGTCATTATGTCATGCATGCAAACCCTTTTTGGGGCAGGATCCCAAGAGTTTTCTGATCTTTAATTATCTGGTCCGCATCGATAGCCGAAGAGTCGACTTCTTTGTACGAGGCGTCGGTCTTGGTCTTCTATAAATGGAAGGGTTTTTGGAGGGATTTCTCTCTTGGACTCTTCTTGATTTAAGATTTTTGTCTTGCTTTCTTCTTCTGACCGACAGACAACGATGGCACCTAGGGCTTCCAAGGCAGTGAAGAAAGCTGTGGCGAAGAGTAGGAAGTCGGCTTCGTCTTCAACAGCCGCACCCCTCGTTCGTCTTGACGTTCATGTTGTCGTCGAAGGTAAGGACTGTGTGAAAGATTGGGTGCTTTGAAACCCGAACAGATGCTGCTCTGCTGCATTACTTCGTGCATAACCATTTGATGCAAACTTTTCAAATTTCGTGGTCTGCATACACGTCCCATGAGCCGCATGGAATATATTCCATGTCCGAGCCACGAAAAAATTATCTTTCAACGGGCCGCATGAACCCTTCTGAATATCCTCTGACTGTTTTTATCATTCATTATCACTTCTTTTTCGTCTTTTGGTTCTTGTAGTGTCTCCACCGAACGCTGAGATTGCGGTGGTAGAGGAGCCGCCGCTCCCTGGCATCAATCAGGGGCCTCCCTCTGTTAAGGAGGAGGTGATGAAAGAAGAATCAGCGCCTGAAAGGGACGACATCCTCCCCACTATCGAGACTGCTGAGGGTGGCAACGCTGGAAATTCTGATTCCCCTATTCCGGACGAGGAGCTCTTTCAACTGCATCCTTCATATGTAAGGTGGTTGAAGGAATGGTATACGCGCTCCTGCAACTAGGTTTTAGGGGTTTCTTGTAGGGTTCTATCTTTTGTCTGTAGTCTTTGTTTTGTTTTGCTTTTCTTTTTGGTCTGCATGAAAAACTTTTCCCGTAGTTGTGTGGATGTAACCGATTTATGAATGAATGGAATACATTTGCTGCACTCTTTTGCTCTTAATAGTCATCTTGTTGGAACGTTTTGTGTGGACCTATTGCCTCTAACGTACCCTAGTTTTGGATACGGGCAACAAGTTGAAAGGAACAAACATACTTACTCAGAGGTACCAAGTACATGGTGAGCATGAAGGTTTCTTCGATGGAGCCTTCCCACTCAGAGGTAATGAGGACATGACAGGAGTGGGCTCAATGAAGAGGGATACAAAGAACGACTCAGAGGTAATGAGGACATGGAAGTTCTATGTAAGGGGTGATTTGTTTTTGGCGAAAACGGGACGACTCAGAGGTGATGAGGACATGGCCGTCTTGGAAGTTTGTGGACCCGTTACCCTTGTTGTGCACTGGGAGTGCAGGTAGTGGATCATGAGGGAGGATCTCTTATAGGAAGAAAGTTCAGCGGTATGGTTATACATGACTTTCTTTCAAAAGAGTGACCGGGATGTAAGTTCAGGGGTACCAGCGGGTACATAACTCGACAACCCATGAATGTTGTAATCAAAGTGTAAGTTCAGAGGTACCAGCGGGTACATGACTTGGAAATCTGGCAAACTATGAAGGTGAGTTCAGTGGTATCAGCGGATACATAACTCGAAAATCTGGAAAATTATGGGGGTAAGTTTAGTAGTACCAGCGGGTACGTGACTCGATGATCTGGAGAATGTTGTTTAAACATAGTATTTCTTTAGGAACTTGCCGCTGACGGGCAACATGAGCAAGTCTCCGTTCTGCTTGGCGAGGCGGTAAGCACCGTTGGAGAACACGGCCTCGATGACAAATGGACCTTCCCATTTTGGCTGGAACTTGCCGGCGGTCTTGTGAGTCATGACCATTGGCCTCCGGACTGCCAGAACAAGATCGCCCACTTGGAATGTTCTGATTTTGACCTTCTTGTTGAAGGCTCCTGAGATGCGTGCTTGGTATAGCTCGATCCTTTGCTGAGCTAGGAGGCGCTTTTCATCTAAGGCCTCCAACTCTTGTAGTCGACGTCGGTAGTTATCATCCGCTGTTAATTGATAAGTGAGGGCGACGTAGAGTGAGGGAATTTGAGTTTCTAATGGAAGAACTGCCTCACTCCCGTACACTAGAGAGAATGGTATATTCCCGGTGGCGGTCCGAATTGTGGTGCGATAAGCCCATAAACATTCACCGAGCTTCTCATTCCAGTCGCGTTTGTTGGAGGAGACAAACTTCTTGAGTAGTTTGATGATCGTTTTGTTGAATGCCTCTGCTAACTCTTTTGCTGCCAGGTCGTACGGTGTCGAAGCGACATTCTGAATACGGTGCTTATCGCAAAATTGATAGAATGCGTGGCTTGCAAACTGTGGACCATTATCATGGATGATCCTTCGGGGCAGTCCAAAGTGGTAGATGACGTGATGCTTAAGGAAGCTGATCACGTTCGAAGTTTTAACTTCTGCGAGTGGGATAGCTTCCGCCCATTTGGAGAAGTAATCAGTGATCGCAAGTATGAAGTGATGTCCTCGGAAGGAAGGTGGGGTGATTGGACCAATGATATCCATTCCCCATGCCTCGAATGGCCAGGACGCCACCGTCGGATGTAGAAACTCGGATGGTTGGTGAATGAAGTCTGCGTGGACCTGGCAAGCTTTGCATTTTTTAGCATAATCTATCGCATCTGCCACCATCGTGGGCTAATAGTAGCCCATTCGGCAAAGGCGATCTTGTAGTTTTGGGCCGGGCTGGTAGGCCCCGCAGACACCGTCATGAGCTTCTCGTACTGCTTCTTTGGCTTCTGCGTTCGACAAGCACCGGAGCAATAATCCGTCGTATGAGCGGCGATACAGCATTTTTGTCTCTGCATCGTAGAAGAATCTGAGAGAACGTCGTCTGATAGAAGTGGCTTCCTTCGGGTTCTCGGGCAGGATGTCGTAGACGACGAAGTCGATAAACGGCTGTCTCCAGTCTGGTGCTTCGTCGACCGTCTGGGCGGAGTAGCTCGCCACGAGTTGAACGTTGTTCTTGGGACAGACCAGTTCGTGGCCTATTATGTCAATCGAATGATGAGCGTGGTTCGGCACCGCTAAGGAAGCGGCAAGGCCTGCTAGGGCATCAGCTTCGATATTTTGGAGTCTGGGGACATGTTCGATGAAGAAACCCTCAAACGACGAGATGATGTCAATCGCTATTTGGTGATAAGGGATCATGTCTTCGTGTTGGACCTCGTATGAGCCCCGGATCTGATTGACGATTAGTTGGGAGTCGCCGTATGCTTCAAGATACTCTACCACCAGCTCTCTTGCTAGTTGGAGGCCAATGACCAGAGCGTTATACTCGGCCACATTGTTAGAGCAGGGTTCTGTGAGGGAGTATGCGCGGTTGATCACCAATCCGGAAGGGGAGACCAGCACTACCCCGACTCCGACAACTATATTGCCTTTAGGTCCGGTCCTCGAAGCACCGTCGAAGAACATTCGCCATATAGTCTCGTGAGAGGTTGCATGCGAGTCGGCGACCTCATCTGGGATCTCTTCATATATTCTGGAGGACTCTGAGCCTGGGTGAGCTGCTAAGAAGTCTGCCAGGGCTTGACCTTTGACTGCCTTTTGCGGGACGAAGGTCATATGATAAGGGGACAGCAATATTGCCCAAGTAGCGAGGCGAGAACTGAGTGCCCCTGGTTTAGTCATGAGGATCCTGAGATGGTTGACTCGTGAGATCACATGTATCGTTTGTCCGGTGACATAGTGTCGCGTCTTCTGAATGGCGAACACCAAGGCGAGGCATTCCTTCTCAACCGCGGTGTATCGATGCTCGGGTCCAACCATCATTCGGCTGAGATAGTATATAGCTTGTTCGTGACCTGCATCATTGTTTTGTGCCAACAGGACACCGAGGGAGTGTTCCATTGCTCGTACATAGAGCAGGAACGGTTTTCCGGCAACCGGGGCCACCAGGACCGGAGGATTTGACAGATATTCTTTGATGTTGTCGAAGGCACGCTGGCATTCCTCGTCCCATACGAATGAGACTCCTTTCTTTATGAGGTGTGTGAACGGTCGGCATCGCCCGGAGAGGTTAGAAATGAACCTCCTGATGTAAGCTAGCCTCCTTTGGAGGCCTCTAAGTTCGCGGAGATTTCTCGGGGGACCCATCTCCATGATTGCCTTTGTTTTCTCAGGGTCTACATGAATGCCCTGAGCGGTGATAATGAATCCCAAGAACTTCCCGCTGGATACGCCCAAGAAAGATTTCGTAGGGTTCATTTTCAGATTGTGGGCTCTCATCAGGTCGAATACCGTCCTCAGGTCCTGCAGATGTTCTCCCTTACGGCGACTCTTGACGGCGATGTCATCGACATAACATTCCACCGTCTTGCGCCAGTGTTCTCTGAAAATGATACTCATGGCTCGCTGATATGTGACGCCAGCATTCTTTAGACCGAAAGGCATGACTGTGTAGCAGTATGTGGCAATCGGTGTTCGGAATGATGTATGCTTTTCGTCGTCGGGAAACATCTTGATTTGGTTGTACCCCGAGAATCCATCCATGAATGACATACGTTCAAAGCCGCATGTGTTGTCGATCATGATGTCTGTGATAGGGAGAGGAAATTCGTCTTTCGGACATGTCTCATTCAGATTACGGAAGTCGATGCAGATTCGGATCTTCCCATTCTTCTTAAGGACCGGAACTATGTTGGCGACCCAGTCAGGATGTTGCTCCTCACGAATGAAGCCGTTGGCTATTAGTTTGTTGACTTCGACTTCGATCGCATCCATGACGCCTGGGTGGAAGCGTCGTTGTTGCTGCTTGACTAGCTTTGCATCTGGCCATATGTTGAGCTTGTGAAGAGCGATATCGGGGTCTAATCCCGGCATGTCTTCATAACTCCATGCGAACACGTCAATATATTCTCTGACAAGTTTCAGCAGTGATTCTCGCTCTTCGTCTGTTAGGCTTTTACTGACGAAGATTGGCTTTGGAGAGGATTCGCTGCCTAGGTCGACCTGCATAACCTCATCTTCGGTAGGAGGTTCTCTCTGCTCAAACCACTTTTCCCATTGTGCATCCAGCTGTTGGGCCCACGGCTCTAGTTCGAGGATTTCAGGAATGTCTTCGTCTTCTTCGTAAGCGTCAGCGAATGCCATGTTGACTGACAGGACTTGTCTGAAAATGTCTCCGATGCTGGTATCCGAATCAAAAGTTGGTGACCCGGTTGAATGTGACTGCCAGTCACACTCTTCATCTGAACTCTCAGGGGTCGTTGTGGGAGTTACATACCCTAGTCCACATCGAGTTTTGCTATAGTAGTCCCGTGGCTTGCCAGCCGGTACTGGTGGCTTCAAAGGTAATCGTCGTCCAGTACCGTAATTCAAACCTGGTATAGTCTCTAGATCATATCCCTGTTTTTGCATGAGGTATTTGGACTGGGGGCTATAAAGATACAGGGGCAGTCTCTCGGCATCTGACCCAAGATCAACTTCTTTTATGGTGAAGGGGCGCGGATCGTCCTTCCGGCCGAAGATGATTGGATGATCCCCTCCCTCGATTATGCGGTAAGCATCTTCTGCTGGAATAAGCTGGATTGCGGTGTGCACATTTGTCACCTGTGTGTGTAGATGGGTGCCTATACCATGTTCTATACCATACATTGTACAAAGCTTATTGAGCTCGATGTAGTTCAAAGATAGCCCTTTATTGATGAAATAAGGTATCTTTTCTAGGAGGATTACATCATCTGCGGAGGGGACATCGGTGTGGGCAGCCACATACTTGGCTAGTTCCGGTTCTTCTTCGGCTACCCCCTGCATAAATGAAGACTGAGAGGATGACCTAGTCAGCTCGATCTTCAGAGGTTCAACTGGCGGAACAGAGCGTGGGGTCGTTGGTAGACTAGCAACCCCCAGTTTGGTACTCGATGTGGGGCGAGGAGTGGCCGGTTCGCTAGAAGTGTCAGACCTCGCATCGGGGTGACGACCCTTCTTGGGAAGGCGTATCGTGAGCGATCTATCGGAGGGATTGAGCTTCTCCATTTGGGGTTGACCGACTCTCGGCAGTCTGATGGCAAGTGGCCCTGTTGTGGGTCTCGGCACTTGGCCGGACCTTGGCAGCCGGATTCTCATCTGTTCTTCCTGTGCCGAGAGACTGATTGCGTCCTTACGCAGCGTGGCCGTAAGGGGTACGGATTTGCCCGGTTTGCGGGCTTGGAGGTGGATCGTCAGAGATTCTTCTGATCCCGCGGTCGCTTCGGTACCAGCTTGCTAATTTCCTCCATCAAGGTGCCTCTTCGACTTTTCGTATAGGCAGGAGTCCGAGTAGTAGGATTCGACCCCTTTGAAGGGATCGATGTCAGCAAATTCTGTCCTCACGAGGCCATGCTTGTCGACATATTTGAAGCATTGGTGCAGCGTGGAAGGTACGATCATATAATCGTGTGTCCAAGGGCGCCCTAAAAGGATGTTGTAAGAAGTGTCGGCATCTATGACGTAGCAGGTGACTTCTGATTGAAGATCGCCAATCTGGCATTTCAGACGGATCTTCCCGATTGGGTAGCTCCTGCCCGAATTGAAACCGCTGATGGCGGTATTTGTAGGCGTCAGATGATGTATCGGAATACGAAGATGATGTAGCAGACCCTTCGGGATGATGCTTATGGAAGACCCAGGATCAATGTGCATCCGGTCCACCTTCACGTCGCCGATGTATCCAGTGTAGCATAACGGGCGATCGTGCAGGTTGGTTTTGATGAGCATATCCTGCGGGGTGAAGACGATATTGGGCATCGCTCCCGTACATACGCTGTCTTGGAGATTTGCGAGCTGATTTTCTTCCGTGAGGTTGGCCTGAGCCAAGTACGCGTCGGCATTTTGGAGTGCATCGCTCAAGGTCGCGCGAACATCCTTCGAGAGCCTCAGGAGTTCATATAAGGACAATTTGGCCGGTGTATTGGCCAATTGTGCCAAGATGTCGAAGTTGTAGGGCCTTTCCAGCCCCTGAGGTGTCTCCTTTCGGAGGGATTTGTCGAAGCGAGTCTCCTTCGGCCTAGGCTTGTCGGTCGTTGGAGGCTGAGGAGGCCCTGGAGCGTCAGTGGTAGTGGGCGGATGATCATCAGTCGAGTTCTCAGCCACGGGTTGAGATTGTGCTCCAGATCGAGTAACGACGGCCGTGACTTCTTCTTCATCTGCCGAGACGGTGCGGCAGGATCTGACTTTTCCACTTCTCTTCTTGTGAATGGAAGGCGTTGTGGACTGAGTCACCTCGTGGACCGGGTCCGGATGGACCCACATGATTTCTCCTTGCGATGTAGTGAGAGGTACTAGACCGGTAGTTTGATCTCGGGAAGGTGGAAGATTGGTAATCTCCATTGTCGCCAGAGGGATGGGAACCACCCCGTCTTGAGTTTCCGTTGGAGGAAGCTGCCGAATTGTATGGACACCATATTAGCTGCCACGGTTACCTCTTCGAAATCGATGGCCAGAGCGTTCGAATCGATGAGGTTTTGGATGTACCGTTTTAGTTGGTAGCAGTCGTGTGTAGCATGGTGTACATAGCGGTGGTAATGGCAGAACTTTGGATTCTCCAGGTCAGCTGGTCGAGGCTCCCGTCTTGGTGGAGGGAGCTGAATTCTATCTCCTTGTATGAGCATGTCCAAGATAGGCTTGACGTGGCCGTCTTTGAAAGAGTAAGTGATTTGAGGCCATTGTTTGTCTGTTGGTTGTGACTCGGGCTTCTGGGCCGTATCGGCCACCATAGCCTGCTTGCCTTTGTTGTCCCGATTGTTGGAGGGGTTACCCCCATTGTCGATGTTGGTGTTGGGACGCTTGCCCTTGTTATCTCCCTCTGAGATGTGTAACCCTAGTTGGCGAGCCTTTCTCAATCGTTCTTCGGCGCTTGTGGCGCTGATGATGAATGTCTTCCAATCTTTGAATTGACTTTCACCCATCCAGAGACTGATTGTTGGAAGCAGTCTCTTTTGGCAAATTTCAATCAAGGAGGAATCCGGATTACCAGATGGTAACTTCATTACGGTTTGACGAAACCGC
The DNA here is from genome assembly GCA_029216955.1 of Iris pallida. Lineage (NCBI taxonomy): Eukaryota > Viridiplantae > Streptophyta > Magnoliopsida > Asparagales > Iridaceae > Iris > Iris pallida. The sequence goes on along the minus strand of JANAVB010036818.1, from coordinate 1,221,904 downwards.
TCAATGTAATTCCTCGTCAGCTCTTTCTCTCCTTGGACGACGTCCATGAGGGTAGACATTGTGACGTCCTACCCTACCTCATAGAATCTCTCCAAGAACAAGCGTTTGAAGCCAGCGAAGGAGTGGATGCAGTTGTCTGGCAGGTTGCGGTACCAGTCGAAGGCGACTCCTTCCAATGCCCCGATGAATAATCGCGTGAGGATAGCGTCATCATGGGGCAGATGGTCGGTGGTCACCTCGAAGTAAGTGATGTACCGACTTGCTGAGGTCTTGCCATCATATGGGTTGATGTTGAACGGCTTATATCTTGGTGGGAACGGAACATCCCTCCATTCAGCAGGATATGGTTGCCGTATTCTGAAATCTTAAGAGTTTTCTCGGGCGTGGAACATGGCTCGGAGCTCCTGAACCTCTCTCCTTACTTCTCGGGCCTCATCTGTTGCGGTAGGGGCCGTTATTTCGGGAGGATTATTGTCCGGGTTCGGTGCCGCTGAATTTAAATCTACATTGATTGTGGGAGCTACGCTTGTTTGGCCAGGTGTCACTCCCTGCAGAGTAGGAAGAGCCGCTTTGATCTCATCTACAGACTTGACCAATACGTGCAGTATGGCCTCCAAAGTGTCGATGCGTTGGCGATCACTGGAACCGCCTTGATTGCTGTCCGTCATGAATACCGTCTTTACATGAGGAGTGGTGGAGGATGTGACCTCCGAGTCGTATCCATGCATCGAGAAATCATCGGGATATGTGGGAATGTTCTCTTCGGGTTTGGACTCGGAAGGAACAGTAACCCCAGCTTCGGAGCTTGTTTCATCTTGAGAGTCACGGATGTCCTCGGGGATATCAGCGTCTGTTGCACCTAATGGGAGGGTTGTTTCCCCGGGCTCGTCTCCTTGAAACATCGGATTATTATGGACGTTCGGAGGAGTACTACCTCCAGCTCCTACGACCCCCAGGGACGTGGACGATGAATCTTCCGTTGCAGGAGATTTTGTCTTCGAACGGGTGTGTTGGTATACTCCGGTGGAGGGCAACCGTTTAGCCGACAATTTCTTAGCTGTAGTGGTTGATATTTTTGGGCTGGAGATGCTTTTCTTCTTCCCTCTCCCTTCGGCGGGGACTTTCTGAGTGGAATTGCAGGAGACAACATGAGGTGCTTCGTCCTCCGAGCTCGGATGTTGTAGTCTTTGGAAGACGGACGGCCGGTCTTTCGTCACTGTCGCATTGTTGTAACAGCAGTTGACGATAATTTGGGTGCAGTGACGTCCGTGTGAGGATTCTTTGTACACTGAGGCCTCTTCTCTTTCCTTGCGTTTGTGGAGGATAACCTCACGCAGGTCAGAGGAATCACTCTGTCCGTTCGCCGCCGGGGGCTGGACTCGAGCGGTTCTATACAACTTCCCATCAGAGGCCCGCGTGATAACCAGCGGGACGCCCCGATAGTCAGAGGTTGGGGCAACTGACTGGGGTTGGTGAGCCCGCACTGCCCTAGACTTTCTCCTTTTAGCACTTGCGGGTGCGTAATAGGAGGAGTCCAAGTTGAATACCACAGAGTCTGGCTTATCGTCCAGAGAACCATCAGAGTCAGGACCGTATGAGAGACGGTCGAAGACTGATTGAGAGAAGCGTGGAACGGACGCTATGCGGCTAGCATTGGGTACCGTGCAGGCTGTCTGCATGCGGTTGTCTTCTGCTGTAGGATGAGTGTTGGCCCATTGGTCATATGGTCAACCTGATTTTAATAATTGATCAAACTCTGTCTGGATATACGAAGCTTGTTGGGACATCTCAGCTTCTTGGACATAAGCAAGATTGGATATTCACTCCGTTCAAGACTGAAGATCTGTTTGCCTACTTGAGTCTGTACTTCCTATGCAATGTAATTTTTTACTTTATTTGAGTCTAGGAATACATTGTCCACCGAGTTGTACTGGCAAATAGGCTATCCCCAAAATAGTTCAAAATATTTTTAAAATGACCTATCAAAATATTTACAAAAAGGTTTTCAAAAAGGTTTTCAAAAATCACCAAAAATCTATTTTAAAACCCTAACCTAACCCTGACAGAACTCGGCCAGAGTTCGGCCAGAGTTCGGTTGGTGGCCATTTGATTTTTGAATTCTCTGGAACTTGGTCCTCCTGCAGTTGCGGATTTGACCGAGATTTGCTCATCGAGTTCTGCCCGAATTCTGACAGAGTTCTCCCTTTGGAATTCCTATAAATAGAGATGGATTTCGATCATTTCAATTCACTCATTCACTTTCAATCTTCTCTCTATCTAAAAAGCTTTCTGCCTTCCAAAGAGTTTTCTAGAGCTTTTATTTTCAGATCCCAAGCCAGTTACAATCCTCTAGTCGATTTGCCAGTGCGGTACGGTCTAGAAGTTTCTGAGAGATTATAATCAGAAGGCTTGATTGAAGAATACCTCTTCACATTTGAAGTTGGACGAGTTCTTCGTATCAAAGCTCGCATTGTAGAAGTTGCAAGGACTTCGTAAGAAAACTTGCAGTTTTTTCTATAGTGGATTCAACTGGTAGCAAGAGTTCTACCGACTGGATTAGTCCTCAACAGAGGGATACCAGTATACATCGCTGTCTTTGCGTTTACTTTCTGAACTCTGCCTTTACATTATTTCAATTGTGATTATATACTGTGATTGTGTTGCTAACAATTTTTATTTAGCATTATTCCGCTGCCAACTCTATTCACCCCCCCTCTAGAGTATTACGCTTTACTATATCGTTCCTATAATTGGTATCAGAGCGGGTGTTACAAGTAAAGCGAGGTAACAGTGCTATTATTTATTCATTATTTATTAGATCACAGCACATCACATGGCTACTATGAAATTCACAAGTGAAGGTCAGGCCACAAACAGACCCCCTCTGTTTGATGGTACTAACTACACTTATTGGAAAACACGGATGAGTTTCTTCTTGAAATCTCTTGATTTTGACTTATGGGCTATTGTTCTTGATGGCTATCAGAAGCCACCTCGTATAAATGTCGAGGGAGTTTTGGTTGAAAAACCCCAAAGCAGTTATACAGAGGAAGAAAAGAAAAAGGCCAGTCTTGACGCACGTGCCATTAATGCTCTTTTTTGTGCCTTAGACAGAACAGAATTTAACAGGGTATCTACATGCACAACGGCAAATGGTGTGTGGAAGCTTCTCGAAGTTACACATGAAGGCACGACTCAAGTCAAGGAGTCAAAAGTCAGCAGACTTACTCAAGAGTACGAGGCGTTCAAAATGAAGCCAAATGAAACAGTCACACAAATGTTCGAGAGGTTCTTGGATATTGTAAACCCTTTGTCCTCCTTAGGCAAAGATTACAGTAACCACGAAAAGATTCGTAAACTCCTGCGAGCTCTCACCAAGAACTGGATTCCGAAGGCTACAGCTATCATTGAAGGAAACGACCTCACCACAATGTCACTTGAAGTACTCATGGGTAAACTACTCACTCATGAACTGGAGCTACAAGATTTTGAAGAGCCTGCTCCAAAGGAGAAGACTATCGCCCTCAAGGCTCAGCACAGAAAAGCTGCTGAAGATGACTCAGACAGCAGTGGATCTGACGCTGAAGATCAAGCTCTCCTAGCAAGGAAGTTTAAAAGATTCATGAGACATGAGAAGAGAGTCAAAGAGAACAACAACAACAACTGGTATCAAGAAGATGCTGTCTGCTATGGCTGTAAGAAGAAGGGACATATGAAGAAGGACTATCCCATCAACTCATCATCGAGCAAGAAGAAAAACAGGTATAAAAAAGGCAACCTGAAAAGATCAACGTCTCGGAAATATGCCAACACCAGCATATGGCATGAGAGTGAAGCTAGCGACTCAGAAGATGAACATTCAGAGGACGCTGCAAACATCTGCTTTATGGCAATCGATCAGGTACCTACTGAACCTGTAGAAACATATGATGACTTCACCTTTGAGCAATTAGGAGATGCCTTCAGTGACCTGATGCTTGACTACAGAAAACTGCATAGTAAATATCAGACCGCTAAGAAGGTACTCAAAGAGTACAAAGGAGAAATAGGAAGACTTACCGACCTACTAGCTGAGGTTAGAGCTAATGTTAGTGAGTCTGGTGAGCTTTCCTCTATAAAGCTCTTATTACACGAGACTAAACAGTCATCCGAAGAGAAAGACAAGATTATAGACCAATTGAGAGAAGATCTTTCTAGAGAAAAGAAAAGTCTTCAATCTGCACAAATCAGAATGGAATCACTCACTTCTGATTATACTAAGTTATATGACACTTCCAAAAGGTTAGAAATTAGGTTAGGAAAACAGCCTGAGCCTGCTGCTTCCTATCCTAACACGTGTCACTTACCGAGAATTCGGAACATTCCCAAGCCAAACACTGTCAGACCAAACCATATAAAACCTTTACCCCAAAAGGTTAAGCCCAAACATGATCATAGGTATGCATTCTTCTATACTAGAAAAGCCAAACCTACCAACCATGCACACCACTCAGCTTTCAACACTTGACATGCACAATGTCATTATTGTGGCCTCATTGGTCATATATCATCTGCATGTAGAATGAGAAAGCTTGTAGATTTAAATGTTTATGCTTGGATACCTAAAGCTAACAATTCAGGACCCTACAAGAAATGGGTACCAAAGGTTTCATCTGCAAACTGTTTTGTAGGTGGAACACCCTTCACATGCTAGAAGCAAATGGATCCTCGACAGCGGTTGCTCACGGCATATGACCGGTGACGCTACCCTATTTGCAACACTGTCGAAGAAGAAGAAGGAAGGTTATATTTCCTTCGGTAATAATTTGAAAGGGTATATTATTGGTATCGGTGATGTTGGTAAGTCTCCCTATCCCGTGATTAAAGATGTCTGTCTGGTTACCGAGTTGAAACATAATCTGCTCAGCATAAGTCATCTAGCTGATCATGGTTATGGTATCAACTTTGGCAAAGACAAATGTACTATAGTTGATAGCTCAACTGGTAGTACTATCTTTGAAGGAATCAGGGAAGACAATATATATGTTTTCTATCTGCTGGAAGAAGCTAACATTTCAGGTAGATGCTTAATGGCTAAAAGTGATGAGAGTCATCTATGGCACATGAGACTCGGTCATGCAAACATGGATACAATTTCAAGATTATCCACAAAGAAGATAGTACGCGGTTTACCAGACATAACATTCAAGAAGGATTCGGTATGCAGCCAATGTGAAAAGAACAAGGCTACAAGATCCACATTCAAGTCTGTTAACGCAGTATGTACTACTAGACCTCTACAATTGCTACACATGGATTTATTCGGTCCTAGCAGAGTTGCTAGCCTCGGAGGTAAATTATATGCATTTGTTATTGTAGATGATTTTTTAGATACACGTGGGTATATTTCTTGACACGCAAGAATGACGCATTATCCGAATTTGTCGCCTTTTACAAGAAAGTACAAAATAAAAAAGGTTACATGATCACTCGAATTAGAAGCGATCATGGAGGCGAATTCGAGAATGCTGATTTCGAGCAATTTTGTGACACACACGGTTTCATACACGAGTTCTCCTGCCCTAGAACTCCACAACAAAATGGAGTTGTGGAACGTAAGAACAGAACTCTAACCGAAATGGCCAGAGTGATGTTAAATCAATTTAGCCTACCCAAATACTTCTGGGCTGAAGCTGTCAATACAGCTTGCTTTGTGCTCAATAGAGTTCTAATTCGACCCAAATCGAAGAAGACTCCATTTGAGTTATGGTTTGATAGAATTCCTTCAGTTTCATACTTTAAGATTTTTGGCTGTAAGTGCTTTATTCTTAATACTAAAGACAACTTGGGAAAGTTTGACGAAAAGGCCGATGAAGGTATATTTCTAGGTTATGCGACCAAGAGCAAAGGGTACAGAGTCTTCAACAAACGTACCATGATCATCGAAGAATCAATCAACGTCACTTTTGATGAAATGAACCAAATGACTCTCGATGATAGTGATGAAGATCTGCCTACATCAAGTTCAACATCAGCTGAACCTGAACCAAGCTCTGCACTAGCTGAACCCCCTAGAGGAGATCCAGGAACCAGCTACCTACAGAGTCTACCGAAGAGGTTAAAATTCACAGCTGATCATCCACAAGATTTGGTAATTGGTGACATTACCAAAGGAGTAAGTACTCGATCATCCAGTAGAGATATTGTTTCTAGTATTGCATTTATTTCACAGCTAGAACCTAAATCTATTGATGAAGCATGTAGTGATAGTTTCTGGATAGATGCCATACAAGAGGAATTGAACCAATTCGAACGGAATCAAGTTTGGGAACTTGTTCCCAAGCCTATTGATCATCCGGTCATTGGCACCCGTTGGGTATTCCGAAACAAACTAAATGAGGATGGTTTAGTAACTCGTAACAAGGCTCGACTCGTAGCTCAAGGATACAATCAAGAAGAGGGTATCGACTACGATGAGACTTATGCCCCAGTTGCGAGATTAGAATCCATTCGAATGTTATGTGCATTTGCATGTTTTCATAATTTTAAACTTTTTCAAATGGATGTAAAAAGTGCTTTTCTAAATGGCTTTATAAAAGAAGAAGTTTTTGTAGCACAACCTCCGGGTGTCACGGATTTCAAAAATCCTGACCATATTTTCAAGTTGAAGAAAGCCTTATATGGTTTGAAACAAGCTCCTCGTGCTTGGTATGACCGTCTAAGCTCTTTTCTACTTGACAATGGTTTTTCAAAAGGAAAGGTTGACACTACACTATTTATTAAATCTTTTAATGGCAAGCTGCTTTTAATTCAAATCTATGTTGATGATATCATATTTGGATCCACTGATGAATCTCTTTGTCAAGAATTTTCTAAGTGTATGCAGAATGAGTTTGAGATGAGCATGATGGGAGAGCTGAAGTTCTTTCTCGGATTGCAAATCAAACAAACCGACAATGGGACGTTCATTAATCAAGCCAAGTACACAAAAGATTTGCTAAAGAAGTTCGATCTGGACAATGTCAAACCTATTGGCACTCCGATGGCAACTTCAACAAAGCTTGATTCTGACGAACAAGGCAAGCCAGTCGACACACGTAAGTATCGAGGTATGATTGGTAGTTTACTTTACTTAACTGCTAGTCGTCCAGATATAATGTTTAGTGTTTGCCTGTGTGCACGTTTTCAAGCTAACCCAAAGGAATTACATCTGACCGCAGTTAAGCGTATCTTCCGATACCTTAAGGGCACTTCTTCTGTCGGCTTGTGGTATCCCAAAACTAAATCCTTTGACCTTATTGGTTATTCGGATGCAGATTTTGCTGGATGCAAGGTTGATAGAAAAAGTACTAGCGGTACATGTCATTTCTTAGGCAAGGCTCTAGTCTTTTGGTTTAGTAAAAAGCAAAATTCTGTAGCCTTATCAACAACAGAGGCTGAGTATATCGCCGCAGGACGTTGTTGCGCTCAGATTTTGTGGATGAAACAAACCCTAGAAGACTTTGATTTATTTTTCATACATATTCCCATTTTCTGTGATAACACGAGCACCATTAATTTGACTAAGAATCCTGTATGTCATTCTCGTACTAAACATATCGAGATTAGACATCATTTTCTTAGAGATCATCATCAAAATGGAGATATAAACCTTGTGTACATAGATACTGTAAATCAATTAGCTGACATCTTCACTAAACCTCTAGCAGAAGATCGTTTCAATTATTTACGTCGAGAATTAGGAATTTTGGACGTCAATAATATTAATTGATTTTATTTTATGATTATATATCATTATGCAAAAACTGTGTTAGAGACAAGCTAATAAAGAGTCTGTCTGTCACCACAACTACGGTTGAAGCGAAGCGGTACTTAAGAGTTCCCCGGTGAACCTCCGCCAGCTGGGACAGTACTCCTACAGCTAATCTGAGACAGTCACTGTATAATGACATTTAATTCATAAAATATTATTAATTATGTTATTTGAAGACTAAAATAACTAATCTTTGAATTAAATATTTGCAACGAGTCAATGAAAAAGAAGTAGCAAAAATCAACCTGAAAGAACCCTAGGCGAATTCGGCCAGAGCTCTGACCGACTTTCGGTCCGAGTTCGATTAAGGATGTCTGTGTATATATATATACAGAACCCGAGAGCTTCTTCTCTTCCATTGCTTCCAAACTTTCAAACAGCAGCTCCAGCCGCCCGAAACTCCTCCAAACCCTAGGTATTCACCAACCCATTGCTCCGACATTCCAAGTTTTTATCATTTACTTTTTATCAGTACTTTGTAGTTTGCTATCAGTACTTTTTATCTTCATGGACATGCTTTTGATGTTTCATTTATGACATCTCAGTTTATTTTAGCATTTTGTTTAAGCACTATCTCTTTATACTGCTTCTCCATTTTAAACTGCCTGTGAAATAGCATGCCTGAGATTTTTTTATTTTTGAAGCAATACATGCCTGTGATGATAATTTGTAGAAACTTTACATTCCTGTGATGCTATATCTCTAATTCTTATACTATATTTTTTTATTTTTTTGTTTTCTCGCTATTTGTTACTTATGCATTGATTGCGGGGGAGTCTTCTGCATTTACTGCGGGGGAGCCTTCTCTTGTACAATTATTTTGCTAAGTGACAAAGGGGGAGAAAACTAAAAATGATCTAACATTTTTTTTGAGTTAAATACAGGTTATGAACAATTTCTACTTTTTGATTTTTTTTGAACAAGCTTGAACAAGCTTAATGTTATATCATTCATAGTTTGTCAATTATCAAAATGGGGGAGATTGTTGGCCCATTGGTCATATGGTCAACCTGATTTTAATAATTGATCAAACTCTGTCTGGATATACGAAGCTTGTTGGGACATCTCAGCTTCTTGGACATAAGCAAGATTGGATATTCACTCCGTTCAAGACTGAAGATCTGTTTGCCTACTTGAGTCTGTACTTCCTATGCAATATAATTTTTCACTTTATTTGAGTCTAGGAATACATTGTACACCGAGTTGTACTGGCAAATAGGCTATCTCCAAAATAGTTCAAAATGTTTTTAAAATGACCTATCAAAATGTTTACAAAAAGGTTTTCAAAAAGGTTTTCAAAAATTACCAAAAATCTATTTTAAAACCCTAACCTAACCCTGACAGAACTCGGCCAGAGTTCGGCCAGAGTTCGGTTGGTGGCCGTTTGATTTTTGAATTCTCTGGAACTTGGTCCTCCTGCAGTTGCGGATTTGACCGAGATTTGCTCATCGAGTTCTGCCCGAATTCTGCCCGAATTCTGACAGAGTTCTCCCTTTGGAATTCCTATAAATAGAGATGGATTTCGATCATTTCAATTCACTCATTCACTTTCAATCTTCTCTCTATCTAAAAAGCTTTCTGCCTTCCAAAGAGTTTTCTAGAGCTTTCATTTTCAGATCCCAAGCCAGTTACAATCCTCTAGTCGATTTGCCAGTACGGTACGGTCTAGAAGTTTCTGAGAGATTGTAATCAGAAGGCTTGATTGAAGAATACCTCTTCACATTTGAAGTTGGACGAGTTCTTCGTATCAAAGCTCGCGTTATAGAAGTTGCAAGGACTTCGTAAGAAAACTTGCAGTTTTTTCTATAGTGGATTCAACTGGTAGCAAGAGTTCTACCGACTGGATTAGTCCTCAACAGAGGGATACCAGTATACATCGCTGTCTTTGCATTTGCTTTCTGAACTCTACATTTACATTATTTCAATTGTGATTATATACTGTGATTGTGTTGCTAACAATTTTTATTTAGCATTATTCCGCTGCCAACTCTATTCACCCCCCCTCTAGAGTATTACGCTTTACTATATCGTTCCTACAATGAGTTGTTCTTATGCGGCTAGGAGTCACGACCGTGCAGGCTGGCCGCATGCGGTTGGCAATAGTGGCCGCATGGGTTTTCTGCAAGCGATAGACTTCAGTAGCCGCATGAGTCTCATCCATGCGGTTGGCAACTGTAGCCGCATAAGGTATGCGGCTGACAGATGTGGCCGCATGAGTTTTCTTCATGCGGCTGGCGGATGTAGCCGCATGAGCCTTCTCTCTGCGGGTAATACCCTTATGCGGCTCGGATCGCATAGAGTTCCTCTTTGCCCCTGTAAGTCCAGCATCATAGTATTTTCTTCTGCCGGACTTGGGGATAGCAGAGTTGTCTACGGTTTGAAGTGGGGCCGCAGGAGAGTCTTTCTCGCCGTCTTGAGCAACAGAGGGTGTCCCATCGAGGGCTGGAGGAGCAAATGATTTTGGCCTCCACTCTTTGCGAGCCTTCGTCCCGCGGGTGCGTTTCTGAACCGGGCCAGCGCTTCCTTCGGAGAGTATCTCTTCAAACGCCTGTTGGTCGAAGTGGACGACCATCTTTTGTTGCGTAGAGCCAACTTTGGCTGCGTCTGATTGCGTCACCAACTCCTCAGCCATGGAGAAGTTGGTCCCCAGCAGAGTCGCCATCGTGTTTGCCATAAAATATAAAAGAACAGAACAATTATCGGAGGACCGGACTTTTACTTCACGTTACAAACTCGCTTGTACAAAGAAAGCCTAGGGACGAAAACCTAGGTACAGCAGTCTAAGTACAATTGTTTATTTTAGATTCTGGGGGGTGACGATAGAGGCTCGGGAAGGCGACGGCAGCCCTGCCTTACTCCTTGGACGATCGGTATGCAGCCTTGGCTCCTGTGAAAAGATGGTTGGCGTTGATGAAGAAATGCTCTTCTTGCTCTCCCTCTGACTGCTCTTCTGGCTTCTCTCTCTCTCTGTGTATTCCCTCTCTGACTATGGGGGGAAGTCTCTCTGTATATACGTATTTCTCTCTGATATTGTATATATTTTACAAGGGCATGGCACCTTGCTATTTATAATAATGGGATGTGATCATTAGGGTTGCCAATGATTAGCTCTTGGAGATGGCGGCGGCCTGGGGATTGGTCAATCCAGGCTGTTCGTTTCTGATTGTGACGAATCCGAGCCATTAGGTGTAGATTACACCAAATCCCATTAGCAATTAATGTTGATTGGAATAAATCTTCCTTATAATGATCTTCTGATATCTGCGAATAAATTAGATCTATTCTTCTGCCACGTGTCCCAGATTATTGGGATTTGACCCAATCTTTAATGGCAGCAAATCTGAGGAATTAATCGGTTTGGGACACGTGTCCTAGGAGCTGCTGGGGGGATCTGGACCGCATAACGAGTGAGCCGCATATGGTTAAGCCTACGTGTCAGGGCTGCCTGGGCAGTGGCCCTCACTTGAGCCCTCGAACCTCAGGAGAGTAATCCTTGTGGGCCGCATAGGTACATATCTGCCTGAGCCGCATGGACATGATCCTCTCGAACCGCATGAGAAGTCCTCGCTCGAGCCGCATGAGGCTTTCTTGGCCTGAGCCGCATAGGACAGATTCACTCTGAACCGCATGAGAAGTTCTTTGCTCGAGCCGCATGAGGCTTTCTTGACCTGAGCCGCATAGGATTCATTCTGAACCGTATGAGAAGTGAGCCGCATACGAACGCCCACGTGGCAAGGCCACGTGGCATTTTTATGGCTCTCGGGGAATTTGTGTCAGAGATCTCTTTTCTCTTCCCTAGAGATTCATCATTATGACAAAGTCATAATTACCTGCTTTTGTATCAGGCCTGTCACTTTTTTCAGAGTTGTCAGCCGTCAAACAATTAATGCGAGATGGCGGAGGAGTGGGCTGCCCTGTCACGTGTCTTCTGAGCCGCATAGGATGTCTTGGGCCGCATGGCCTCCTTATGCCGCATGACTCTCTGAGCCACATGGGTTTTCTGAGCCGCATGGGGTTCTTTGGCCGCATAGCCCCTTATGCCGCATGACTCTCTGAGCTGCATGGGCTTTCTGAGCCGCATGGGGTTCTTTGGCCGCATGAGTCATTTTTTTTAATATTTTCCATGCTTCTACAACAAGAATATATAAGATAAGAATGAACAAGTATGGTTTGTGGTCTGCAGCCCACTAGCATATATGTCCGATTGGACTCCAAGAATAATATGAGTCTATAAAGCTAAGCTGATAAGCAGGATATATCATAAAGCAAAAAAAAGATAGTAAATCAATAACACTAACTAAATACCTGAATCATGCGAGTGAAGTCAACTACCACATGCTCAGCTAACTAACCCCGTGCAATCAGCTACCTGAAGAGATCATCAGGTCCTCAGAGGACTAGCAATATACATAAGACATGCCTACTAATATGACAGTAAATAATATGTATGGAGGATAAGAACACTGCAAGAAGAACATCTAAGGATGACGAATCTTGAGAAAATATAATACTGGACTTGGCTAACTATCAATCAGAACTCCTATAGCTTGTAGTACAACGCAAGATACTCCCAATCTATAGTGTTTCAATTGACGTACAAAGCAGGATACTCTCAGTCGAGATTAGCCAATTCTAGTATCGGTCTCCTCTCTTAAAGGATACAAGGTCAAGCAGACTCCTATAAATCGTAGTACAATGCAAGATACTCCCAATTCATAGTGTCGCAAATCAAGTCAATCAATCAATATATGCTATAGGTCGTAGTACAATATAAGATACTCCCAATCTATGGCATGTCTCAAGTCAAGTCAATCAAGCAATATCAAGATAAAAAATCAGCTATAGGTCGTAGTACAATGTAAGATACTCCCAATCTATAGTATATCTCAACTGTAGTATAATGCAAGATACTCCCAGTCAAGAATGGTCAAGTCAAGAACAGTATATAGAAACTGATAACTCAATCACGAGATAAGGTAACACGAAAAGACCAATAATCAAGCAATATCGAATATCCTATACGTGTACGTAATCTAGAACAAGTAAAACAATCAAGGCAAATCAATCACGATATGGAATCATGTGACAATATGAAAAGGACTACAATAAAGAAAGAGAAAATAATGTAAATACTGTATATGTTCGGCAAGGTATACTTGCCTATGGTCCTTGCACAAACCGTAGTCACAAGTTGAGGATGAGGGGATGCCGATCTATGAGCTGTCAACCTATAACACATATTGCACCATGAACCGTGCACGAAAACTATAAATCAATTCTAATATTCTAGTTCTAAATTCATGGAATAGTGGCTAGTTAGGTTACTAATCTAATAATAATTAATTTTGGAATAATTCACTTAAAAACCTAATTTAATCTAATAATAATCTGAATATAATCTAAACATGCAAGTTTGGCCATCAAAAGTCGTGTTTCCCAATTTTAGAAACTATGGAACGCAAATCGAGACGTGCCGTTGACTATCTAGTCAAACGATGTGAACTCTAGATTTGAAAGTGAACCTTGGTAGATTTCAGTGCCACGAGTCCACTGGAATCAACCGTGCCATAAAATCATGCTTTGGTCAAAAGATATTGCCGTTATGGCTAATCGTGACCAAAACGGTGATCAACCGATCAATTCTGAGTTCAACAGAATAACTAAAATACTAGATGAACGAATTAATTTCTGAAAAAAATATATGTCGTAGAGCTCTGTGTTAGCTTTCCGAAACTTTAAACAGTTTGTGATTTCGATTTTCGGTCCTCCCGGAATCTCGAAAACACCGAAACATGTCAAGTTTCGGACAACCGACACTCTACGAATTTTCCAGAAATTTAGGAATAATATCTACGAAAATAAATTAAATAATCAGAAAGCTTACCTCGATACGAATCCAACAAAAAAACGGCGCACGAAAAGCACATCGGAGTTGGCAGAAATTGCTTCGGGAAGTCAGAAACCCTAGATGAGTTCTCCCACAAAAGGCTGCTAGAATTTAATTAGGGTGGGCGAATATAATAATATATATATAGGAGAGAGAGAGGCGGTCACTGTAGCAGTTGGTGCCAACAGGTGGGCCCCCCCAGGGTGGATTTCTGGGTATTTATTTATTTAATTCAGAAAATTATTTAAAAATTATTTTAAGTCCAAATAAATCAAAATAAATTGCAGAAAAATCCAGAAAAATTCTAAAAAAATTTAGATAATGTAAAATAACATAATGAAGCCTAGAAAAATATTTGGGGTCAATATTTGCTCATAGTCTTGCACAGTAAATTCTAGAAGTCTTAAATAATAGATTTTTCCTATATTTAATTATCTAAAAATTTCAGAAAAATTGTAGAAAAATACAGAAAACATATTTAACCTAATAGAGCCTAAAAAAATACTGGGTCTCAAAATAGTCACAAATGGCCTCAAAATAAATTATAAAAGTCATTCATAAATATAAATCTTCATAGAGTAAATATTTAAAAATATATAAAAATGTATAAAAATCATAATAAAATATAATATAGCCATAGAATGCTTATAAACCCTACCTAGAGATAATGTGACCACAAGCTGGTCATAAATCACCTGTGGGCTTAGTCACAACTCCTATGATCATAGAAAAATTAAATGTAAACCAATCAAATAAAAATAAAAAAATATTTCAAAAATTTTCGGGAAGGGGAGCTACAAATCTACCCATCTTAAAATAATTTTGTCCTCGTAATTCTAACTCATAACTATTACTTAAAATTCAAAGTCTACTATTACCTTAATCTCCTCAAATTTAATTTCTCAAAAATATTCTATAACCTTCTCTAGCCATTTTATAACTCCGAATACTTGAGAACTTCTACCCACCTTTGTCACACTACTTCTCAAAATACGATCACTAAAACCTTATAATCTTCTATCTAGTTGCTAAGAATTCTACCAACAGATATCTAGGGTGTATGACATCTATAATCCCTCATATCTATAACCAAATATTCGATAGTCAAGCAATATTATACTATAACTTAAGAATTTCTGATAAATTCTAGACAGCACGATCGTTCGTCCCCTCGAAATAAAGAGGGACGTGAATCAATGGTACGGAAAGCAAGAAAGTATAATCGAGAGCAAATATGGAGTTTTCAAGGACGTAGAGAATTTTTAGGAGAATTTTCAAGGTAGTGTGGATTGAGGTTTCTAAGGGTTTAGTCATATTCGCAGGCTCGTATCAGTACAGTTACGTAACCAATATGATATGCTCTGACCTGCATGGGCCACCACAAAAACTTGTCACGATCCGTACCCGCTTTTCGGACACGAGCTCATGAGCAAGCCAGTTACGTATCAAGCGGACTCCAGCCTGACTCGAGTACGTATAAGCTATCAAGATCATGGTAACATGGCTACTACGATAATCTACAATGTATCTCAATCCACAAGAATATATAAGACAAGAATGAACAAGTATGGTTCATGGTCTGCAGCCCACTAGCATATATGTCCGATTGGACTCCAAGAATAATATGAGTCTATAAAGCTAAGCTGATAAGCAGGATATATCATAAAGCAAGAGAAAGATAGTAAATCAATAACACTAACTAAATACCTGAATCATGCGAGTGAAGTCAACTACCACATGCTCAGCTAACTAATCCCGTACAATCAGCTACCTGAAGAGATCATCAGGTCCTCAGAGGACTAGCAAGATACATAAAACATGCCTACTAATATGACAGTAAATAATATGTATGGAGGATAAGAACACTGCAAGAAGAACATCTAAGGATGACGAATCTTGAGGAAATATAATACTGGACTTGGCTAACTACCAATCAGAACTCCTATAGCTTATAGTACAACGTAAGATACTCCCAATCTATAGTGTTTCAATTGACGTACAAAGCAGGATACTCTCAGTCGAGATTAGCCAATTCTAGTATCGGTCTCCTCTCCTAAAGGATACAAGGTCAAACAGACTCCTATAAATCGTAGTACAATGCAAAATACTCCCAATTCATAGTGTCGTAAATCAAGTCAATCAATCAATATATACAATTGGTCGTAGTACAATATAAGATACTCCCAATCTATGGCATGTCTCAAGTCAAGTCAATCAAGCAATATCAAGATAAAAAATCAGCTATAGGTCTTAGTACAATGTAAGATACTCCCAATCTATAGTATATCTCAACTGTAGTATAATGCAAGATACTCTCACTCAAGAATGGTCAAGTCAAGAACAGTATATAGAAACTGATAACTCAATCACGAGACAAGATAACACGAAAAGACTAATACTCAAGCAATGTCGAATATTCTATACGTGCACGTAGTCTAAAACAAGTAAAACAATCAAGGCAAATCAATCACGATATGGAATCATGTGACAATATGAAAAGGAGTACAATAAAGAAAGAGAAAACAATGTAAATACTACATATGTTCGGCAAGGTATATTTGCCTGTGGTCCTTGCACAAACCTTAGTCACAAGTTGAGGATGAGGGGATGCCGATCTATGAGCTGTCAACCTATAACATATATTGCACCATGAACCGTGTACGAAAACTATAAATCAATTCTAATGTTCTAGTTCTAAATTCATGGAATAGTGGCTAGTTAGGTTACTAATCTAATAATAATTAATTTTGGAATAATTCACTTAAAAACCTAATTTAATCTAACAATAATCTGAATATAATCTAAACATGCAAGTTTGGCCATCAAAAATCGTGTTTCCCAATTTTGGAAACTATGGCAAGCAAATCGAGACGTACCGTTGACTATCTAGTCAAACGATGTGAACTCTAGATTTGAAAGTGAATCTTGGTAGATTTCAGTGCCATGAGTGCACTGGAATCAACCGTGCCGTAAAATCACGCTTTGGTCAAAAGATATTGCCGTTATGGCTAATCGTGACCAAAACGGTGATCAACCGATCAATTCTGAGTCCAACAGAATCACTAAAATACTAGATGAACGAATTAATTACTGAAAAAAATATATGTCGTAGAGCTCTGTGTTAGCTTTCCGAAACTTCAAACGGTTCGTGATTTCAATTTTCGGTCCTCCCGGAATCTCGAAAACACCGAAACGTGTCAAGTTTCGGACAACCGACACTCTACGAATTTTCCAAAACTTTAGGAATAATATCTACGAAAATAAATTACATAATCAGAAAGCTTACATCGATACGAATCCAACAAACAAAACGGCGCACGAAAAGCACATCGAAATTGGCAAAAATCGCTTCGGGAAGTCGAAAACCCTATATGAGTTCTCCCACAAAAGGCTGCTGGAATTTAATTAGGGTGGGCGAATATAATAATATATATATATGAGAGAGAGAGGCGGTCACTGTAGCAGTTGGCACCGACAGGTGGGCCCCCCCGGGGTAGATTTCTGGGTATTTATTTATTTAATTCAGAAAATTATTTACAAATTATTTTAAGTCCAAATAAATCAAAATAAATTGCAAAAAAATCCAGAAAAATTCTAGAAAATTCTAGAAAATGTAAAATAACATAATGAAGCCTAGAAAATATTTGGGGTCAATATTTGCTCATAGGCTTGCACAGTAAATTCTAGAAGTCTTAGAAAATAGGTTTTTTCTATATTTAATTATCTAAAAATTCCAGAAAAATTGTAGAAAAATACAGAAAACATATTTAACCTAATAGAGCCTAAAGAAAAA
The DNA here is from genome assembly GCA_029216955.1 of Iris pallida. NCBI lineage: Eukaryota > Viridiplantae > Streptophyta > Magnoliopsida > Asparagales > Iridaceae > Iris > Iris pallida. Next base: position 1,204,432 of record JANAVB010036818.1, on the reverse strand, counting down.
TACTGGGTCTCAAAATAGTCACAAATGGCCTCAAAATAAATTATGAAAGTCATTCATAAATATAAATCTTCATAGAATAAATATTTAAAAATATATAAAAATGTCTAAAAATTATAATAAAATATAATATAACCATAGAATGCTTATAGACCCTACCTAGAGATCATGTGACCACAAGCTGGTCATAAATCACCTGTGGGCTTAGTCACAACTCATATGATCATAGAAAAATTAAATGTAAACCAATCAAATAAAAAAAATTCAAAAATTTTCGGGAAGGGGAGCTACATTTCAAAAAACCAAATCCCAATTAGGAAGTATATGTCTCAGTCTTTAACAGGCTGAGATCAGATCAGTCCAAGCAGGACAGTTATTCAGTTACTCAGTTAAAATAATAAAATAGAACCAAACTCAGGACTGAAGACAAAATCAGAGAACCTGAGTGTAAAGTTACTGCTAAACAAAACCAATTTCAGTCTTAATTATCAATCATGAATCAATGTTATACCCATAGCCTAGCTAATAGGGGTTGATCAGTCTTCAATGCTTCTCAGTCCTACACAGACTGATATTCATAAATTTTCTTAAATAGGAATTGCACATGAACACTCAACACTAATGCCCTGTTTCTTTCAATCGAAAGCTCTGTGATACTAAAATCAATTTACCAAAAGGACTGAACCCAAACTCAGATTTCTTAATCCTTCTACTTAAATCAGTCTTTCCATTAGCCAAATCTCAAATGTAACAGATTGACTTATCAAACATCCTTAACAGAAACCAATTATAAATCCTACAGTTGGAATTTAGCCAACAAGAACAACACAGTCTTAATAAGGAGCTTATGAAACCCAAGTTCACCTAGGCATAAGCTCAAACACTCAACTCATGTTTATCCTACTTTAGTGTTCTTAACATCTTCTTCAAATCTACAGAACTGTCATTAATTTGTATAGCAGAAGACTTGTAAGGTTACTTGCTCCAGTCTACTACAACAGCAGGACACTCCTAACTATTAGGTGTCACGCCCCAGTACCGAAATACGGAGACGGACGAGGCCAGCTACACCATATGAGGTACGTGATGTCATACGGCGATCGTGGCTGTCAAGAGACTAGGGGGGTACATGCTACAATCAAGTCTCCTATGGTCCCACAGAGTTCTATGTCTCAATCAATCAACACAACATCAGCAATTAAATGAACATTAAAGGTAAAGCAGTAAGGCGTCCCCGACGCTTCATCAAAATGGTCATAAGAGACTAGCTTTATAACATAGCTATCTCAGAGAGTCATGAGCACAAAATTATACACAGCTGCAGTCTGTTTAGTTACAATTATGTACTGACACAAAATATCAAGTAATTCAGCTAACAGGTGCCGGTGGCTGAACGCCGCACAAAAGTATAAGCAAGAGTGGTGGAGAAGAAACCCACTCGAGTCCCCAACCAGCCATGCTCCTAGTATGCACCATGGATGTCAGGAAGAAGGATCGCGTCCTCTGGCTCTGCTACGAGATCTGGCCAAACAAAACCAGCGGGGTCAGCCCCGAATAGCAAGTACCGCCAAAGGGTATAAGAGTTAAGATAAAACCCAGTTATAATGATAAGAATAAAGCTTATGCTGCGGCTATAGGGTAGCGCTACATCATCGGACCCATCTGGCACCCTTACAACCAAACAAGGACAAAAGGTGCCACATGGAGCCGGGACGCGTCGCACTCTATGACCTATACATAAGTTTACAGATATAAGTAAGAAGATCTCCTGGTCGTGACTTCGGTCGACGGACCATCGCAGCACGATAACCAACCCAACAATCAAACAAGAACATGGGTTGGATCACGTACCGCGGTGGGCCATGTTCCTTAGTCATTCACAGGAGTAACACATCACAATCAAATTAAGGCTTCCGTTCGTAACTTCGGTCCGCAGCCTGTCATAGTACGATAACCAACCCAACAATTAAACAAGAACATGGGTTGGATCACGCACCATAACAGTCCGCTTTCCTCAGTTACTCGCGGAAGGTAAAAGAAAAATACAATCAAGTCATTTTCACGGCCAGTCAAGTCTACGAGTGTCTAGTATGGCGAGGTTATCCTCGCATTAAATTATCAGAGTCCTCAGATCGTATCTTTCCAGCAAGGCTAGCCAACCCAGGGGTCTGCGTAGTCAAGTATTATTAAGCACAGGTCCCTCATAAGGCTACCTTGTAGGCACAAGTCCCCGTAGGGCTACCTTGCCAAAACTTATAATATATCAGGAAATAATCGGATACCGGCATCCACTCATTGCAGATGGCACAGTATCCGTGGTGACCAGCTGGCACGTCGAGGCAATCCCTCAAGGCGGCTGGTGTAACACGATCTCGGGATTCTGCCCTCTCCATGCATCTAATAGATTTAGTTGCCTAATTTAAACCCTATGTGAAATCTTGGATTCTCATACTGTGGCCTGCATGATCATCCTCCTAGAATGTCGTACCGTAGTACGAGTACCCCAAGTGAGGATCCATGTCGATCAGTAGGTCGACACGTTCTACCCTCCTTAGTGTAATGCAACATTACAAATGCGCCACGTGGGATTACGAGTCATTTGTCAAGCATGAACGAGAACCGGGACATTCAGGCACATGTAGCGAGTAGGAACACTTTGTTCTCCAGGGTCAGATTCATGCTCAGGACAAAAGGCGTAAGGATATATCGCATACACAAACCAATACATATACACGTATATAAGCCAAGGTAGCATGAAAAATGGAAAACCCGGGGACAGGCTGACTAGGTACTAAGGCAAGGTCGGCCAACCAACGCGGGCGCGTCACATCCATGGCGCGGGCGCATGGCGGGCGAGGGCGCGGTCACGAGCGCGGACGGCCACACGGGCGCGGGAAGCGCCGGGCGCGGGCGGCCACGCAGGCGCGGGGAAAACGGCCGGGCGCGTAACATCCACACAGGGGCGCGAACACGCGGGGGCACGGACACGCGGGGCGCGGACACGCGAGGGCGCGGGCCACGCAAGGCGTGGACACGCGAGGGCGCGGGCCACGCAAGGCGCGGACACGCGAGGGCGCGGGCCACGCAAGACGCGGACACGCGAGGGTGCGGGCCACGCAAGGTGCGGACACGCGAGGGCGCGGAAGGCCGGGCGCCTGACGTCCACACAGGGAAGCGAACACGCGGGGGCGCGGACACGCGGGGCGCGGACACGCGAGGGCGCGGGCCACGCAAGGCGCGGACACGCGAGGGCGCGGGCCACGCAAGGCGCGGACACGCGAGGGCGCGGGCCACGCAAGGTACGGACATGCGAGGACGCGGAAGGCCGGGCGCGTGACGTCCACACAGGGGCGCGAATACGCGGGGGCGGCCTGGTGCTGGAACCACGCGGCGCGGGAGACCACGCGGCGCGGGCACCACGCGGGCGCGGGGGCGCGTCCTCCCATCAGCGCGACACGGGACGCGCGCGCGCGGAGGGCGCGGGACACAGGGGCACGGACCTCCCATCAGCGCGGCACGGGATGCGCGCGCGCGGAGGGCGCGGACACAGGACACTGTTCATCTTCTTCCCCTCAACCGAGAGGGAAGAACCATGAACCCTAAAAACTCCAAAAATTATAAGTAAGTCAATTCTTAACCAAATTTCGATTTTCAAAGTTCAATCTTGAGTAAAATTCAATTCTCTACAACATGGAACCATTAAAACTTGAAAATGGTGGAGTTTAGTAGATCAAAACCAAGGAAAACCGAAAAATATTTAAAACTTAGATCTACAAAAATTAAAGCTTCCAATCAGAAAATTCCAAGTTCTAATCTAGTAGAGAATGAGGAGAAGAACAAGTTTTGGTAAAAATTTTGAAGGAAAACGAAAATGATGGATCTCTCCCTTGTGCAAGTTGATACTTGCCTTTGGTTGGGTGAAAGAAGTAAATGAGAGGAGTTATGAGGAATGAATGAGGGGAGAGAAAAGGAATGGGGTTTTATATAAAAGCCTAAACCAAGTTGGTTCATGATGACCCAACGGGTTCAAGTGAACCGAGAACATGTCACCCAATTAGAGCCAAAACTGTAAACTAAAACCACAGAAAATAAATTACGAAATATTATTTTGTCAAATAATTTGGGATATACATAAAGAAATACAACAAAATAAATATCGTATAAATATACGTAAATACAAATAAGCAATATACGTACTAAAAATACGTATTCCGGAATCAGGGAGTGACATCTCTACCCTTCTTAGAAAAATTCCGTCCTCGGAATTTCCAGCCAAGGCAGGATTGAAAGGTCAGGACAAGCAAGGCACAATCACATGCAAGTTAACTAACAAGCAGTTATTATCTACATCACAAAAGTACAATACAAGCAGGTGCAGTGAATGTGGAATCGTGTCATTATGGCATAAAGATATACCTCACAAACCAAACAAATACGGATACCGAGATCGGATCTCGTCCTCGTGCTCCCAAGTTGATTCTCCCGGAGAGTGATGGTTCCAAGAAACACGGACAAGGCTGATCGTCCGATTCTTGAGTACCTTCTCTCGCCGGTCTAAAATAGATACGGGTTGTTCCTCGTAAGTTAAGTCGGTACCAACGACTAACTCCGAATGATCGAGGACATGACTCGGATCCGGGACATACCCACGTAACTGGGACACATGAAACACATCATGTATGCCAGTTAACGAAGGCGGAAGGGCAAGTCGATAAGCCACATCGCCTACCCGAGCGAGAATATTGAAAGGACCAACGTATCTTGGACTAAGCTTTCCTCGGGTTCCAAATCTAATGATACCCCGAGTTGGCAAAATCCGCAGAAATACTTGGTTGCCAACTCTGAACTCTAGAGACCTACGATGCTGATCTGCCCAATGACGATGTCGGTCATGTGCAACTCGAAGGCGCTCTCTGACCAACTTAACTATCTCTACAGTTTGCGTGATCATCTCTGGTCCCAACAACTTTCGTTCTCCGACGTCGTCCCATGCCAAAGGGGACCTGCACTTCCTTTCATACAATGCTTCGAACGGGGCCATCTGAATGCTAGCCTGATAGCTGTTGTTATAGGAGAACTCCACAAGATGAAGGTGATCCTCCCAAGATCCGCCAAAGTCCAAGGTACATGCCCGTAGCATATCGTCTAACGTCTAAATGGTTCTTTCTGACTGCCCGTCAGTTTGCGGATGATATGCAGTACTGAATCTTAACTTGGTCGCCAAACTCTGGTGCAAGCTCCGCCAAAAATGGGAAGTGAACCGAGTATCCCGATCTGATACTATACTAACTGGAACACCATGCTGCTTCACTATCCGCTTCATGTACATTTCTGCCAACTGCTCAGTAGTCTGCCCAACTCTGAAAGGAAGGAAATGAGCGACCTTCGTGAGTCGATCTACTATTACCCAGATTGTATTCTTGCCAGCCGGGGATCTAGGTAAATCGGTCACAAAATCCATCGTGATGTGCTCCCATTTCCATTCTGGGATAGAAAGCGGCTGGAGCAATCCTGCTGGTCTCTGCTGCTCGGCTTTCACCTGCTGACATACCAGACACTTGGATACAAATCTCGCTATCTCTCTTTTCATGCCATTCTACCAAAAATACTGCCTGATATCTCGATACATCTTCGTTCCTCCTGGATGAATGGAGTAAATAGAACTATGAGCTTCGGACATAACTTCCTGCCGAAGATCTTCACTCGGTACACAGTCTATTTCCAAACCTGAGCGTACCATCCTCATGAATTACTAACTCCTTCCTACGGCCTGATTCACACTCCGACCGCAACTTCTGAATCTGTGGATCTCCTGCTTGTGCTGCCCTTATCCTCTCTACTAAGGTTGACTGAATCTGCATACTGGTCATTCTTCCTATATCCCCTGGCAAAACTACTTCGATTCCTATACTCTGGAGGTCTTCTAAAATATGCTTCTGCGAGGTCAAGATAAAGGCACTGTTTCTCCTACTCAGTGCATCTGCAACGATATTTGCCTTGCCTGGATGATACTGAAGATCTAAATCAAAATCCTTCAGCAGTTCTAACCATCTTCTTTGCCTCATATTCAAATCTCGCTGCGTGAACACGTATTTCAAACTCTTATGATCAGTATAGATCTCTACCCGATCCCCGTACAAATAATGCCTCCACAACTTGAGTGAAAATACCACAGCTGCTAACTCCAAATCGTGAGTCGGGTAATTCTTCTCATGGTCTGGAAGCTGCCGAGACGCATATGCTATCACATTTCCATGCTGCATCAATACACATCCAAGACCCTTCCCAGATGCGTCACAATACACTGTAAAGCCTCCCGATCCTACTGGAGGCGTCAAGATCGGGGCCGAGATTAATCTCTTCTTCAATTCTTCAAATGATACCTGACAACTAGCTGACCAAACAAACTCCACGTCCTTATGCGTCAAACGCGTTATGGGCGCAGAGATCTTGGCAAAGTCCGTCACGAACCTTCTGTAGTAACCAGCTAATCCCAAGAAACTTCGTACTTCTGCAACCGTTCTCGGGACTGGCCAATGCTCTACGGCCTCAATCTTCTTCGGATCCACTGACACTCCTGCCCCAGAAATTACATGCCCCAGGAACGAAATGTGATCTAACCAGAATTCACACTTGTCGAGCTTCGCATAAAGTTGATGCTCCCTCAATGTCTGCAAGACAGTCCTAAGATGTTTCTCATGCCCCTCTTCACTGCTGGAATAGACAAGAATGTCATCTATGAACACTACCACAAATTTATCCAAATATGGAAGAAAGATGCGGTTCATCAAATCCATAAATACTGCAGGGGCATTGGTTAGTCCAAAGGGCATTACTAAAAACTTATAATGCCCGTATCTTGATCTGAATGCCGTCTTCTGAATATCTTGCTCTCGGACTCTCATCTGATAGTATCCCGAACGAAGATCGATCTTGGAAAAGATGCGGGCCTTGCTCAATTGATCAAACAGGTCATCAATCCTTGGTAGCGGGTACTTATTCTTCACTGTTACTGCATTCAGCTTGCGGTAGTCGATGCACATCCTCGTCGACCCATCCTTCTTGGGAACTAGAATCACTGGCACGGCCCAGGGCGATTTACTGTCTCGGATGAATCCCTTAGACTTCAACTCTTCTTCATGTTGATACAACTTATCCTGTTCTGACGGCGACATTCTGTAAACTCTGTCTGTAATAGGCCTCGTTCCAGGGTTCAACTCAATGCTATATTCTACCTCTCTGACTGGGGGTATCCCTGGGAGCTCATCAGGGAAGATGTCGAGAAAATCTTCGACCACTCTCGGAATCTGTCCTGGCTCTGACACTGCTGCTGAGATGACACCTCCGGCCTGATTCTTCAAGGTTCGAGTAAAGATGAACTGCTCCATCCCAGGAATGCTGAATATGACCCTACCTCCTCTACAATCAATGGTCGCATGACTGTCTCTCAACCAGTCCATGCCAAGAACAACATCAAAATTCCCCATAGGGAATTCAATCAATGATGCGGGCAATAAATGCCCACACACCTCTACCGGACATGAAAAGCGCACTCTGCTCACTTCTACGAGCCCATTGCCGGTGAGTATATCCATCCTCTCCGGCAATGCCTCAAACACTAGTCCAATCCGTGTAGCATATTGTGCAGAGATGAATGAATGAGTAGCGCCTGAATCAAATAATGCTACAGCGGGAAATGAGGTGACGAGAATTTTATCTACCACCACGTCACTGGACGCTAGAGCCTCTCCCAAGGTTAATGTGAGAGCCTGGCCCCGCGGAGCCCCTTGTTGCGGCCTTCCTCGACCATGCTGTTGCTACCTCTGAGGGCCTTCGGCTTCCTGTGCCTGGCGGAACATCTGAGCCTACGTTGGTAGACGCTGGGCTAGGGGCCTTACTGCTAATACTGGCCCTCCACTCGGGGTTGCCACTGGAGCTGGCAATGCTGGAAACTGCTGAGCTGGCCCTCCTGGCCTCTGCATCATAGGACAAGTAGAAATACGGTGGTCTGAACTACCACACCTCAAGCATAAGCCATTCGCTGACCGGCACACCTCCCTCGTGTGCCCTGCCTTCCCACAGAATGTACAGCCCGGGGGTGCTCCCTGACGCTGTTGCTGGTTCCTCGGCTGCTGATGCCGAACTGGCGCTGTATTAGTTGACACGGCCGTCCTCCGCGGCGCCCCCACATCATGAATACGTACACCGGGTGCTGGTGCCGATGTTCGCTGCATTGCTCCTCCTCCAACCTGGGAATGAGATCTCTTCTGACCTCCTGCCCTCGATGCCAACCTCTGCTGGGTAAGCTCGTGCCTCCGGGCTACCGTCAAGACAGCGTCAAACGTCTGGTAGTCGTATCCTTCCACAAGCTACAATAATTCCAAATGAAGTCCCTGCTGGAACCTCATAGCTTTCTCTGGCTCCGTTGCCACCATTGATGGTGCGAAACGGCACAATCTGCAGAACTCTGCTGCATACCCATCTACGGTCTTGCCTGCTTGCTTGAGATTGATGAACTTCTGCTGGAGCTCATATCGAGCTACTACGCCAAAATACTTGGCCTTGAATCTGTCACTGAAGGTGGTCCAACGAACAGGGCGTCTTGTACCGACTTCTTCTGATGCCCACCGGTCGCGGGCAAGATCCTGAAGTACCAGTTTGACCTGATCAACCTTCTCATCGTCTGGAACCTTGGCTGCCACGAGAATGGCTTCGATGTCTTGAATCCATGCATCCGCAGTGATGGCATCCTCCGTGCCATCAAAATACCTCGGGTTCAAGCGACGGAACCTTCCTGAGGCTCCCGAGTCAACCCCGACACTCCTTTCAAGAGCTAACTGAATCCCTTGGTTCAGCAACACGTTCTGCTCCTGCTGCCGAGTCTGTTGCTGTTGGTTAGTGACAAGAAACCCCCGGATGATCTCCAGGAGTGCTACGGCGTCTGGTACTGCCGTCGCTACTGGTGCTGCAGGAGTTTTATTAACCTGCGGCTGCACTGCCTCTGGTTCCATTTCTGTTCGTGCCTACACTGGAGAAGGTTCTCTCCCCTGTTACTGCCCAGTCGAGCCATGCTCTTGCTGCTCTTCCTCATGGGCCTCACCCGCTACTGAGAATGAAGCACCCCTATAGAGAAGAATATAAGATTATCAAGTCCGGACGAGGAAGATTTCGAGGATGCAAGTCAGGTTAGAGATCAAGGCAAGGACAGAGAATTCGAAACAGAATTTCAAGGAGAACAAGTTTTGATTGAGACTCCTAATAATTCGCAATACCCCACAAGTCTGAAAATCAGACCTGCATGGGCCACCACTAAAACCTTGTCACGCCCCAGTACCGAAATACGGAGACGGACGAGGCCAGCTACACCATATGAGGTACGTGACGTCATACGGCGATCGTGGCTGTCAAGAGACTAGGGGGGTACATGCTACAATCAAGTCTCCTATGGTCCCACAGAGTTCTATGTCTCAATCAATCAACACAACATCAGCAATTAAATGAACATTAAAGGTAAAGCAGTAAGGCGTCCCCGACGCTTCATCAAAATGGTCATAAGAGACTAGCTTTATAACATAGCTATCTCAGAGAGTCATGAGCACAAAATTATACACAGCTGCAGTCTGTTTAGTTACAATTATGTACTGACACAAAATATCAAGTAATCCGGCTAACAGGTGCCGGTGGCTGAACGCCGCACAAAAGTATAAGCAAGAGTGGTGGAGAAGAAACCCACTCGAGTCCCCGACCAGCCATGCTCCTAGTATGCACCATGGATGTCAGGAAGAAGGATCGCGTCCTCTGGCTCTGCTACGAGATCTGGCCAAACAAAACCAGCGGGGTCAGCCCCGAATAGCAAGTACCGCCAAAGGGCACAAGAGTTAAGATAAAACCCAGTTATAATGATAAGAATAAAGCTTATGCTGCGGCTATAGGGTAGCGCTACATCGTCGGACCCATCTGGCACCCTTACAACCAAACAAGGACAAAAGGTGCCACATGGAGCCGGGACGCGTCGCACTCTATGACCTATACATAAGTTTACAGATATAAGTAAGAAGATCTCCTGGTCATGACTTCGGTCGATGGACCATCGCAGCACGATAACCAACCCAACAATCAAACAAGAACATGGGTTGGATCACGTACCGCGGTGGGCCATGTTCCTTAGTCATTCACAGGAGTAACACATCACAATCAAATTAAGGCTTCCGTTCGTAACTTCGGTCCGCAGCCTGTCATAGTACGATAACCAACCCAACAATCAAACAAGAACATGGGTTGGATCACGCACCATAACAGTCCGCTTTCCTCAGTTACTCACGGAAGGTAAAAGAAAAATACAAGCAAGTCATTTTCACGGCCAGTCAAGTCTACGAGTGTCTAGTATGGCGAGGTTATCCTCGCATTAAATTATCAGAGTCCTCAGATCGTATCTTTCCAGCAAGGCTAGCCAACCCAGGGGTCCGCGTAGTCAAGTATTATTAAGTACAGGTCCCTCATAAGGCTACCTTGCAGGCACAAGTCCCCGTAGGGCTACCTTGCCAAAACTTATAATATATCAGGAAATAATTGGATACCGGCATCCACTCATTGCAGATGGCACAGTATCCGTGGTGACCAGCTGGCGCGTCGAGGCAATCCCTCAAGGCGGCTGGTGTAACACGATCTCGGGATTCTGCCCTCTCCATGCATCTAATAGATTTAGTTGCCTAATTTAAACCCTATACGAAATCTTGGATCCTCATGCTGTGGCCTGCATGATCATCCTCCTAGAATGTCGTACCGTAGTACGAGTACCCCAAGTGAGGATCCATGTCGATCAGTAGGTCGACACGTTCTACCCTCCTTAGTGTAATACAACATTGCAAATGCGCCACGTGGGATTACGAGTCATTTGTCAAGCATGAACGAGAACCGGGACATTCAGGCACATGTAGCGAGTAGGAACACTTTGTTCTCCAGGGTCAGATTCATGCTCAGGACAAAAGGCGTAAGGATATATCGCATACACAAACCAATACATATACACGTATATAAGCCAAGGTAGCATGAAAAATGGAAAACCCGGGGACAGGCTGACTAGGTACTAAGGTAAGGTCGGCCAACCAACGCGGGCGCGTCACATCCATGGCGCGGGCGCATGGCGGGCGAGGGCGCGGTCACGAGCGCGGACGGCCACACGGGCGCGGGAAGCGCCGGGCGCGGGCGGCCACGCAGGCGCGGGGAAAACGGCCGGGCGCGTGACGTCCACACAGGGGCGCGAACACGCGGGGGCGCGGACACGCGGGGCACGGACACGCGAGGGCGCGGGCCACGCAAGGTGCGGACACGCGAGGGCGCGGGCCACGCAAGGCACGGACACGCGAGGGCGCGGGCCACGCAAGATGCGGACACGCGAGGGCGCGGAAGGCCGGGCACGTGACGTCCACACAGGGGCGCGAACACGCGGGGGCGCGGACACGCGGGGCGCGGACACGCGAGGGCGCGGGCCACGCAAGGCGCGGACACACGAGGGCGCGGGCCACGCAAGGCGCGGACACGCGAGGGCGCGGGCCACGCAAGGCGCGGACACGCGAGGGCGCGGGCCACGCAAGGTGCGGACACGCGAGGGCGCGGAAGGCCGGGCGCGTGACATCCACACAGGGGCGCGAACACGCGGGGGCGGCCTGGTGCTGGAACCACGCGGCGCGGGAGACCACGCGGCGCGGGCACCACGCGGGCGCGGGGGCGCGTCCTCCCATCAGTGCGGCGCGGGACGCGCGCGCGCGGAGGGCGCGGACACAGGACACTGTTCATCTTCTTCCCCTCAACCGAGAGGGAAGAACCATGAACCCTAAAAACTCCAAAAATCATAACTAAGTTAATTCTTAACCAAATTTCGATTTTCAAAGTTCAATCTTGAGTAAAATTCAATTCTCTACAACATGGAACCATTAAAACTTGAAAATGGTGGAGTTTAGTAGATCAAAACCAAGGAAAATCGAAAAATGTTTAAAACCTAGATCTACAAAAATTAAAGCTTCCAATCAGAAAATTCCAAGTTCTAATCTAGTAGAGAATGAGGAGAAGAACAAGTTTTGGTAAAAATTTTGAAGGAAAACGAAAATGATGGATCTCTCCCTTGTGCAAGTTGATACTTGCCTTTGGTTGGGTGAAGGAAGTAAATGAGAGGAGTTATGAGGAATGAATGAGGGGAGAGAAAAGGAATGGGGTTTTATATAAAAGCCTAAACCAAGTTGGTTCATGATGACCCAACGGGTTCAAGTGAACCGAGAACATGTCACCCAATTAGAGCCAAAACTGTAAACTAAAATCACAGAAAATAAATTACGAAATATTATTTTGTCAAATAATTTGGGATATACATGAAGAAATACAACAAAATAAATATCGTATAAATATACGTAAATACAAATAAGCAGTATACGTACTAAAAATACGTATTCCGGAATCAGGGAGTGACATTAGGATACATCAAAATTGGGATCATGAATTAGTTTAGTAAAAACCATTCTAACTGCCAATCTGATATCCCAACCCCAAACTCATCATCCAATTAATTGAGATTATCAGTTAACAGAGCTAACTAAGTAATATCTAAATCTCTACTGATACTACTCTATAATACATATGAATTGTATTCGAATATAAACGACTAAGGAAAAGGTTAGGGATACCTTCAAAGAATCACTTAATTGAGAGTTCTGACTCCAATTCCCAGGAATTGATATCTCATCCCCCCCCCCGATCCAAATCAAATGGAAAATAAGAAGTTTATCAACAAATGTTGTTTCATCCTGCTTAACCATTCATTTATTTCACAAGAGAAGGAATCAAGAACTAAAATACTTACTATAATCCCTAGTTAAGATCTGATTCAAACTTCAGTTCAGATCTGATCTGCGCTACAGTTTAGGAACAAAGTTCCCAATCACAAGTAAATTAGATATAAAAAGGAATTTCAGAATAACCAATATATTTGCAATTGAGAAAGACTTAATACTTACTATTGAGATCTTCATATCTGAATGATGAATCAAGGATTGATCGACTCAAATCGAACAAAATTCTTAATGGTCTCCAACGGATCTTCGAAAAGAACTATAAAATGAAAGAACAACAATAGATTTGGATCAGGAATTTGATCACAAATCAGTTCAATCAAGGAATTTAGATACGAATTTGATTTACCAGGTCACTCTACCCTTCCTGAATCGATCGATGAAGAACACCCCCTCTTGCTGTTGCTAGGATCTTCAAAACCAGTCGCCGTCTTCTTCCTCATGCCTCCGCCATTGCCATGGCTCTGCTCTCGAGCTCGAATTAAAAGGAAAGAATCGAAGAATAATGGAAGATGGAGTTTGCAATAGAATAAAATGAACAGATGGTGCTCTTCCATTTATATAGGTTGTTGGAAATTAAAAAAAAGAGGAATTGGAGGGAAAATAATTTGGGGAGTTGAATTTCGGTTAGGGAAGCACATGGCCCTCCTGTTGGCCGTTGGGGAAGAAGCAAGAGGAGTGGTTACAAATTATACAATTACTAGACTTCATAAATAGCCTTCCTGAATAGGCTTCCCATTTGTTTCCTATTGGGCTTCCTATTGGGCTAGCTAAATAGGCTAGTTGAAAGGTTTTAGATAACCCTATACCAGTTTTAACTAGGCTGAGAAGGGAAAGCCCACTCAAGGGTGAGAAAAAATAATAATAATAATTTAAAGGATTAATTTCAAGAAATGATTTAATAATATAACTTTTAAAATATTACTAAAAATGAGAGGTAGAGTTACAAAGTTGGACCAAACCAACCCAAGGTCAACCCTAATCAAGGTATATCTAGGCAAGCAATAAGGAAATAAAAAAATACGGGTCGAAATTCGTATACGTACACAAAAAATACGTATAACGAAAAACGAAAGTGACACCTTCTTAGGGGGGGAGCAAGCGACTATGGTGTATATGGGGATAGAGGAGGGCACGTAACGTATCTGAATCATCTTCCCACCAGGCGATAAAGTGGCGTTGTGCCACCCCTCAAGTTTTTTCCTAATCTTACCCACCAGTCCTTCAAAGATCGATGCCTGTATTGGATCTGCTGTACACCAATGGGCATACTAGGTAATAGAAAGTTGGGTACGCAACATAGAAGGAAGTGATGTTGGTAAGGGTGGAGGAGTGTTCTCTGTTAGTCTTATGGTGGACGTAAATGACACTTTTGCTAGGATTGACACGCTGACCATAGCATTTGGTGTATCTCTGTAGCGTGTTGTGAACCACCTCCACCGACCCGATGTCCCCAGAGGAGAAGATGAAGATATCATCGGCGTACACCAGGTGGATGATGATCGAGCAGCTGCTAGCGGTGTAAAAGTGCTGGAAATTCGGGGAGCTCACTATTTTGTTCAGATTTTTGCTCAGCGCTTCCGCGACGATGATGAATATGATGGAGGATAACGGGTCGCCTTGTCTGACATCGCGGGTAGATTTGAAGAAGACTTCAACTTGGCCGTTAATGACCTGGAGAACCACGAATTGATGATCGATCTCCATACGATGTTGGTCTAGGTTTTCGAAAACCCGAAGGCCCTGAAAACCTAAATCATGAATTGCCAGCCCAGCCTGTTGTCATGACCCGCTCCCATTTTTTGGGATACGAGTACGTGGCCAAGTCCAGCCTACGCCGCAGCATCGGCGGTAGTACGCTGTCTATGATAACAATGGTCCACAACAAGCACAACACGCATATATATCATCCACAACTAAGCCATCAATATTAACCAAAATATCTAATAGTCTCAATATTATAGATATCAAATAATCTACTACAACTCAGAAAAAGTCTCTGGAACAAACCCGAATAGCAGAAAATAAAACAAACTAAACTCTATAACTATAACTATTAACTAATGCAAATCCATAAGGAAGAAAATATGCTAATTCGCATCAGTGCTCGAATCGGGTACGCCAGTAATGTCAGGGTCGCCAACATACTCACCGTAGACCTCGGGACAAATCTCGTCGTCTAAAGCTGAAAAATAGTTATCCAGTTAGGATTGGAGCAAGATCACCATAACACTACATTACACAATATAGTATACAAGCATGAAGAAATGATAAAAGGAAAGTAACTGAAGATAAGTATGTTTCACTTAACAAAATGCCTAAAATTGGCCTTTGAAAATAAAACGAGAAAAAGTACAAGAAGTACAAGTTGTTCTGGGAAGTATTGTTATGGAAGTCTGATCTGAAGGCGATCACTTTGTTCCTTGGACCATACGATGATGATGAAGATCACTGCTAGAAGATGAACAGCCGAAAGAACTAAGTCACCAGAAAGGTATCGACGCACTTGGGCACTGATGGCGAGGTCGAATGCTTTTCTGCTTTGAATCACTCTGTTCTGGAAGAAAAGTTGAAGAAGAATGCTCTCGAAAATCAAAGTCTTTGGGCTCTGATCTCTATGTATTCTCTCCTGTCTCTCTGTTTTTTTTTTGTATTCTGAAAATCAGTCTATTTATAGACTTGTCCCTTTGTGCGTAAAAAGCAACAAAGTCCTGTCTTTACGCTAGTAACTGTCAACCACGATGGAAGTCACCCTCTACGCATGTTGACACGTGTCCTATTATTTTAACAAAAATAGGGAGCACGTACACACGTTCCTCAATAAATGTGGCATGAAAGCCACGTAGACAAACCACGTTTTAAAGTAGTCAGGAAGGATCGGGCGTAAAAATGACCCAAAATATACACCGGGCGTAAAGTGTCAAATTGGCATAAAAATAGCCCAAAATAAACTTCTCAGCGTAAAGTGGCTAAAATAGCCTTGAGCGTAAAACTTAGCCCAAATAGACTTTACGCTCACAATAGCTTTGAGCGTAAAAGCTCGAATAACTATAGTGCGTAAAAAGAAGTAATTTTATTGAGCGTAAAATAGCCTTCTCTGCACACCATACGACAAGTATTGGGTTTGATGAAAATCCGATCTTCTCAACTTCTGTGTCGCATGCTGTCAGCAATAATTATTCTGTTAAATCAAATCTTCTGCATTAAATACGGCCTGACAGTTTGTCTGCAGGCATAAAATTTAATGAACTGCCTTGGCGTAAAGTAGCTCGCGTAAAGTCCAATACAAATAGTCCTGGCGTAAAATAGCTCATATAGAGAGTTGCTTGCGTAAAGTCTTCAATTCCTTTGATTTAGTCAAATAAAGCACTTTTTACGCTCCTACAAGATCCCCTTCAAAGTTTTCAAATATTTTTTTTCAAAATTTGAAATACTTTGAACAGAAGCGTAAAATTCGGGATTTGACCAGTCAGCGTAAAATTTGGGATACGCAACGGTCATCCGCGTAAAAGTTGGGATATCCAACAGTCGGCGTAAAATGTAGAATTTGAACCGATTCAAAAATTCTCTATAAATAGGGTTCTTCGGGGAGAAGCGTTTGGCAGAGCTCCAAAAATTGCTAAAAGATATATCTGCTCCGCCTTAGAGGAGCTTTTGTAATCTTTTATCTTATTCAAGAAATAAATAAAACATTTATTTTGTGATCCTATCATTTATTTTGGAATTAAATAATAGGTAAGAGATAGAAAACACTTATCAGAGGTAATATGGACATGACAAGTCTTCTAAACTCAATAAATTATATCTATCCAGAGGTAATATGGACATAATAGATAATAAAATCTCATTTTCTATTTAGAGTATACAATACTATCAGAGGTAATATGGACGTGACAGATCGTAACAACTCAAAGAAAAATAGATTAATATCTATTCAGAGGCCAAATGGACATGATAGATAGGAAGAATAAGCAGACTTAATATTTATTCAGAGGTCAAATGGACATGACAGATAATAAATCCAACTTTTTATATCAACTAGTAAGATAAAAGATTAAATTTTCTCTCCAAGCTTAACCAAACATTGGTAGCTGGGGAATAAGGAAGAAATTCAAACATAATATTTCTTCAGGAATTTGCCATTGATCGGCATCATGAGCAAATCTCCATTAGGTTTAGACAACCTATAGGCACCGTTGGAGAAAACTGTTTCGATAATATAAGGGCCTTCCCATTTTGCTTGGAATTTCTCTTTGCTCTTATGAGTCATCAGCATCGGTCTTCGAACAGCTAGAACTAGCTCACCGACTTTAAATACCCTCTCTTTAACTTTACGATTGAAAGTTCGAGATATACAGGCTTGATAGAGCTCAATATGCTGTTGTGCTTGAAGATGCTTTTCATCCAATCCTTCAAGTTCTTGGAATCGTAAGCGATCATTGTTCTCTGTAGTTAGCTCATTAGCAATGGCTATTCGAAGAGATGGAATCTAAATTTCCAGTGGAAGGACAGCCTCACATCCGTACACCAGTAAAAATGGTGTAAAACCAGTAGGAGTTCAGACTGTTGTTCGATAAGCCCATAAACATTCTCCAAGTTTCTCATTCCAATCACGTTTATTAGAAGAGACAAAATTTTTGAGAAGTTTGATGATCGTCTTGTTGAAAGCTTCGGCTAAACCATTAGCAGCTGGATTATAAGCCGTAGATGCCAGGTTTTAGATTCGATTCTTATCACAGAACCGATAAAATACCTGACTGGTAAACTGTGGTCCATTATCATGTATTATCCGTCTAGGGATCCCAAAACGATAAATAACATGATGTTTGATGAAATTAACCACATTAGATGTTTTTACTTCAATAAGGGGAACCGCTTCTGCCCATTTAGAAAAATAATCGGTTATAGTCAGGATAAACCGATGTCCTTTGACAGAAGGAGGGTTAATCGGACCAATAATGTCCATGCCCCAAGCTTCGAAAGACCAAGAAGCTGTCGTAGGATGGAGGAATTCAGACGGTTGATGAATAAAATCAGCATGAATCTGACATGCTTTACACCGTCTGGCATAATCCACAGCATCTGCTATCATAGATGGCCAATAATACCCCATCCTTCGAATGCGGTCCTGTAATTTTGGACCAGGTTGATGGGCACCACAAACACCATCATGAGCTTCACGAAGTGTTTGCTTAGCTTCACTCTCTGAGAGACAGCGCAGCAAAAGTCCGTCAAAAAAATGACGATATAACATATGTAAAGAAGAATCATAGTAGAATCGAAATGATCGTCTCTTGACTGATGCAGCTTCTTTTGGATCTTTAGGCAAAATCCCATGAATTGCGTCCCTTTATTGGGAACTTGATTCTGTAATATAACTCTGTTCAATATGCAGATTATTCTTGACACAGAATAAGTCTCGATCTAACAAAGTAATGGTGTTTTGTCTTCGAATCGGAACAGCTAAGTCTGTAGCTATGCTAGCAAGAGCATCAGCTTCCAAATTCTGAGAACGTGGTACAAATTCGATAAAGAATCCTTTGAATGAGAGGATTAATTCGATTACCACTTGATGATAACGGATGAGATCAGGGTTCCTGACTTCATAAGTCCTTCTAACCTGATTAACAATCAGTTGAGAATCTCCATAAGCTTCTAGGAACTCGATGTCCAACTGTTTCGCTACTTGGAGACCAATCAACAGAGCATTATATTCTGCTACATTGTTGGAGCATGGCTCATTGAGAGAATAGGTACGGTATATGACCATTTTGTCAGGAGAAACCAAGACGATTCCTACCCCGGAGACAATATTGCCTTTAGGTCCAACCCGTGATGCTCCATCAAAGTATAATTGCCAAATGTCATTTTTTAAAGTCATGTTGCAATCCACAACTTCATCTGGAATATCCTCATATAGCTTCGATGTTTCAGGTATAGGGTGAGCTGCTAAGAAATCAGCTAATGCTTGACCCTTCACTGATTTTTGAGGTACATAGACCATGTCATAAGGAGTGAGCAACATCGCCCAGGTAGCTAACCTGGAGTTAAGAATGCTTGGTTTTCTCATCAGTACCTGAATAGGATTTATTCTAGAGATGACATGAATAGTCTGTCCTGTCACATAATGTCATGTCTTTTGGATAGTAAAAACCAAAGCCAGACATTCATTTTCTACAGGAGTATACCTATGTTCAGCTCCGACCATCATTCGGCTAAGATAATAAATTGCTTGTTCATGACCCATATCACTTTTCTGTGCAATAAGAGCACCAAGTGAATGATCCAATGCTCGAACATATAGCAAAAATGGTCTTTCCACTACTCGTGGTACCAGAACCGGTAGATTTGTAAGGTATTGCTTGATGTCATTGAAAGCTTTCTGACAAGCTTCATCCCAGACAAATGATACACCTTTCTTTAATAGACGGGAGAAAGGTTGACATCTCCCATAGAGATTAGATATAAATCTTCTGATATAAGCAATGCGACCTTGGAAGCCTCGGAGTTCCTTTAGATTACGTGGAGGACGCATTTCAAGAATTGCTTTAATTTTATCAGGATCAACATGGATACCCTGAGAAGTGATGACAAATTCCAAAAACTTGCCACTGGAAACCCCTAAGAAGGACTTAGTAGGGTTCATTTTCAATTGATGCTGACGCATCAATTCAAATACTGTCTTGAATGTGATCATCTTTTGATCGACTTTTAACAGCAATGTCATCTATGTAGCATTCAACTGTCTTCCGTAGATATTCTTGAAAGATGTTGCTCATGGCCCGTTGATACGTGGCACCGGCATTTTTAAGACCAAACGGCATAACCGTATAGCAGTAGACTCCAAAGGGTGTACGAAAAGCAGTATGCTTCTCATCTCCTGGATGTATCTTAATCTGATTGTATCCTGAGAATCCGTCCATGAAAGACATGCGTTCAAAACCGTATGTATTGTCTATCATGACATCAGTAATTGGAAGTGGAAATTCATCCTTTGGACAAGCTGCATTAAGATCTCAAAAATCTATGCAAACTCGGATTTTTCCATTCTTCTTCATAACATGAACAATATTGGCAACCCAGTCTGGGTGTTGTTCTTCACGAACAAAGCCACATGTAATCAACTTTTTGACTTCTGCTTCGATTGCATCCATTATGTCTGATCGAAAATGCCGTTGCTGTTGTTTCACAGGCTTGGCATTATGAAGAATATTGAGTTTATGAGTAGCAACTTTAGGATCTAGACCCGGCATATCCTTATAACTCCATGCAAAGATATTAATATATTCTTGAATCAGTTTTATCAGCTCTTCATTTTTATCTTCATAAAGGTTTTTACTGATGAATATTGGCTTGGACGTAGTTCCATCTCCAACATCAATCTGGAGAATCTCATCCTCCGTAGGTGGTTGTCGTTGTTCAAAACGAAGTTCCCACTGTGTGTCCATCTGTTGAGCCCAAGGGTCATTCTCAAATGGCTCAGATTCACCATCAGTTTGAACCATGTTGACTGAGAATACACACTCAGATTCATCATAATAATCTTCTTCAGCATATGAAGAACGGTATGTATCAGATTCGATGAAATGGATTTCTTCTAAATCTGAGGAAGAGAATTCTTCTTGTATACCGTCATTAAATATATGGGACGGATCATATCCCAACCCATGACGATTTTTCTGGTAAAATGGATCGCCACATAATGGTAATCGTCTACCTTTACCTTGATTGAGACCTTGCATAGTCTTCAAATTATATCCCATTTTTTGGATAATCTTGAGAGATTGTTGACTATATTTGTCAATTCGGATTTTTCCTTTATCTTTATATCTAAGATCATATGTCTGAACAACAGGGATGTTTCTAGCCAGGCCAAACACAATTTGGTGCTTGTTTCTCTTATCAGACGAAATCACGAAATAAGATTCTTCGTGACGTCTAAAAGTTACACAAGCTTGTGATGAAACAGCTACAGGAAGAAGATAAGGAGAAGATGTTAGGAACTTTTGAGCATAAGATCCTACATCGACATGAGGAGAAAAAGAATTTTCTTTATGATCAATGTATAAAGTTTTCTCTAGGTCGTCTTTATATTGATGACTTTGATCATCAGGAGATAAAGTCATTCTTTCAACAAATTTGACAGCCATATACTCAAAAAGGAAATCTTCATTGATATTAGAAAGTACAGAATGATCAATATCTACATCATTTACAATTTGACTGCTACGTTTCGGATCGATCATTAACGGACCGTCATCCGTCTTTTGCGTAGACTTGTCAAGGTTGATGATCAATGGTGGTTCTGGATCATTCGTACGAGAAGTACGTCATTTGACTTTGATCATAAGAGGTTGAACCTGGCTTTTGGCAGGAATACTCATTGATTCTTCAGATGAAGCCCGAGTTCTTCCTTTGACCTTGATCATCATAGGTTGATCATTTACAGGTTGGGGTTGGATTCGACCTTTGACCTTGATATTCAAAGGTTGCTCTTTCGGAGGATCTTTATTGACAGACTGATCTTCAGCAGGTGATTGATCTTCAGCCATATCTGATATCTCTTTCACATGCTCTTGTTTGTAGAGTATTGAGTCAGAAAAATAGGCTTCAACACCCTTAAAAGGATTAATATCAGCAAATTCAGTCTTCACAACCCCTTTGGAATCCACGTACTTGAAGCATTGGTGGAGAGTTGAAGGCACAATATTATGCTCATGTATCCACGGTCTCCTAAGAAGGATGTTGTAAGATACGTCTGAGTTGATAACATAGAAAGTTGCCATAGTTCGAAGATCACCAATCTGAATCTTCAGACGAATCTTCCCTAGTGGTTTACTCTTGCCAGAGTTGAAACCAACTATCGTGGTACTAGTGTAAGTCAAATCACTAGTAGGAATCCTCAGCGGTCTTAGCATACTCTGAAGAATAATGCTAATAGAAGACCCAGGATCAATATAAATCCTGTCAATTTCAGTGGATTCAATATATCCAGTATAGCACAAAGGCCTGTCGTGCTTGTTATGCTTCAACAGCATGTCTTCTTGTGTGAAGGTAATGTTAGGAATTGCCTCCATCACACTATGACATTGTGGACACGATACTGGTGTATTATCAGGACTCTTGAGTTGAGCTAAACATGAGTCTGCTTGTAGCAAAGCTTCACTCAAAGTCTCCATGCTTTCTTTAGAAAGACGAAGCAGCTCAAATATAGATAGTCTAGCCGGAGTATTGGCTAATTGGGCTAAAATATCAAATTTTTAGGGTTTCATCACCACCCCTTGACTTGAAGCAGATTTCAAAGGAACATCAAAGCGTACTGCTTTCTGTTTCCCTTTCTCAACCACTATTGGTTTAGAAGGAACAGGAGATGGTTGAAGTGGTGGTGTTTCAACAACGTCTTCTGCTTCTTTAGAAGATCCCTCATAATCTTTATGGTACTCTTTCCCAGATCTCGTACCAGCAAAGCTTTCTTCTTCAGACTCATGAGAAGGAAGTATTATATTACAGGATTTAGTCTTCTTTCCTTTCTTCTTGCGAAGATTTTTAAGAGGAAGTTCAAAACCCAATCCAATAGTGGATTTTTGACTTTGAATCTGTAAAGGAAGTCGCATCCCTTTATCATAGTTCAGACCCTCTGCCTTTTGAAAGTCATAGCCCATCTTTTTCATGAGATGGACTGATTGTTGACTATACAAATGAACGGGCAGTAGACTCTCAGTGGATGGTTTAACAGAGGAAGAAGAGACAGAAATCTCTGTAACCACAGGAAGAGGAGTATTCGGGACACGAGAAAGAATCTCTGTAGGAGCTTTTTCATAAGCAGCAAAAACTTGTTGTGCCCTGTATAAGAAAACACTATTCATAGCTAACCACTGCTGATGAGTAAGTTTGAGCTTGATAGGAGGAGCTAAACTTGGAGGACATATGTTTAAACCTTTTAGCCTATCCTCCAAAGGAAAGCCATCCCAAAGATGATCCAAATCATCAGGATCTGGAATTATATGAGAAATCATGTTGCAGGTTTTAACTTTTTTACCTTTCTTGGATTTTAAAGTTTTACCTTCATCCTCCATTTCAGGTACTAAGTCTGGATGTACCCACATGATTTTACCATTCTTTAGTGTAAGAGGCAACAATCCTTCATTTTTCTCTCTGGCAGGCGGGATATTTACAATCTTCATCGTCGCCTTCAGAATTGGAACAATCCCATCTGGGACTTGCTGTGGAAGAAAACCTCCGAATTGAAGAGAAACCATATTGGTTGTAACTGTATGCTCATCGTTAGTTAAAGCGATGGCATTGGCATTTATCAACTCTTGGATTTTCTTCTTTAGGACATAACAAGCTCTGGTGGGATGATTTATGTATCTGTGATAGATACAATACTTGGGATTGTCAGTCAGATTTACCTCATTAGGCCTTTTTGGCTCCAGAATCTGGAGTTTGTCACTCTTTACCAGATATTAAAATATCCCTGGGATATCGCTTTCGTCAAAAGAGTATTCTTATTTTGGCTTAGAAGACTCCTGATTATTCGGTGTCGTCTTGTTCTTGGAAAGATTAACCATAAGGGTATCCTTTCCTTTTCCATTACGATTGCCGAAATTATTACCAGGAGAGCCTTTCTTTCCTTTGTCCTCTGAGGCAAAAATCATCCCATGTTTACGAGCCAACCTACCATTGGTCTCGGCGGACACTGCTGCTATAATAAACGAGGCCCAGTCTGTGAATTGGGAACCCGAGAAGACAGCAATGGATGGTCGCAGATTCATCTGGCATGTATCAATCAACGCTGAATCTGGCATACCAGGAGGCATTTTCAAAGTTGTCTGTCGAAAACGTTCGATGAACGTCCGAGTATCTTCTTTCTCCTTTTGTTTAATCTCTATTAAGGAGGACATATTCATATCCATACCTCCTTCATAAAAGCGGGAGAGAAACATTGCTTTAAATTCGTCAAAAGACGAAATGCAATTGTCGGGTAAACTACGATACCAATCGTAAGCTGAACCCGTCAAACACCCAATGAACACTCGAGTGAGAAGAGCATCATTTTTCTGCAGATGCACAGTCATAATATCAAAGTAATTGATATACTGACTAGGAGAAGCCTTTCCATCAAACAATACCATCGATTGTGGTTTGAATTTCGGAGGAAAGGGTACATCATTCCATTGAAGAGGATAAGGTTGCTTAATCCCTAACCTCTGGAGCTGATCTTTGTGCTTCAAGACTTCAAACTGTGCTTTTAGTTCACGCACTGCTTGAATAGCTTCACTAGTTTGAGGAAGCACATTTGATTGAATAGTGGTTGGGTGTACCATAACCCCCACCGGAGGTGGTACATCTTCTGGAATGATAGGATCTGGAGATGCAGAATTTTGATTAACAGCATGCTCTTGATTATTCAAAGGTATGTCAAACCCTTGACCATCTAGAGTTTGTGCTGCTACTTGCACCGGTGTTACTACTGCCGGTTGAGCAGTTTGCTGAATCATTATCTGGTGCATGCTTTGCACCATATTAAGCATGTCCTTTAATGATTGCTCAACGGCAGAGAGACGTTGTTCTGTATTAGTAGATGACGTCTCCAGTTCATCTCCAATAGCATAGGATTCAACCTCTCTTGAAGATACAGAGGGATTGGTATAGAGGTATGAATCGACACTATCAGTTTCGGACTCAAAAGATTGAGTACCCCCATCTTCTGAATCAGAAGTCTGGAACTGTCTTTGTCTTCTTGATCGAGTATTCTGATATACTCTTTCAAAAGAATCAAGAGGTATGTTGAATTATTGTTGACCTGAAGTTTGGGACGTATTGCGTCTTGGATGTCGTCCTCTATTGGTATGAGATGCCATGTTGACTGACGCATAGGACAACTCATGTTCTTGGTCATCAACTTGTTGTTGAGGCACATTGAAACTTAACCGGTCAAAAACTGACCGTTTAGAAGCCGAACAACAATATTTGATTACAATCTGGTGACACTCACAATGGTGATTCTCTTGGGGGAGTGTCACAGGGGATTGTCTATCTTTACGCTTTTGCATCAGCAACTTACGTAAATCAGAAGGAGTAGAGGGAGTAGTCTTCTTTATTACATTTGGAGTAGAGAAACGTTTAGTTTCTTGTGTATAAAGAAGATTACTGAATGCATTCGCGGAACCAAACTGTATATTTTTACGTGCTTGGAGTTGTGTGCGTAAATCCTGAGATTTTTGAGCACAAAGGACTCCATTAGCATTGCGCGTAATTTGAAGGTTTGGTACTTTGCGTACAGCAGTATAAGAAGGTTGTTGGTTGAAAACAGAAGTTTTACCAACTCTGTTTTTATGCTTCATGCGTGCAGGTAAATTCACTTTAGATGCAGAAGCATTATTGTGAATTTTATCTACACTGTCACAGACATGAGATTTACCTTTACACATAGAGCGCAAAACATGAGTATCTGCCACGTCATAGACGGGAGATTTTTTCTACGCGTGGAGCGTAAATTTTGTGTGTCTACCGCGTCACAGACGGGAGACTTATTTTTACGTTCAGAACGTAAATCATTGGGGTCTACCTCGTCACAGACGGGAGACCTGTTCTTATGTACAGAGCGTAAATTTTGGTTTTTATGCGCTGGGCGTAAAACCTCACTTTTACGCGCTGGGCGTAAAACTTGGTTTTTATGCGCTGGACGCAAAACTTGGGAATCTTCCTGTCATAGACAGGAGATTGTTTGTTACACTCAGGGCACAACACTGAAGTAAAGACTGCCTCGTTACAAACGGGAGCCCCTACAACAGGAGTAGGAAGGATTCCTTTGCCTTCAGAGACATTAGGAAGATCCGAGGACGCTTTGGATTTAGGAATCCAAACTTTTTGCGCCTTCCTCGATTTCTGAACATTGGAGCAGCGAGCACCACCCCCAGTTCGGAGCATTTCTTCGTAGGCAGTCTGGTCGAAGTGCACAACCAGAGTCTTCTTTGTCGATCCAATCGACACATCGTCGTATTGAGCAATTGCCTCCTCGTCAGAGGAGAAGGTCGTCCCCAGCAGAGTCGCCATTTTGTTTCACTTAACAAAATGCCTAAAATTGGCCTTTGAAAATAAAATGAGAAAAAGTACAAGAAGTACAAGTTGTTCTGGGAAGCATTGCTATGGAAGTCTGATCTGAAGACGATCACTTTGTTCCTTGGACCATACGATGATGATGAAGATCACTGCTAGAAGATGAACAGCCGGAAAAACTAAGTCACCAGAAAGGTATCGACGCACTTGGGCACTGATGGCGAGGTCGAATGCTTTCCTGCTTTGCTTCACTCTGTTCTGGAAGAAAAGTTAAAGAAGAATGCTCTCGAAAATCAAAGTCTCTGAGCTCTGATCTCTATGTATTCTCTCATGTCTCTCTGTTTTTTTTGTATTCTGAAAATCAGTCTATTTATAGACTTGTCCCTTTGTGCGTAAAAAGCAACAAAGTCCTATCTTTACGCTAGTAACTGTCAACCACGATGAAAGTCACCCTCTACGCATGTTGACACGTGTCCCATTATTTCAACAAAAATAGGGAGCACGTACATATGTTCCTCAATAAATGTGACATAAAAGCCACGTAGACAAACCACGTTTTAAAGTAGTTAGGAAGGATCGGGCGTAAAAATGACCCAAAATATACCCCGGGCGTAAAGTGGCAAATTGGCGTAAAAACAGCCCAAAATAAACTTCTCAGCGTAAAGTGGCTAAAATAGCCTTGAGCGTAAAACTTAGCCCAAATAGAATTTACGCTCACAATAGCTTTGAGCGTAAAAGCTCGAATAACTATAGTACGTAAAAAGAAGTAATTTTATTGAGCGTAAAATAGCCTTCTCTGCACACCATACGACAAGTATTGGGTTTGATGAAAATCCGATCTTTTCGACTTCTGTGTCGCATGCTATCAGCAATAATCGTTCTGTCAAATCAAATCTTCTGCATTAAATACGGCCTGACAGTTTGTCTGCAGGCGTAAAATTCAATGAACTACCTTGGCGTAAAGTAGCTCGCGTAAAGTCCAATGCAAATAGTCCTGGCGTAAAATAGCTCATATAGAGAGTTGCTTGCGTAAAGTCTTCAATTCCTTTGATTTAGTCAAATAAAGCACTTTTTACGCTCCTACAAAGTATAGGCATGATATTGTATGATAAGGAAGTACCTCTGAGACATGATAACAATATGAAGGTAGACTTTGACATACCACTAAGACATGATGACAATAAGAAGGTAGACTTGACGAAAGAAGAACAATAGACAATAGAGCAACAATGATTAAGTCACGTGTACTGTGTGTTTTAGAATACCAACTTTCAGCATGTAAACGGCTTGGGATATCCGTCAGTCATACGTGTGGTGCATGAATGATATTATGCAATCAATGTATAGGGGGTCTGTATTCAATTCGTTGACCACATGCTTACTTGTTGTATTCCCACGCCCGACTCACTCACAATACATGCCCATTAAGATGAACATTAGAAATACGATAAACTGTAAACAATGAGAAACAATGAATAAGTGATGAACATGTATATATACCCTAACGATTCTAACTCTCATGCACAATAGTAATCATGAACATTGAAAGCATGAATCATAAAGAAGTACTAGTGAAAAGATGACATGAAACATGTAGTATAAAATAAAGGAAACATAGTTCATAGTGATACTTGCCTGCTCTGATAGATGATAAAGTCACAAGTCAAGACGTCGTAGTCCGATCTACCCCGTCGCATAAAAATCACAAGTTAGATCAACGATTCCCACTCTACAAATCCTAGAAAGTGTCTAATGGATTAGCTTAATTAATACTATACTAATTCTAGAATAAATCATCTAAAATCCTATTTTAATTTATTTAATTCTGAAATAATAATTTAACATAAATATTTGACCAAGAAAAGTCACGGTTCCAAATTTGGGACCCATGACACGCAAAATGAGGCGTATGATTGACTAACTAGTCAAATATTACGACTTCAAAAGTTTGAGTATGCAACATGGTAGATTTCAGTGCCATGAGTGAACTAGAATTGACCGTGCCGTAAAATCACAATTTAGTCAAAAGTTATCGCCATTATGGTTAACCGTGACCAAATCGATGAACCGTTGACCAAATCTGACTTCTACGAACAAAATAAAATAATAGATGAAACTTTGAATTTCTGGAAAAATTATATGTTGTAGAGCTCGATGTCATCTTTCTAAAACTTTAAATGGATCGCGAATCGGAGTTCGAGATCCCTTGGAATCTCGAAAATCACACGACGAGTCAATTTTTGGATAACCGACACTCAAATAATTATCCAGAAATTCGAACACAAAATATCAGAAAATAAAGTAGATATTCAGAGACCTAACCTCAATACACTTCTAAAAAAATGGCGTACAAAACAGACATCTAGATCAACGGCAATCGCTCCACGAAGTCGAGATCTATACTAGAACTCTCTCTCAAAAAGGCGACTCGAATTTCTAGGTTTTCGTGAATTAATAACATATATATAGGAGAGAGAGGCGGTGCTGACTCATTTTGGCGCCGACAGGTGGGCCAGGGGATCGTTGACTGGACTGCTGACTGTATAATAAATTTTTTAATTACAGAAAATCATTAAAAATTTATTTTAACTCCAAATAAATCCCAAAAAAATCCATAAAAATTCTAAAAAATTCTAGAAAATATTTTTAGGTGTCTAGAGCATAAATAAAAAGTTTGGTCTCAAACTCACTTCATGTGACTCCACAGTAAATCCCAAAAACCTGTGGAAAAATAATTTCTATAGGTTTTAATTATCCAAAAATTCCTAAAAATTTCAAAAAATTATAAAATAGTAAAATAAAATATTTGGGACTATTTAGGGACCCTAGAAACCATATGTAACCTAATTCTATCATACTTCACCTATAGGCTTAGATGCGCCCCTTTGGAATTCCAAAATCAAATCCCTATTTAACAATAATTTTAATCACTCGATACCTAATAGTAATAAATAAAATAAAAAAATATTCTCCAAAATTATAAAAATAATTTTTTTAGGAAACCAAATGCTACACCTATCGTAGCCTTTTCCATGTCCAGCTTGATGGCAATATTCCCATCTCTAGCTGAAAATTTCATGCATGTGATCATTTTCTGGGCCATCAGAATGTTGTCTAAAATGTTCCGACCGCGAACAAAACCACTTTGTTCTTCAAAAATAATTCTGGGGAGGATCTCGGTCATGCGGTTGGCAATAATCTTGGAGATAATTTTGTTGGTAAAGTTGCACAAGCTTATAGGGCGAAAGTCTTTGAAGGTCTCCAGATTTTCCTGTTTAGGGATAAGAATCAAGTTAGCACAGGAAATCGATCTGGGCTACCTAGCTCCTTAGAAAAATACGATGATCGCCTCGTTAATATCTGACTTGATGATGTCCCAGCACGATCTGAAGGACACACCAATGAACCTGTCTGGTCCAGGGGCGCTGTCCTTGTCAATGGCCCACACAACATCTCTGACTTCCTGTTCAGAAGGGAGAAGCTCCATATGGATGTTGCCTCTGTCATCGATCGGGCGGGGGATCGTGGCTAGGAAATCATCGTCTCTTGTGATGCCAACTTTGGTTAACAACTGAGAATAGAAATTCGCGACCGCCAGTTGGATATTGATCTTTGATAATGCCCCTGCTTTTATTTGCGATCTGGTAGAGGTTGAGCTTTTGTCTGCACCCCTTGACACATGAGTGGAAATAGTTAGTGTTTCTGTCTCCCTCGCTATCCCAGGTCAGTCTAGCTTTTTGTTTCCAGAATACATAATTTCAATAGCGCTCTGGTGAGGTTCAGGGAGGCACGAGCGACCGAAGATCTGTCGCTGGCGAAGAGAGCTTTCGTACGGGTAACGTCATCCTAAGTAGTACGGACTGTCTGGAAAATGTCCCCAAACGCTTCTTTATTCCAAACAGTGAGGGCTTTCTTGGTGTCTTTGAGTTTGTTTGTGATGTGGACAAGGGGCTTAAGGGTGTCCGTGCCACTCCAAGCTGTAGCAACAATATTCTTGAACTGGGGGTAGTGGATCCAGAAGTCGAGGAAGCGAAAGCTTTTCTTGATCTGGTTCGATTTGCTGCTAATCTCTAGGAGAAGAGGGGAGTGGTTCGACTCAGTAGTGTTGAGGTATGAGAGATTGGAGTTGATCTCCAAATCCAGCCACTTCGGGTTAATAAGGGCACGGTCTAGGTGAGAGTATTGTCTTCGAGCGTCTTCTTGCATATTGCACTAGGTGACGGCACTGCCGGTGTATTGAAGGGTAGACAGGTGAGCGCAAAAAATAAAGCTGGTGAAGTCATGAATGGCTGCTGGGGTAGGGGCCAACCTCTTGACTTATCCTCTCTTCAAGTAATAGCGTTGAAACGCCAACGCAGAGCCAAGGAAGATTGTTGTGATTTTCATGGATTTATATTAGGACTTCCCACATCTGTCTACATTTAGGGATGTCGCAACTGCCATGAATGGCGGACAAGAGGGAGCAGGAATGGAGCAATAGATGTTCCATCCAACACGAGAGAGCCTGTCTCGAGTCATGGATGATGCCGCTCTTAACGTCAGCCCCAAAAAGGATCCAAATGTTATGACATCCGGCAATGGCCGAGGAGAAGCCAAGCTGTAGCTGGATGGACCTAAGTTTGTTTGGAGGATTTTAGGTTCTATGATCACGAGAATGTCAATTTTGTGAATTTTTTTGAGACTGATTAGTCTTCTCAAGGTGGATTTGTTCACGAGGCCCCTAACATTCCATGAGAGGATGTTAAGCATAGCATTTAAGTTACTAGGGAGGGGGGTTTAGTGAGTTTCGCGGCTGACCGAGTGGTCATAGTCGTTTTCTCTGTAGAGCATGTTTTTTTATTTCTTGGAGGCGGCTGAGACCTTGTCCCCCGCCTTGTTATTTCTGTCCTGGGGTTGATTAGCTGTGTCCTCAGTTGGGTACAAATATACCTCTCCAACTATTTCAGTCAGGGATCCAAAGTAGTTGTTCGTACTGATAAAGCCAGCCTCGATGGCTTGTTGCATCCTAGCCACGGGGGCTTGGCCAATGTTGGATAGAGCATCTGAGCGGATGGTGGCTTCTGACTGAAAGGCATGTGGTGCTTGGGGAGGTTAGGATCCACTTCATCCTTCGATTCTGAGTGGATCTCCGGTGTTGGAGGGTCAGCATCCCCTCCCTGATCAACGCTACTCTCCCGATCCCCTTCTGGGTTGTGTGTTTCGGTGATGACTATATCCTGAGAGTTGTTTGGGAGGGGTGGTGCTAGGATATTGAATTTGTTGGTAAGGTTAAGGACTGGTGATGTGAATGGCATGATAGATTTATCGGTGGATGTTTGTTTTGGGGGGTAAGATTCAGTGTTTCCTGAGCTAGCTTCAAACAGAATGTGGGAATTGGGTAAGGGAATGAGGGGGATTGATGGGACTGTTGAAGGTTACTGTTCGGTTGAGGTGGGTCATTCTTCCGGATAACTTTCTTCTTGAGTTTTGGGTGCGCAGGGAAGCAGCGTTCGGTGGCGTGGCCTCGCATATGACAATGTTTGCAGTAAATGATGTTGTTGTCATAAATGATCCGTTGAGTGTGAGTCGTGTGGTCGAGCGAGATTTGGATATGATTGGGAAGATCCTTCGATTAATCAAGTTCCATACAGATTTTGGCATAATTGCCTTTGGTAAGGTTTCGCGTCTCGTCGGCCATGGCCACGAACGTCCCGAAAGAGTTGGTGATCCTTCTCAAAGTCGCAGCGGCGAAGCATATGAGGGGGAGGTTCGGTAGGGTGAACCACGCAGAAACGACCTTGGAATATAATTTAGGGTTGAAGTCCAAAGTCCATTTGACGATTTTCATGATGTGTAAGTCGATTCTGCTGGTGCCTCTGCTCCAGACGTTCTTGTGATCGCTGACCGAGGAAAGGTGGAGGAACAAGTGTTTAGGGTCCATGGACGCCACCCTATACCCCAAGATGAGACCCCAACTGGCAATGACTTCCTGAACCCGCGACTGCTTCGGGCAGCCACTAGAGAATTTAAGGATAAAGGTGTATGGGAAAGATGTGGACGATATTGAGATTTCGGCAGGGGTGAAAGGCACATTAATCTCCTGGATATCTGGAAGAGCAGGGTAATCGATGTCCGGTAGCGCGACTTCCGTCGAAGGGGAAAAGGGGGTGGCAACCCAATTCGGCCTGAGTTTGTCGGCATAAGACATGGAGAAGGGGACGCTGGACAAGCGAACAGCTGAGACGGGGGGATTGGCTGGCAATACCGACCTGGCCACCGGAAGTGGCGCAACGGAAGAACAGGCCACTGCCAGCTCAATGGTAGGCTGGGACAAGGGGGCGTCATCCGGAGAAGACGAAGAGGACGCCAGGGGAGGAAGGGGGTCCGAAGGGCAATTAGTAGCGGAGCACGAGGGCGAGAGAAATGACGCGAGCTCCAAAAGGTCGACAGGAAAGGCCGGGGGCGAGGGGCGCACAGCCGAGAAGAGTGGGACCGTAGCATCTGGCCAAGCCGAAGGATGCGTACTGCTAAACGGTACCACCAGGAGAGACACGCGCGTGCCACCCAGAGAAGAGAGAAGGTGTGCACCACGCGCGGGGAGTTGGGCGCCCAAAAGGGCGCCTGCTGGAGGGGTCACAGGGTGCGCGGGGACACCACCTACAGGTGGTATATATATATATATATATATATATATATATATATATATATATATAAACCCCCTCTTTATTAAAAAAAGGCTCAAAATGCCAAAGCCTGTCGCGTATACAAGTAAGCTGCCAAAATGTACAAGTATACCACCAAAAAGCAACAAGAGGAGGGGAACCCAGTTACGCCTAGGGGCGGAGAAGGGGGAGCCAGAAAGATGTCGGGCTGTGGGGGCATAGAATGCTCCTTTTGCGACATTGTCGGAAGACCTATATATATATATATATATATATATATATATATATATATATATATATATATATAGGGAGCGGATCGGGAGCCCCGCCCGCGGAGCCCCGTCGAAGCCCCGCCCTCCCTTAGCCGTTGGATCGCGCGGGCGGGGGCGGGCCCCACGCGGTCGCCGCGCGATCCGATGGTGCAGGGGGGGGCGGGGCTTCGGCGGGGCTCCGCGGGCGGGTATCCCGATCCGTTTCCATATATATATATATATATATATATATATATATGTCCCGAGACTGATCAAAGATGGTGGAACTGAGGGCTGGAACAGAGGTTCACGAAACTCTTCACTTTACCCGCCGTTTGATCTTGGAATTGTAGTCGAGACTCATAGATTCAAGCAAACGAGTTTGTTCTCTAAACTCGATTCCAATCAAACACTATAACAAATTATGATTACAATTTTTTAGATTATAAACTCTTGAGAATCATAATACGTTCTTCCTTGCAAATTAACGCAGTTGCAAGTGAGACGAAATGTATACAAAGAGAATAAGAAGGAGAAGAGAAGAACAAAAACTTTTGGCTTGGTGGGGGTGATGTGGATCACCGTTGTTCAAAACAAGATTCGTCATTACACGATTTGTTCCCAGGAACCAACAAGTTCATTAGAGAACTTCTGAAATGCTCGATGTCACCTCTTTCGTCTCGTTCGAACTCCTGGACTCTAATGACAGAGGCAACATGACTCTCTCTTCTCTCTCAATTTTTGAAGTAAGTTCTCAAAGGAAGTACGAAGAGAGTATATAGAGTAGAGAGAAAACCATAACCCTAATTCTGGTCGTACAACGATGATTGAAAGATAAGAATCAATTAAATCCAAATATCACAAAAATTATGTCTTAATAATTGACTCAAAATCTTTTCATAACCGTTTAAATTACACAATCAGCGCAGATATGTGCCCAACTAGCGTTATCCGCGCATATGGTCACAACAGCACAACAATGCGTCCGTGCTTACTCTTGCGCATGCATCTCGCGCCATGCGACGTGCAAAGTATAAAGTGCAAAGTGTGCCATCAAAGTGTTACTTTGCTTCCAAGTTCGAGTCGTAAATTTGGGGTTTAACTTCTAAGGATATTTTTCCAAGAGAGTGACAAAAAACATAAATATTTTCTTGAGGAGTTTAAACTTAATACTATTAGAAAAATATCCCACATGACACCCACCACTTGGACCACAACCCCATTAGTATTTCTCAACATCAATCATGGTATTAAATTGAGATACTCACTTGGAGTTTTTTTTAACGTGGGACTATCTTTCTAGCCTTGAAAGAAAAAAAAAACATCCCACAAACAAACAAGCTAGAGAGGTTCAAGAGGAATGAGAGTTTGTTGAGGTTGTCTGGGTGAAGGGTTGTGCTACGAAGATGCAGCTATGCCTTTATCATCTCATGATGAGTAGGCTTCTTACGAAGGACCGGGTATACAGATTCCGATCTCATTTGGCGGACCAGCTTTGTATATTTTGCAACCAGGTGGATGAATCCATGCAGCATGTGTTTTTTTTCTCTGCCCTATGACGTGGCCTATACGACACTCACAAGGAGAGAAGCTCCATTTATTTTATAGTGCAGCAGTGGAGACTGTGGAGTATGGCACGTTAGTGAATGAGATTATGGCGGAGAAAAATCAAGCAAGCATGTGGTATCGAGAAGCTCGTATTTAGGCTTGCGGTAGTGATGTGGCATGTTTGGAGGAAGAAAAATCATCGCATATTTGATGGACTGAAGATCTCACCTAGCGGGATTATTAACAATATCGGAACTGCTATTTGGACTGTTCGATGGCTGGTCTGTCTCCACATGGCGGACATCCATTGGTTCCCCGTCTGGATGGACCCAAGTTAGCAGGAGGACAATGATTGTCTGCCACGTGGACACGACCCAGCGCGGACCAGTTCCACGGACGAACAAAATAGCATTTTCTTACAATATAGTACATGTCATGCGTTGTATGAGTTTACCTTCGGCGGGTAGTTGTGTTTAAGGGTTGAGTTGTAAAGTTTTTTTTAATAAAATTATCGTACCGGCCAGTTTCAAATGGGTGTCACATGGGCGGAACCCCTCCTTTATGCTGAGAGGTCAGCTGTGCCCCTTAACATTATTTTAATATCCTTAAATATGTTTAATAACTTGCGGTTACATTCTCCTTATTTATTTTTATTTTTTTAGGTATCATTTCTCTAAGTTAGATCGTGGCTATATAAGTCATCCAGCCGTCCGAGAAAGAATTCGAACCCAAGACCTGCACTTGGGCGGCCCTCCGCACTACCACTAGGCTAGTGCCTTAGGGACGGTTACATTCTCTTTAATTTAAGTGATATGCACATAAAGTTAATTATTATTATTTTTAGATGTTCAATGATACGCATGAAATTTTTTGCACGCTGTGGACCCAATGTTCTAACTTCTATCAAATAAATGGAAGGAATAATACGTTTTCATGACTCGATCTGCCATCTAACTGGGTCTTATACCTCTCATTGGTAACCATAAAAGTCCTTGAGTTCGGTATAAAATTAATTGTTAGTACCATCCATAATCACGGATGCTTCATAACAATTAAGTAATATCGATGGTTATGGATGCTATTTAGACTTGAGACTTGATTTGGTTTTAGGACCCTTAGCCCATCTAAACTGATCACACTTCATCCAGCCTAGTGACAATAGGAAGTATAGGAATTATGACTTTAGTTATTATTGTACAAACAACTTGATGTTTTGATTTGCAATGACGTTTCATTCAGGACTTTATTTGTGTGCCAAAGGCAAATAGCAAGTCAAAAGAATTTTATTTCATATGTACGTTTTTTTCAAAGTACCATTCATTTGTGAAATGCTTGTCCTGAAAATGATCGTTTGAATAAATATAATAAAACTTAACTATAATACAAACTAGACTTAAGTAGGATACAAGTGGACGGCTCAGACCCACCCAGACCCAATCTTTATTTTATATCGGTAAGATTTGGGTCCAAAACTTGAAACGGGAAGAGTTTATGTATCATGATCGAATATTCGTAATAGTTGAATGTGACTCTAGATCGGAGATTAATAATACTTGGATGTAACTTCACCTAAGGATTGTTTGGTAAACAATATGTGAGACGAAAGTGGGATATATATATATACCGAATTTCAACATGAATTTACTATCCACGTCCTCTTGTTCACTAAAGGGCTGTTTGGATAGATATAACTCTTTAAAAGTGTAAAAGTGAGACTTGCAATTTGAGTTGTACATTTGTAGCAAGTGGTACTTTTCAAAATGTGTTTGGATACGATACTTTTTGTCTCCTGTAAGTGAGGAGGATGAGTTTTAGTGTTTGGAAGCTATTCTATGTAACCATGTAATGATATAATTAGCAAGTTAAACAATATAAATCCCAAAATAAAAGTCATGTCCCACTCTCCAGAGAGAGAAACCATCAACGGACCTCACCCTCACACACTGTCCCATTCTCCTTTCTTCTTCTTCTTCTTCATCTTTTATTTTTGGAGATTTGGTGGTGGCACCGGCCACTCGTCCAGAAGTGGCTCGTAAGGAGCCCCTTCCGAGGAAGGAGACTTGGTGGTGGCATCATCAGCCACTCGTGGGTGCGAATTTGACCACCCGCGACGTCCGAAAAAAAATAGTCGGCTTCGAGAAATCAATGGCCAAGTGGTAGATGCCGACGGGTGACAGCTACCACTGTAATGTTTCATCCCGCTCAGCTCAACCGGATGAATCAAAACGTAACGACATTTGTACTTAGCCATGCAACGGCTTGCTCGAAGTCCCGTACGGTCGAGACAACTCCTCGTTCAGGTGGGTGGCTTTAATGATCTTACCTCAACTTGACCTTCACTAATAAAATTGAGTTTTCATCTGCACTGAATATGCTTGAAAATAAAAGAGAAGAACCCACATAACTGCGGGAATAATCCCATTGTTTCGAGTCGATTGATATAGAACTTAGAGATGTTAGCTTGTTGCTTGATGTTCTTCACGAATGGTTTTCAAAATTGACACTCGGTCTTGACCTCACGTTTGAGTTAAACAATTCCACGGACTATTGACTCGATGTCATAGTAGGCACTGTCCCATGATTTTACGACTTAGTATAGCCACACGGTCTCAAGGCTCGCCATATAAAGTATGACTTGGTTAACAGTGTCACATATGACACAATTGGTATATGACACGGAACACGACTATTTCATGTTTAGTAGGAAGGCTATGCAGTAACTGTTCCTGGGTTTCATGGGCATTATGGCAAAATAGCAGCGACTCGTTGCCGAGGCAGCCCTTATTTGGGACTCTCACGTTCCTACGGTCCTTTGGTAATTATGAAAAACGGTACTAAGAATGGAAAGTTGAATTAAGTCTTGCATGGTTATTGGACAACTTGTGCACAAGGTTTGAGTTCCTCGAACAAATTGCCGAGGCACCGGGATCAAGTCGACCTAGGGGAAACAGGCTTGGAGAACCTTCAGGGGGATTGCGACTACCTAGGCTGAATGGAGCACCGTATAGCGGGTATTGCAAAAAATATAGTTCGAGTTCGCGCCTCGTTCAAGCACGTACTGTCTTATCCAAAAGGTCCAAGTATTGCTAGACTTGCTAGTGACCTTCATATAGATGAGTCAGCATAACAACGGCTATCCGCTCTCATGTCCTAGACTGAGTCAAGAAGTGTATGCACGGTATGTGTGGGTCAAGAAGTAAGCCTTGACGTGATAGGAGTCAGCCAATTGGCATGTCGTCGTCGTCATCGAAAGAACGCGTAGGAGTAGGAGCTCGTTGCTTCGACCGAGCTTGGGGTGCCGGTGGCGGCATCCCAGACCGACCTTAGGGTGCCGGTTCGAAAATTGTAATCGGACGCTCGAGAGGACGTCCCTTGCGTTCCTTCCGCTTTGACGCGGTGGGCCGTATTCTTTTGTTAACGGCCGGAGGACTGCAGGACAACGTATAGTTATTAAATATTAGAAACAAAAATAGGATTGTTACCCCCCCCTCCCCGCATATGAGCATCATGCAGTTACCCCCCTCCATATGAGCAACATATAGTTACCAACCCCCCCCCCCCCCCCCCCCCCCCCCCACCCGTATGAGCAACATACAATTACCAACCCTCCCCCCCCCTCCCCAGCCCCACCCCAGATATGATTACATTAGAACTGCCAGGCTTATGACAGTCCTAATGTAAAGTAGGACTGTGGCAGTCCTACTTTACATTAGGACTGCCACAGGCCTGACAGTCCTAATGTAATCAGGCCCGACTGTAGCAGCCGAACGACCAAAATGAGACGCTCGTTTGTCGTGTTCTAGGGTTAGGGTTTCAAGAAAAAAAAATGTGAGTTTGTCGTGTTCGAAAATTCCATTCATGAACCCTAAAGAGATTCTAAACCTAATTTATCAAATTTTTTTTAGAGAATTACAAATATTCTAGGATTTTGAATAGAATGTAGAAAATTCTAGAAGAAATTAGGGAAGAGCGTACATAGATTTCAATTGCTTCGACTTGCGTGTCCTCTCTTCGAATCTAGAAATGTTGTTCAAGAAATCTTGGTGGAGGAATTGGAAGTGGAGTGCTGGAGGAGAAAAAAGTAGGATTTTGGGAGGGAGAGGGAGAGTTTTTTTTTTTTTGGTGGAGAGGGAGAGTAAAATGAGTTACGGGGAAGAATGGAGGGTTTGGGGGATTGGACTACCCTCAAACAAAATGTGAGTGTCCCCAGCAAAATTTTTACCTGCTTGGGCTGTCTCCAAGTAAAAAATATGGTGCCCTTAGAAAAAGTCTTAATCTTAAGGTATGATCCTAATGATAAGAGGGTTGTAACATTGGTTGTAGGCATAGCAAAAGCTCTATAATGATAATATTAGGCTAAATTCTGTGGCCGGAGAGAATGACTGAAAGGTCAACAGAACTCAGGGATCCGGCTTCCCATGCTAGGAAAAGCCGCCGTAAGAACTTCCTTTCATCGACAGTTTTGCTTTAAGGCACATATGCATATTAATTTTGCAATTGACAATTCCTTATACCTGCCAAAATAGATGGGGTCATATAAAAATCATATCCAAACGGTTTCGAATGCAAAAATATACAGAACAAATTCTAATTTATAAGATTTTATTGTTCTTTTTTATAAATTATGAAGTGACACAGTGCCAACAGTCGAACCTTACAACGAATATCAAATTATACAATTCTAAAAAAAAATTGAATACAAAGTATTGATTTATGCAATATTGTAAATAAGGAGGGGTATCATATCATACCTACTCCCCTTCTCCTTTCTCCTTCCAAAAAAAAATATATATACACCAACTTCCCCTCGCATAATTTCCACCAACCTCTCCTACATCATCATCGTCGTCCCCAAAACCCTAAGAAAGTTGCGATCTTTCAAATTTCTAGGGCTAGGACTTCTGGTCCCTCTGCGCCTCCGCCACCAAGAAAGTTACGATCTTTCTCAAGTTTTCTCGGCGGAGAAACAAAGGAAACCCCCCTCATTTCCACCGCAGGAACTCTAACAAATCCCCAAAGCCCCCAACTTTCCGAACCCTAGCTCCCGAAGATGATCAGCTCAATCAAGCACTCCCCGGCCTCCCTCGCGCATCCGAGCCTCCTCCGCCCCAAAACCCCTCAACTGAACCCCGGGTCCGCTTCCGTCCCGATGATCGCCGCCTGCTCTTCGAATCGCCGAAGCCCATCGTCGCTTTCCATCGGGCCGCTCCACCTGAAGCAGTTCGGATTCGGGTGCGAACCCGGATCCGACAGGCCCCGGGCGGCTTCCGTCGCGGCGTCGGCGTACGAGGCGGACCGGGCGGATGCGGCAGTCGAGGTCGGGCCGGAGGCGGCGGCGCAGAAGGTGAAGATCGGGGTCTACTTCGCCGTATGGTGGGCTCTGAACGTCGTGTTCAACATATACAACAAGAAGGTCCTGAACGCGTTCCCGTACCCGTGGCTGACGTCGACGCTCTCGCTCGCGTGCGGGTCGCTGATGATGCTGGTGTCGTGGGCCGTGAGGTTCGCGGAGGCGCCCAAGACCGATTTGGAGTTCTGGAAGGCGCTCGCTCCGGTGAGCTAAAGATCTCAACTTTGTCCTTTCTTACTATTTTAAGGAAAAAAAAGATGTTCTTTTGGGATGAAGTTTTGTTTTTTATGAAGGTTTTTGATGGGTAAAGGTTTTAAAAAAGAGAGTATTTTTGGTGTGTTTTGTGCTACACGTTGCATGGACACAAATAAGACACGACACAGAATAGGCACAGCAGCATGTCATCATCACCCTAGTGATTTTTGGTAGAGAAGAAGCAATGAAGACATGACACAGAATTTTGAAGTGTCTGTGATTTATGTTTGAGTAGGAAATATCGTTAATTGGTAAAGTTTACTATTTTTTTTAATACTGTTTTATGATCATTTAGGAATTGTTTTTATGGTGATTTTTGATGGATCATAGGAAAATAAATTTTAATAAAGTTTTGTCGATTCTTGGTGGACCCGCTGGACCCGATGCTTGCGTCAGCGGCAGGGACCCGACCAATGAGGGGGGGGGGGGGGGGGGGGGGGGGGGGGGCACGTGGCACCGCGGTTTAAACCACGGTCCCCCCTCGGTCTGTGTATCACTGTTGTTCTTTTTATGGGTTCGTGGGGAGAAATTATTCAATAAAAATGGTATAATGACATCTTAATTTCAAAAGCCAAATAAGAAACTAATGAAACAATTGTCATATCTGATTAATATAGGATTACAAAAAATAGTAAGATATTAGCATGTGATATTATACTATTGGACGGGCTCACCATTATAAATTTCATGGTGAATGATGGGTTTGGTAGATCATGGTGAATGATGGGTTTGGTAGATATTTAGATTTGAGTAATAAATATTATTTCTTGCTTGATCAGTCCATATTGTAATTTTGTATTAAAAATATTGGTTTTTTTCCTTCTATTTTTAATCAGGTGGCTGTTGCCCATACAATAGGCCATGTGGCGGCGACGGTGAGCATGTCGAAGGTGGCCGTGTCCTTCACCCACATAATAAAGAGCGGAGAGCCAGCCTTTAGTGTCCTGGTCTCGAGGTTTCTCTTGGGTGAGACATTTCCGGTGCCGGTGTATCTCTCCCTGTTGCCGATTATTGGTGGTTGTGCTCTTGCTGCCGTCACCGAGCTTAATTTCAACATGATTGGTAAGAATAGTAGGTTGACTTATAAGAGTTGGAATGTTTCTTGCTTTATGAATTATGATCTAATGTAGACAAATATCTGATTTTGACACAAATGGTATGCCGGTTAGAGTTGCGCTTAAAATATGACATTTAAAGTGCAAATGTTATTTGTTTTTCATAACTATATAGTGCATTTTAAAGCGTTGATGTTTGTTTCTTCATCATTTTAAAGTGAATAATATATGTATGAATTGACTATTTTGCTCTCAAATGCTTTTATTAACACAACATAAAACTATTTCCTCCTCAAGTTCACCTTTAAATAACAATAAATCGGAAAATATGTAGTAATTTGAAAACTAAAGTTTTTTGGGGCAGGGGAAATTATTTAAATGTTAATTTTTGAGCCAATTGTCCATTTTGGGCACCGAAAATTATTTGATGATTTGAAAATTTTGAAACTAGTTTTTGTCTTTCTAGAACTAAACAAAATGGGAAGTAGAAGAAGGAATAATGATTGTTTGGACATGTTTTGTAATAGTTAAATTTATTGAAGGTTACTGTAGTCTGTTTTTGCACTTACAAGTTAAGTTCTAAACTATAAGCTCAAGATTTGATCTTACAATTTACCACTTGCAAAGCTCATATAGTATACTGATAAGCACTTTAAAGTGCAAAAAATAAACTACTTAAGTTGGTGGATCTGCACTTGTTTGAGCAGTATATAGTACAAAAAACAAACTCCCTCTGAACTGATGCTAGTGAAGGAAAAGTTATCCTTGAAGTTATGCTCCAATAATGAAAGTGGGGTTTATTGTTATCAATTTTTTGTTGCTAAAAGTTTTAGATATTATCTATTGGCTTTAGAATAAGCCTATATACATTCCTTAGTTGGTGTTGAAGCTTGTTTGATTTTGTATGATTATGCCATGTTTGTGCTTTATTTATAGCAGTTGAGAATTTTTATGAACTCAGGGATGTTCATGTCGTGCATGAGCTATTCTAAGAGCATCTCCAACCCTATTGTCTTGTTTTGTGTTGTGAATCCTACGTGGCATGAGGCACAAGACAATGTCTTGTATAGATGGCAAGATTATATTCACAAATGACAATGAGTTTAAAAAGTCATCTCCAATGCAAAAGTATTGAGAAGACAATAAAAAGTAATTTTTTACAACTTCCAAGACAACTTTTACTCTTCTACTTCTTTTTTATAAACATTTTTATTCACAAATGATGATGTGGACATAAAGACATTGTGAAGTGCATTGTCTAGATCTAGACAACCAACTTCACATTGTCTTTGCCATGTCATTGCCATGTCAACTCCACACTTTATTTCACATTTGCATTGGAGAAGTACTTTTGGAAAAAATGGTTGTCATTCCTATGTGGCAACCATTTTTTTCAAACTCACAATAGGGTTGGAGATGCTCTAAAGTACAGATTATTATTATTTTGCGATGCTGGAACTGCTGTGTTCTATTTGCTAACATTTTGTTAATGGGGCATCATCCCAAGATGATTATGTAAAATTTCCAGTGTCATATATTATCAACACGTTCGCATTTGACACGTTTGGTTTTCTAGCACCAGACGCTGTGGAGCTTCTTAAGAGAGTCCAAAAAGTTTATGCACAGTAATGTCATGTCTCCCAGGCCTATGGATGTAGTGTTTAAGAGGATTGGTTTTGCCATCCAAAAAGGGCTGGCGATGCAGCTTGTTGCCCGCTTGCCATCTACTTCGGTGTAATCTTTAACCATAGTTATATTCCCAAAATGAAATGAATTGGAAAAAAAATTCACATATAATCACATTAAAGATGTTTGTGTGATGTTATTT
Source organism: Iris pallida (assembly GCA_029216955.1). Classification (NCBI taxonomy): domain Eukaryota; kingdom Viridiplantae; phylum Streptophyta; class Magnoliopsida; order Asparagales; family Iridaceae; genus Iris; species Iris pallida. The sequence continues at coordinate 1,161,603 of JANAVB010036818.1, read as the reverse complement.
TGTTGTTGTGATGATTGCAGGTTTTATGGGTGCCATGATATCAAACATTGCGTTTGTATTCAGAAATATATTCTCAAAAAGAGGGATGAAGGGGAAGTCAGTCAGTGGGATGAACTATTATGCCTGCCTCTCCATGCTGTCCCTCTTAATCCTAACCCCGTTTGCTATTGCTGTGGAGGGTCCCAAGATGTGGGCAGCTGGTTGGCAGACGGCTATTTCAGAGATTGGTCCCAACTTCATCTGGTAAATTTGAGATTAACTTTCACTTCGATCCCTTTTCGTCTGTTAGAAGTAAAATAATATTGTCTAGACTCCCACCCTATTTAGCCCATGGCTTTTTATGTCAATTTTAAGTGGCTAATTGTTTTCGTATGATTAGTTCCGATGTTTCTTCTTGAATTTGGACTTGCATTTGATATCCAAACTAGTGTCACTAATTTGTGGCTTTGAAATCATGCATTTGGCAGGTGGGTAGTGGCACAAAGTGTTTTTTACCATTTGTATAATCAGGTGTCCTATATGTCTTTGGATGAAATCTCTCCTCTGACATTTAGTATCGGGAATACCATGAAGCGAATATCAGTCATTGTCTCGTCGATTATAATCTTCCATACACCTGTCCAGCCTGTGAATGCCCTTGGTGCAGCAATTGCCATCCTTGGCACTTTCCTCTACTCCCAGGTAGCATATCTAGACTCTAATATCTGGTTTATTGTTGAAATGACAATGCTAACAGAATCTTCTTTTGTAACAGTTGATTTATTTTCCCTTCAAAATGTCACTATATATATGAAGATAAAGATACTATGATATATTATCACAGAGACTTAGTTATCTATTATTGTTGAAACTATGGTCATGGCATTTGATGAAATAACGAGGGCCGGCCCTGAGCTCATGGGAGCCCAGGACGAACTTTCAAAATAAGGCCCCATACATAATGTAAAAAATATTAAAAAATAGCTACAACCAAGGATTGAACTTAGGATCTTTAGTATAAGAGTCTAATGTACTAACCACTACACCACAATAACTTTGTTTTTGAAAGGGCCCATGGTGTATACTAGTTCTATTTTGAGATACAAAATTATTAACATATTTATTTTTAAACTATTTTTTTGGACCCCTCATAATCCGTGGGCCCTCGCCCTGGCCGCCCTGGCTGCCCTGGAAATAACTGAAATCAAACTTATCTTGACTACCTGTTTTGTACATTTAGTTTTTTCCTTCACTTTAGTGTGCTACTATGTCACTTAGATTGCAGATAGCCCTCCTAACCATTACTGAGCTTTGGGTTGACAATTCCCATCACTCATGCTAGGGTGAGAGTGTCAATTGGCAAAGTGCTTTTAGGCATATATTTCCATTTCCCCCCTCCCTTTAGTCCAGCCTGCCTAGAGGCGATGTCTAGTGATCTCCCAGGCCTCAAGGGCGATGACTCTAGTGTCAATTGGAGACTTAACACTACCGATGCATGTTCTTTTTATATATGGAGAACTTATTTCAAATATCACTTATTTTATTTTATGGAACTTCCTGCACGTGTATTGCTTAATGTTGGTTACAGTCAAGTCTTATAACACTCCACAGTTAACACTTAACAAACACAGTATCATCTAATCATGAACAAGGTTGTGAAAAGCGCCAGGCGCTAGTTGGACGGGCACCCGCCGCCTAGTGCCTAGGCGGCCGCCTAGATCTAGGCGGTTCAAAAATAAATAAAAGAAATCCTAAAACCCTACTGAAAATTGTAGAAAAGGTCCATAAAACCCCAAAACATGTATAGTCGGACGTCGAGGGGTCTAGGCGGGCGCCTAGGATCACATCGGGCGGGCACCAGGTGCCGCCTAGACCGCCTTTTAGAACAGTGATCGTGAACAATTGTTAAGTTTCAGTTACTGACATTCAATATGTATATGTATTATGTACCCAGATGAGAGAATGAATGTGTCTTCATTTCGAGGTGTAACTGTTTGGTTTTGTTCTTATGGGCACCTGGCACCAATGTAGTTGCCAGATTGACAGTCTTCCACCTCCCCCATTTTAACTTTGTTGTTTTAAAAATGTAAGCTGATATATGCTCTCAAAACTGTAAGTTCTAACATCTTCCATATCGGGAGACAGGACGGACTGGAGTTGAGGTTACATAGTAGCTCCTTCATTAGTTATAGACTATAATCAACCCCTCTGGATGGCGGCTAGCTTCTAAAACATCTAGTTCACTGATTCTTTTACAATGCACCTGTATAAAGCATGGTTTAAAGTATCGGCTGATACCGATCCGATACTGTCGATACCGATATGGTTTGGCATGTCCCGATCCGATACCGATCAATACCCGATACTAGCCGATACCGACATTGGGGGTCTCTTTTCCGGTCAATTCAACAAAGAAAATTAAACGAAAAAGACAAATCAACAAGAGTTTAAAGCATAACAAGGTTGTAAAAACATGTAAAAGAAGAAAATCAACCTATTGTATATAAACCAATCGGTAAGGGTGACTACTATTTCATTTAATTTCAAAACTACTAAGAAATAACACTAAAAATAATTAAAATTATGCCTAAATGTATAAAATATATGTTTTTAAATGTAAATAATTTTTTAATAATTATTTGTTTTCTGATACCAAAAAGTCCGATACTCCGATTCGAAACCACCGATACGACCGATATTGCCGATAGCAATACTCATAGGAATAGTCCGATATCGATTCCGATAACGATACTGTGAACCTACTTAGGCTACAAATTGAAGTAGTGGGGTTAAATTGCCGTTAAATTAAATAATCCTGTCAACAGTTTAACAAGGCTACCATTATTGTTTGTTTACGCATATAATATACTGCATCTTTTAACAAATAAACATATTTGATTTCTAACCTTGGTTGGATATAAATTGATGGTTCAGACTTTGTTACTGATTACGCTGACATTATTCATAATCTTTCTGCAGGCCAAGCAGTGAAATTTGGGTGTGTTAAGAGCAAAAGATCTTCATCCTCTGTCACCATGTGTAGCGAGTGGATATTATTGAAATGCAAAATTTAGTTTTAAGAAAAGCTCATAGCAGCTTTTCCTTGTAGATATAATCATTGGTTTTACAAATAAGTTAATTCCCCCTGGTGCACCGGGTTTTAAGGGGGAAATGTATTTTAGGTTATTGTTTAAGTATGTTTTTTTCACTAGTTTGATTTTGAGGTGAAGATAATAAATGACTGTTCGGATTTGCAAAATTCTTCTCGTCTTCATGTTGTATATATGTTCTTGTCTTGATAATGGTGTGAGGATTATTTAACCCATATAAGTCCATCAGCATGAATCCTCTACATAGGATTGCTTCACATCATGACAAGGGACCAAACTATTATCATCCTTTTCGAGTGTGAATGCTGATTATTATTTGGAGGTGTAAACTTCCAGCATAATTAAGTATGCTATATTGACAGTAGGATAAATAGAAATATAGCAACGATAGTTCGCCCAGCTAGAAGCGTTAAATCCGACTCCAACGAATACCAATTAAACTTTGGTTTTATGGTGTATTAAATGCATCTCCAAAGTTGTTTGGTTACTGCAGCTTATTCTTATATTCTTGAAAAAAATTTATATACTTGAAAAAAAATCTTATATTCTTGACAAGCAGAAGCAACACTGTACCAAAGCTAATACCTTCTAGCAACAACTATACCCTCTGTGACACCTTTTCTGTAAAGATGGGAAGTAAAGACACCCAAAAAAAAAAAATCATCGAAATCCATCACTCGAGCATTATGAACATATAGGCGGAAAATCATGAACATATAGGAGGAAAACTTGCACATACATCTCAAGTCCAAAATTGCACTGCCAAATTTATTTGTATCCATTGTTTGAATTAAGAGAGAGCTCACTCACAGTTGAAAAAAAGATGTTATTGTTTGACCACTTTGCATAACAATAGCCAGATTCATGGTTCAATCAAATTTCCAAGTATTTTATAGCAGTTTGGACATCCTTGTCTCCTCTTCCACTGCAGTTAAGTACTACTTTAGTCCCATTTGGCAGTGATGGACAGAGTTTCTCCAAATAAGCCAATGCATGGGCAGTTTCCAGGGCTGGGATAATTCCTTCCAGTTGAGACAGGCGCTTGAATGCTGAATTCAAATAAAATCCGTACGTAAAAGTCCAAGAATATTAGCGAACTAGAACAAGTATAAGAATAATCTGACATGCGCAGCCTCAGACTCGCAAACAGAGACTCTCAAACAGGAAGAATATGAAAAGAAATAAAATGAGGAAGCATTGTCCGAAGGCTTAGCAATTGAATGAAAGTAAGTCCTGAAGAACCAAATTAGCCATCCCATTTTACTCGGAAAATATCACTTAGCAGGTTGGCATCACGATTCTTGGTGACCGATACAGGTGCTATAATATCTTAGGTAATATATCGAATCCCCAGCCAAAACAAACCCAGTATTTGTTGGACTGGACTGTGTGTACGCAAAAAGTATCAGTAGGTGGAAATTGATATATCAGTCGATATTATCAGTTTGTAAAGTAAGAACCTTGGACTATCCAACCATATTCATAGGTAACCCTGAAGGTCAGTCTCCCAAATTTGTTGCCATGAAGTGCTTCAAGTATAATTGGAGATTTAGCTGGTCATCCTCCGTAAAGATTTAATACTTTCCGGAGAGGAACCATAACACAAAGTGCTGCCTATCCTAGATTAGGAAGAACAGATGAAGAAATTTTGTTGCAAGGCGTTCAGCAAAGCATAACCATTCCTTTACCCAGTGCAATTACATAATCCTTCAAAATTAGCTTCTACAGTATGCTTTGTTATTGCATTTGTTCCTATGGAGAAGGTTAAAATGAAGAAACAAAGGGTCCAATATTTACTCTCTTATTCAAGAGAAATGACTAATAAGTTAATTGGACTTTTAGGAACGTGCATTCAGCCCACGCTGCCAGATGCAAAAGGCAGACAAAATCATGAAAGCCAAAAGTATTTACCATCTCCACAGAGTAGAATTGTAGAAACATTCTTATTTCAACAGTAAAAAAAAACTAGGGAAGAATATTGAACCAAGAGGCAGCTTGAAAGATAACAAGAAAATTTCTATTACCGCTATGAGTAAAAAAATCTCGTAATAAGCAGATGTGACAAAAAGTTGCTCTATCTAAAAAATGAAGGGTTCCCTAGGGAGTAGAGTGCCTAGAGCATCTACAACACCTGCCCTTCTCAAATTCTAAAAACCAAGGTCCCATACTAGGAGACAAATGAAATCAGCTAGGAATCGGGAGCTCTAGAAGTGAACTAAGAGAAACGATAAACATGCTGCTCTTGTACTTATTTGAATGTTTATAGAAAAGTGTAAATGGAGTTGCAGATACTTGCTAGTCTGTGCAATAATTTTATTGTAGTTTAATAGTTTTTCTCCACTAAAATAAAAGTTTTGCTACTCAAGTTTGTGGCCTGTGCCCAATCTGTGAGAATGGCAACACTTCAACTGCTAGGAAAGGTTAGCTAAATCAAAATTTAACTTTAGGTATAGCTTGCATATTGCAGCCAATTTTAGCTGAAAAGTAAGCAAGATTGTATGCAAAATATAATTGTTTTGCAAATAAAGAAAAGATAGCATTTCCCAAAATGTCTGTAAGAAGTGGATATATTCTGAGAGGTTCAAGTGTGATAATAGTAAGAGCATTTAATTGCAATAGTACATCAAAATAGTTTGCTCAACTGAAACATGAGTAAAGATCAAATTTTTATGCCTTTAACAACCAAAGAAAACTATGTAATTTCCGTACTCCTGAATAATGATGCAAAAGTGTTGCAACTTACAGATGCTTCTAATGACATTTGAAATCTATAGTTAATTCTAGACACAATGGCTTTTAGATGATTTAAGTTGGCCCAGTTGACTATATTGTAACATTGTTTTAAAAAACGTGACACCTCTAAATGTATGATTCATCTCAGGCCTTTCCTATTGTGCCACTAGACAGTCAAAATTTTCATCTTTTTTCATGTGTCAAACACATTGGTACCTCCAGATACTTGTATGACACACTACAGATACTTCAGGTCATTAAGTGACAACGCTATCACAATTCCACTTATATGTTCACTGCTTAAAATGAAATATGTCAAAGTCTAGCTTGTGTCGAACCGAATGCCTGAATGTAAGTACTCTTTGGCACAATCAGTTATGAGGACCATTCTTACTATACATGCACATACACATGCATAAATATCTATTGACCACTTACATGGAATTATTACCTTCCCACCAAATGTGAGCAAATATATCATGTTGATTGCTCAAACGTACTTTAGCTATCTTATATAGAGCTGACTTTGTTTTTTCAGCTTTCTTGTCGTAACACGGGGCATATTCCTCTATCAGGACATTGATTTAGATCTCGAGTACGGTCTTTGCACCATTGTCCAGTAATCTCCTCACAAAATAAATCTATTTTGAACGTAACTTTTTAGGAAGTTCCGTATCTTGTATATTTCTGGAACTTGGACGTAGAACGTAACTTTTTTAGGAAGTTCCGTATCTCGTATATTTCTGGAACTTGGACGCTTGACAATGTCAATTTAACAATTTTTCCTGCCTATATAGATTATTTTTCTTTGTGATCAACCTCATATTTCCTTTGACTGTCTCTGCCAGCTCCCACTTAGGGCGCGTTTGGTTCACAAGATTGGATTGTAAATCTTATCCGAGTGTTTGGTTGGGCAAAAATAAATAAATATATGTAATGTAATCGCGATTACAAGTTTGATTACATTACATCAATTTCTATTAAAATCAATTCCATCATGCAACCTATGCAATTCGAATTACATTACACCCTCAATATTCAAATTACATCATTGCCCATACACAAAATATCTCCCTCCACAAATCCTGATCACCCCCACTCGACGGAGCCCGACCCCCTCCAGCTCCTCTCCTCCTCCTCATTCTAATCCACATCCTCTTTCCTCTGCTCCTCGCCGCCGTTCGGAGCTCCGCGGAGGAGAGCGACGAGATCGTCGAGAAGCCGAAGGTGGAGGAAAAGATTGGTTGTCCATGGAGGGCTGTCAACAGAAAAGCTCGGCGTCGTCCATGGAGGAAAAACTCTGTGCCGGAAAGGCTGATGCAGCATGCGATCAGAGGCGAGTTGGTGGATGCCATTCTGCAAACCAAATTGCAATTGCAAGGAATGCTGATCCTAGGGGTTTGAAGTTGGAAGAGGGGGCGAGTTGTTTGGAAGTGGGTGCAGCAGAGGCTGAGGACACAAGCAGCAACAGCCGAGAATGGGTTGCCGACATTGTTGCGGATGACAACTCAAATATCCACTTAAATAAGTTTAGAAATGACATGGTCGAGCATGGGCTGCACACATTGTTGAGGAAGTTTTTATTTGGGTTTAATTTGGGCCTTTTGAGTTTATCCACCTTGGACAAATAAGTAACAAGGACATCTGTTTGAGAGAGTTCATCTAATGTTTTTGATGTAAGAATCGCCATCTTTCTATTTTCTCTCACTAGTTTTAGCATAATTACCACTTGGATTTTAATATAATTAGAATTTTTATTTTTGTTGTAGGCTTTGTATAAGATCATGTTATTGTACGGATCCAACTGATTTACAATGAAAAGTGCATCAACTTATTGTATATCGATGTTATAGATTTCGCTAGGCGGAATCGGTGCGCCGAGTGTCCGCCTAGCGCCTAGGGCGCCTAGACGGCGCCTAGGCGCCGCCTAGGCGGCCGATTTTTTTTTTTTTTTTTCAACTTTTTGTTCATGAGTATATATATAAATAATATGTATGTTACTTATAGACATGAAAATTATTGGGCTTTTCTGGCTAGTGAAGCTATATTTAAGATTTCACATGAGGTTATGGGTTCAAATCTTATGTTTGTTGTTTCAATTTTTTTTTTTTTTACTTGGAAAAAAAAAAACACTTATAAAGGGGGAGGAGAGGAGAGAGAGTCCAGTCCACACTCCACAGACTCCTCTCCTCCTCCCCTCCGCTCCCCTCCGCTCCCCTCCCCTCTCCCCTCTCTCTCCTCCCCTCCGCTCCTCTCTCCCCTCCTCCTCCCCTCTCCGCTCCCCTCTCTCTCTCCTCCTCCTCCCCTCTCCGCTCCCCCCTCTCCTCCTCCCCTCCGCTCCCCTCTTCCCTCCTCCTCCCCTACGACGACGACGACGACGATGACGACGACGACCACGGCAGCAGCAACAACAGCAGCAACAGCAGCAGGCGACGGCGGCGACGGCGGCGGCAGGTAAGTTTTTAATTTTGTCACATATGAAAAAAAAATTTTGATTTTTTTTTCTTCAAACTTTCAAAAAAAAATAACCCTAACCCTAACCCTAGGCCCGACTAGGGCCGCCTAGGCCCGCCCAGCGCCTAGGGCCTTTTCGGTGCGGCCGGCGGCCGCCTAGCGCCTAGGCGCCGCCTAGGCCAATTTTTAGAACATTGTTGTATATAGATCAAAATTACGTCTTACGTCTAGAAATTTGTTTTGGCAAAAAATAAATGTTAAAAATATTATATGACAAAAATAAAAATATGAATGGTTGTTTTAAAAACTTTGAAAAATAAATCATACATAATTTTTCTCTCTTAATTATAAATGATAAATTTGGAAGAAAAATAATATGTCAAGGGTATACATAACAATTACTATTTCATTACATTGCATGTTAAAGTAAACATTTGAATGTAATTGATATTAAGTTGTTTGATTACATGTTCCAACCAAACATGGTAATGTAATTGTAATTCCACTACATTACAAACTCAATTCCATTACGATCAGAATTACATTACGGCGAACCAAGCGCAACCTTAGTTCCTAACAATACCATGAAAGACAAGGGCGTCCCAGTACCATGAGGCTCCCGCTTACGAAATGTATAGGGAGGTTGTTTCCTTGACTCGAACCTGCATCCTCCAGGATGCACCTTAACGCCAGGCGATGCCCTCTTTATGAGAAGCATTCAAAAAGATGGTCAACCTCAATTTCTGAGTGTCTACTGTAAGATTGCTTAATCCAATTTGGTCTGGTAGAACTCTTAGGTATCTACTAAGTGCTAACTATTTGTGATCCAACAGTTTTATGGTTCAAATAAAAACAAAATTACAAAAGGGTTAAATATTGGGAATCGAAACTGGTAGAAAGGTTATAGGGTTACGAAGGGATGTCAATAGGCCTACGAGTTAGAGAGCTTCAATGTTTAATGGAAGAGACTCAGTTTAGAGAAAGTAAAGGATCGGCAGAATCTCTGACCAATAAAGGAATTGGCTTCAAACTCAAGGTACACAATATCGATATTTGAATCGGTATCAGACCCTTCCTATGAGTATCGGTATCGCGGTATTGACGGTTTTGGAACGGAGTATCATATTTTTTTGGTATTGGAAAGCAAATAATTATTCATAAATTACGGAAAATTTATAAAAAAAATATTTTATCCATTTAGGTAGTATTTTTTGTGTTGTTTCTTAGTAGTTTTGAAATTAAATGAAATAATAGTCACCCTTGCCGATTAGTTTACCTATGATAACTAGGTTTTTTTTTTACATGCTTTACTATGCTTTACCCCTTGTTGATTGGTCTTTTTCGTTCAATTTTATCTGTCGAATTGACTGAAAAAGACCCCCAACATCGGTATCGGTTGTATCGGTACCGTCCCATACTGCAAACTATAATTTCAAACTACAAGCAGTTGAACAAATGGAGTATATCTATAAACACTTCTCTTCATTGAAAATGATATAAGAGAAGAGAAAAAGGGTGCACAAATAGTAAATGAACCAATGCGAAGGTTTCAGTTCGAAAGAAGCGATACTTCTCTTGCAATCCTAGATGAAGGCTGATCTCTCAAGAGGCCCCATTTGTCGGCATGTCAATAATTGAAAAGCTCGAAACTGTCAGACACCACAGATTCTCATACAACTTGTGTTTACAACTATTTACTACTTTCACAGTATTCAACTATATTAGAGTTTGTGTAGTTAAGTTGAATACATTAAATACATTGTTTCACAAGAACTTGCAGCTGAGCTTAAGTCAGAAATTAGTACATTGGTACTAAACTTTACCTTTAGCATATTTCTTCATTATACTATGCTCTTACGGTTTAATCGGAGGTTTTTAATCCGCAAAAATTGAAGTAACGGTGCCACACCTAAACTAAGCTAGACAAAAGTTTATCTTGCATGGACATCAATACGATACAACATGATATGGGCACAAAGCTGATTTTAAGTGTCCTAGAGTATTTTTGTATTGAGTGTCGGGTCATATATGTGGTCTACACGACGCAAAGCACGCCACTGATTTTTGGAATGATAGTGCTTCCTAGGAAAAAAATCTTTGTAAAGCTTATTAATATACCTTATAAACAGAACACTGGAGATATTCGATACAAAATTTTATGCATGGAAAATCATCTAGAAGTTACAAATTATATTAAAATTACCTTCCAAAGCCTCTTCATCAGTGACGCTATAATATTCAGCACGTCCAATGTCCTTCAGAAAGCTATGCTCTGGTCCCACACCAGGGTAGTCCAAACTGATGATTAAAGAACAAATATACTCAATAAACAAATCATAAAATCAAAAGAAAATAAACATGTTGACTATACTGACCCAGCACTTATAGAATGAGGCTCAATTATTTGTCCATCATCATCTTGCAACAGATAGCTCATAGCTCCATGTAGAACCCCAATCTCTCCTTTTGTCAAGGTTGCTGCATGTTTCCCACTATCTAAACCATGTCCTGCTGCCTCCACACCAATCAACCTAACGTCTGTATCATCAACAAACTCATGGAACAGTCCCATAGCATTTGAACCTCCACCTACGCAAGCAACTAGTATGTCCGGCTTCCCGCTCCATTTTTCCATTGCTTGCTTTCTTGTTTCTTTACCAATTACAGCATGGAAGTCCCTAACCATCATTGGGTAAGGATGGGGACCACAAACCGACCCCAAGATGTAGTGGGTTGACTCGACATTAGTCACCCAGTCTCGTATGGCCTCTGATGTAGCATCCTTAAGAGTTGCAGTCCCAGAATGAACTGCTCGTACCTGCATAATAAAGCAAATTTGAACTAAATACCACAGCTTCGCCAAAGTAATGCCAAAAGTTAAAAAAATGTGAAACTCAAGTCAACATTTTAAATTGTATGCATTCCAATTAGGTTTGCACCACACCTGGTGCACAAAAAGAAATACTAAATGTGACTCAGATTCTATCTAGAAAGAATAACAGAAGCACTTGACCGAAGACCCCTTGCTGCTTTACCATGTGTATGTTTACGAATCTAACAATATACTATGATCTTGACGGCAAAGATCTTAGAGATTTTACAGTCAAGAACTATGACAAATATATTTCAATCATTTGAGTTACCTGTAAATATGAATCAATGATATATGTTTATCAAGCAATGATAAATGGTGATTGTTCATAGGAGTAACATTACAAACAGTCAACATTGCAGAATATATTCTGCTCTCTAATAGAATTTTTTTTTTGTAAGTCTAAGATAAATTTTCTTTTCCAACCATGATAGACTTCATTGAATAGTTTATATGTGCAAGCAGAAAGGTCAACAGATGTTATCAGCAAAAATGTAGAATACTGACCTCTGCCCCAAGAAGCCGCATCCGGAATACATTAAGGGCCTGCCTTTCCATATCTTGGGCACCCATGTAGATAACACACTGCAAACCGAACCTTGCACATACAGTAGCAGTAGCAACTCCATGCTGACCAGCTCCTGTCTCGGCTATTATGCGCTTCTTACCCAGACGCTTGGCTAGCAAAGCTTGTGCAATGGCATTGTTTATCTTGTGTGCCCCGGTGTGATTGAGATCTTCCCTCTTCAGATATATGTGTGGGCCCTCACCATTGGATCTTTTGTAATGATCGGTGAGACGTTCAGCAAAGTATAGTGGGCTCTCACGACCAACATAATCCTTGAGAATGCCATCCAGTTCTTTCTACAAATAAAGAATACAAATAATACTCAGTAACCAGACAAAAAGGAGAAAAGCAACACGTCATTTGCCAATATAAGGAATGGGAAAGTGTGCACACACATGGCGCTAACACATTTCAATAACAGGGTAAAACACAGCAAATTAGAACTCTCTCATAAATATTATTACTCATATTTCTTTCTGCAAAATTATTGTTCTAGTTCTGGGTAGCTTTCTTCTGTGCTGGCATATGGTCTGGTGAGCTTGAATAACTACATGTTCAGTGAAAATGCGGGGTGTACATAATATAGTTTGCAGTATCGGTTGATACTGATATGATACGGTCGATACCAATAAGGTTTGTCATGTCCCGATCCGATACCAACCGCTAGCGATACTGACCAATACCGACGTTGCTAGTCTCTTTCCCGTCAATTTTGTGAGAAAATTGAAAAAAAAAGACCAATCGACAAGGGTGTAGAAGTATAATAAGGTTGTGAAATCCATAGTTTGCAATATCGGCTGATACAGATCCGATACAGTTTGGCATGCCCCAATCCGATACCGACCGATACCAATATTGACCAATGCCGACATTAGGGGTCTCTTTTCAGGTCAATTTGGTAAAGAAAATTGAACAAAACAGACAAATCAGCAAGGGCGTAAAAGCATAGGAAGGTTGTAAAAACATGTAAAAGAATAAAATTTATCTATCGCATGTAAATGAATTGGCAGTAGTGACTACTATTTCATTCAATTTCAAAATTGCTAAGAAACAACACAATAAATACTTAAAACTATGCCTAAATGTTTTTGAAATATATATTTTTAAAATGTTAACAATTACTTGCTTTGCGATACCAAAAAAATAGATACTCCAATCCAAAACCATCGATACTGCTGATACCACCGATCCTGATACTCATAGGAACGGTCTGATACTGATTCCAATATCGGTACTGCGAGTATCATAGCCAATGTAAGAAACAACACAAAAAATACATGTAAATGAAGTATCTGGATCAGACCAATCCTATGAATATCATAGCTAATGTAAGCAACAACACAGAAAATACATGTAAATGGAGCACCGATTCCGATACCGATACTCCGATCTAAAGTGATGTAAATGAAGATAACTTATCTATCGTAGGTATAAACCAATTAGTAAAGGTGAATATGATTACCTCCAATTTCAAATAGTAAGAAGCAACATAGAAAATACTTAAAATTATGCCTAATGTATAAAATATATTTGCTAAAATTTTAATAATTTATTAAAAAATATTTGCATTCCGATACCAAAAAATTTGATACTTCGATCCGAAACTGCCGATAGTGCCGATACCGACGATCTCAATACTTGTAGAAATGTTCTGATACGATATATGAACCTTACTACAAATACATGAACTATTCATGCAATAGGCACAAGAATTGGGGATATACAAAGGTAAAAAAAAATCAGGCATTTGTAAGATAGATCTAATACTATTAATCATTCAAAAGGGAGAGGAGGCAATGGCTCTATTAGGGCTTTAAAATCGTAACTAACCCGTCAAAGTCAGGTGGATCTATTATAATACTTTTATTTAATCTGACTTGTGTTTAAGTTAGACTAATTACCTTAACCATTTTTTTAATTTCTCTCTTTCTCCTTCCTACTCATGATGTTTATAGTGGAAGTGGAGGCGGTGTTGAAAGCAGGTGGTGATTGTGCGCAATGGTGTAGCAATCATAGATATGTTGCCTTTGTTAGTAACCATCACAGGTATGTTTCTTTTGTTTCCCCTTTTTTCTCTTTCTTTCCCTTTCCCTTCAAGTGTATATAGAATCAACTCTCTCGTGTTTTCATATCATGTATGTATCCTATATTTTAAAGAGTTGTCATCTTCCAGATTTTCATCATGTGGGACCATCTGTCTTTGTATTAGTCCAACATGGATAAAATTAAATTTCATGCATTACTACAAATTTATACAGAAAATAGGTCTCGACTCTTCATCCTATCCTCCCATATAATGTTATATCATATCTTATATTCTTATATAGAGAAACATCCTAAGTTCAACATACTTTAATGTGAATATTAGTGAGTAATCTTTATATTTAGAACACAATTCTTTTGAGTAATAAAATCATACTATTTCCTCGAAAATGTATCTATAGTGTCCAATAAGTAATCAAAGTGTGTCCATGAGTTTTTGGAAGTGGATAAATAAAACATATTACGAGATTAAGAACAAATTCAACATTTATCTCACATGTCAAAGTGTCCAAGAGGTGTAGTTAGTCCTGTCATATATGGCTGCAGTCCCAATACAAAAGTGGCATAGCTACGTAGAATGTGCTCAACCAAAACCACCAAACTGAATCCTAAACATCCCTTTAACTCTTGATAATCCACTGAGTCAACATACCAACCTGACCCCAACCCAATATAGTCATAGGCGAAAGGTACACTCAACTCCTGATCAACAGAATAATCAATCCGTCAATTTCCAAATAAATACCCTTAACTTACAATCTCACTCCTCTCTGTTTCAGGAAACCATTTCTTCCCTGAAGTTTCAACCTTTGTGCTTGTACAATATATTCGATCCACTTTAAAGTAATTGACAGAGGGACCAACCCATGCATTTCCCAAGTGCTCACCGATCAAAGATATCCCTATTGTGCATTCTTAAACCTCCAAGCTAACACCTTTTTAATCAGGCAACCAGCTTTTCCTTAAAGTTTAAATTTTATCCTTTTATATGAAACTAGATCAATTTTAAACATGACTATTCCTTTTCCTTTGACTTAAATTATCATATAGGTGAATACAATCCCTATAGCAAATGGTGTCGTCTCACCTCTTCGTCTAGACTCGTCATATTCTAGGGAAACTTGGAGGGTGCTTCTTGGTTGCATGAGCTTAAACTAAATGACAAAATGTAGGTATCACTACTCGCAACTAGACTTCAATGTTCTACAGCGTGAATTCTCATGCTCATAGATTTCAATGTTTTAATCAATCTTTCTTAAGCTCCATACCATTCTAATGGGAGAATGCTTGGATAATGATCGCAAATAGATGCAGTGGCGGAGGGAGAGGAGGGCAAGTGGGGTCAGCTGACCCTAGCCAATTTTTTTTACTTACACACACACACACACACACACACACACACACATATATATATATAAATAGTTTGTAATATAACAAAGATGAAATTAAAATAAAAATACTTGGTGATCAACTTGAGAACTTTATAGACGATGTCCGTTATGATAATAAGTTTTTTCGGTTTGTGGAGGATTGGTGAGCTTGCTAAAAAATTAGTTAGAGCAAAGGAAGAATGAATCATATTCATCAGTGTACTTGCTTTTAAAGTTGGCTCTACTCTTGATTGTTGCAACTGCAACTATTGAAAGAGCATTTTTGGCGATGAAGCTTATCAAGAATACACTTCGTAACCGAATAATGTAATGCAACTATTATAATATGTCTTCGGCATCAAAATATTTAGTGAGTAATTTATGCTATCTTTTTTCTTTTTACATTTTTATAATGTTTTTGATTAAAAGTTTCCCAATCCTCGCTACGCCACTGAATAGATATGCATCTTTCCTCTTAAAATCAACTCTTAACTGACAAAATAATTCAATCTGTTCGATTGACAATGCCCACTCTTATATAAACTAAAAGATCACTCCTTTTTTGTTCAGGAACCTACAGTTTCAATTTTTATAGCATAAAAACTTAATAAATTCCCATCTATAGGAAAATTTTCGGACAAAACGACAATTATCAACTCAGCAAACTAATTTTCACCCAAAGTTTTATTCTTTATGCCAAAAAACCCTTAGAAGTTTCAAAAATTAGTGAAAAAAAACCTGAAATTCGTGGTCACCGGCGAGAGACTTGAAGGCCTCCTCGAGCTGCACGAGCGCGTGCATTAGGGTTTCTGGGACGTACTTCCCCCCGAACTTCCCGAACCTCCCGAACGAGTCCGGACGGAGCTGCGCCGCGGCGCCGTTCTCCGCCGCCATCCTCTCGGCCGCCGAGAGCGCAAGCGAAAGCGGGACGCGAGAAATGCCGGGGAGTGACCGGACCGCGTGGGGGCACAGCCGGTGTCTCGCAAAATGTGGAGGGCGTTTGGTGTCCGAAGAAAGGAGATACAGTATAGTATATAGTTAGCTGCCTGTGCCGACCATCTTTAGGCAAAAATGGCAGCCGCCTAGACCCAAAAATATAAAATACTAGTATATAGTTATATATGTAATTATGCACTTTTAAAAGAAAAGTCCGATTGAAAAAGTAAGGGTCCGTTTGGATAGCTTTTCTGAAATTTTGTTCTGAAAACAGTTTTTGGAGAATGATGTTATAAAATGGTTTTCTGGATATAAGTTTCTGAGTTTGCGTTTGGTTACTTTTATCTGAAAAAAAAATTTCCAAAAAAAAATGTTAAAATTTTGTTTGGTAAATTTTTTTCTGAATTTTTTTTATGTTGTGTCCTTGCCACAGTTTGTGTCCACCCCCTCCCACTCCCACTCCGTGTCCTGGCTCTACGAGGCGAAGGACTCAGATCCTCCGACCACGGTGAGGTCACCGCACCGACCACGGCGAGGGCTCAGATCCACCGACCACGGGTCGAGCTTGTTTTCGTACGGGTCGAGCTCGTCCCCCGTCGACTTCGTGAAGGCCGTCGACTTCGAGCTCGTCCCCGTCGATCTCGTCCCCGTCCAAGTCCCCGTCGATCTCGAGCTCGTCCCCGTCGAGCTCGTCCCCGTCGATCTCGTCCCCGTCGATCTCGAGCTCGTCCCCGTCGATCTCGTCCCCGTCGACTTCGAGCTCGTCCCCGTCGATCTCGTCCCCGTCGATCTCGTCCCCCGTCGACTTCGTGAAGGCCGTCGACTTCGAGCTCGTCCCCGTCCAAGTCCCCGTCGATC
Source organism: Iris pallida (assembly GCA_029216955.1). Classification (NCBI taxonomy): domain Eukaryota; kingdom Viridiplantae; phylum Streptophyta; class Magnoliopsida; order Asparagales; family Iridaceae; genus Iris; species Iris pallida. Next base: position 1,144,680 of record JANAVB010036818.1, on the reverse strand, counting down.
TCGAGCTCGTCCCCGTCGAGCTCGTCCCCGTCAATCTCGTCCCTGTCACGCCCCAGAACCAGAATACTGGAGAGCGGGGGAATGACTCAGCCAGCTACGTATTACGGGTAGATGAATACCGTATAATACGATCAATGCTGTCTAACCAGACGAGGGGGTGCATACTACATAAAAGTCCTACTATGGTCACTTCACATCTATTGTCTCAATCATTCAAACAAGGAACAGAAATAGAGAACATGTAAGATAAAGCAGCAAGGCGTCCCAAACGCTTTGTCAAAATGTTCTTGATATCTGGCTTTACAAAATATAGCCAGATTGATGTAGCAAAAGTATACACAATTGTTATCAGCTGCAGCCTGACTTAATTACAATTATGCAAAAGTAAGTACAAGACGATCCGACTAACATGTCGGTGCCAAACGGCAAGGTATAAAGTATTTAACAAAACGAGCGGGGAAGTAAGGAAACCCACTCGAGTCCTCCTGCGATCATCCTTCTAGTGTTGACCATCTTGGAGGTAGAAATAAGCTGGATCCTCGGGAACCGGCTCTAAATCTGGCCATGCAAAACCAGAGAGGTTAGACCTCTAATAGCAAGTACCTCAAGGAAGGACGATACGAAGGATTAAACCAGTAAGTAAAGGAATATAATGATAATAGATCTCTGCTTGCTACTGGAACTCACATCACATCAAGACACTTCGAACCAACCTCCCAACCAAACAAGGACAGAAGTTGGCCCGTCATGTCCTGACATTCTGATCATCCCAGTTAGGTAACAGAGTAGGTACAGTACACAAACAAATCATCTTGAACGGCCAATCAACTACTACGGCTTGCTATTATGAGTTCCAAGTTATCCTGGAATAATGTAATTAGGGATTCCTCAGTTCTTACTATGTGCAAGCAAGGCTAGTCTATCCAGTCAATCAATTGGCCCATGCATGAATTAGACGAGTCCTAGCAGGACGCTCGCCAATATACAATATACAATAATAATAAAAGCAGATACTGTTCCCTGTCCGTGTGGCAGATTTACAGTATCTGTGGGAACCAGCCGGCCCGTCGGGTACTACTCGTTCCAAGGGGGCTGCCATGTAAGAATTCGAGAATCCATTCTCTCCATGCAATCATTATTTTATTTAACTTAATAGTCCCTACGTTGAGTGAAATCCCATGCCGTGGATCATGGTCATTCAAATGAGTACTTTCGTACGGGGTACGATATGCACAACTCTACAACGATACCAGTGCGGTTAGGTTGCAGGTCTTACATAGCGTAATGCAACAATCAAATCTAACCACGGTAATCATGCTTTGACCATAAAGTACACATGCTGATTTTCGTAGAAAAATAACTAAATAATTAAATAAATAATTTGAAGCCTGCATGTGCCTGTATATCAATATTCGAGATTAGTCAGTCGATTACAATAGTTCATTTCATGAATGTGTCTCATTCATTCAGTTCAATAAGACGACTAGCCAGCCTCTTTAGTTCCAACTAGGAACGCATGATCAATTTTAGTCAAGCTAACAATTATCATCAATGGTATCAAGGCATGAAAGTCAACTAGTATTCAGTGGAGTCGAGTCTACAACCTTCAGGGTTTAATTCCAGTCAATCCGGGTATCTATAACTCAATTGACACATAGTACATCCCACGTAACAATCTATAATTAATAGAAATATTAACATATCATGATTTATCAAGTTTATGCAAAAAGGCGTAAGGATATAAAATGGACGTAAAATATCTAATAAAATATCAATATTCAGGGCTATAGAATAGTCATGCGGCTAAGTCTAATGCGGCCAGGATGAGTCTTATGCGGCAAAGAAAAGAGTCGGGTTCATGCGGCTCAGGGGGTAGAGGCGCATGCGGCTGAAGAGGCAGGAACCTATGCGGCTGGCGAGTGGGACTAGCTCCCATGCGGCAAGCAGAAAGGGTGTTCCATGCGGCTAGGATGAATTGGGCTCATGCGGCCGAAAAAGGCAAGACACATGCGGTCAGCGGGAAGGATACTCATGCGGCTGGCGGGGATGAGTCCATACGGCTCAACCAAGACGAACCCCATGCGGCCGGGTCAAGGAGATTGCTTATGCGGCTATAAGGTTCAGGACCTCATGCGGCCAGCGAGTGAGCCTGGTTCATGCGGCTGGATTTGGAGAGAAATCCATGCGGTCAAGAAAGACGGGGGCGCATATGCGGTTAAGTGGGGAAAGTCCATGCGGCTAGGAGAACTCCCTATACGGCTGGGCTCAAAATGAGTCTCATGCGGCCGGGTAGAAACTTTTCATGCGGCTGAGAAGAAAACAACCCATGCGGCTAGGAATCACTTGCCGCATGAATTATTCATGCGGTCAAGTCAAGTACTGTTCTTCTTCTCCAAGTTTCAGAGAAGAAGAACACCATCAACCCAAGCTTCCAAGTTCCATAAAACCTTCATCCAGAGTCCAAATTCGAACTTCCTTAGGTCAAAATTGGGTAGAACGAAATTCTCTACAACATGGAACCATCAAAACTTGAAGATAACAAAGTTTACTAGATCAAAACCTAAGAAACCCGAAAATGTAACAAACTTAGATCTACAACAAATTAGCCATGGAAATTGAAAATGCTAAGTACTAAAAAGACTTAGAATCAAATAAGAAGGATGATGGAACAATAATAATGGGGATCCATCAAGAAGCAAGTTGGCACTTGCCTACGGTTTGGTAGGTGGAGAGAGTAATGAAGAAGAAGAAGAGGAGTAATGGTGAGAATGAGTAATGAGGAGAGAGAATGGTGAGGGTGGCTTTAAATATGGAAGGGGTGGTAGGTGGAAGTTGGGCCGGGTCCAATGGGTCCAATGGGTCCAATGGGTCGGGTTGCATGGGTCCAACAAGGCTAACCCGAAAGTAAAACTAAAGCAGGAATTAAAAGTACAGGAAGAAATATAGAAATAAAATTTGCAGGAAATAAATTAACATGAAAATTAAAGAGCAGCTAATTAATTAACATGAAGTTATTAAGAATTTAAATAAAGAATACCATATGATAAATGCTAAATAAATACATTCAGGCAATATACGTATTAAAATACGCATTCTGGGAACGGGGAGTGACAGTCCCCGTCGATCTCGAGCTCGTCCCCGTCGACTTCGAGCTCGTCCCCGTCGATCTCGTCCCCGTCGAGCTCGTCCCCGTCGATCTCGTCCCCCGTTGACTTCGTGAAGGCCGTCGACTTCGAGCTCGTCCCCGTCGATCTCGTCCCCGTCCAAGTCCCCGTCGATCTCGAGCTCGTCCCCGTCGATCTCGTCCCCGTCGATCTCGTCCTCGTCGACTTCGAGCTCGTCCCCGTCGATCTTGTCCCCGTCGAGCTCGTCCCCGTCGATCTCGTCCCCCGTCGACTTCGTGAAGGCCGTCGACTTCGAGCTCGTCCCCGTCGATCTCGTCCCCGTCCAAGTCCCCGTCGATCTCGAGCTCGTCCCCGTCCCCGTCCCCGTCGATCTCGAGCTCGTCCCCGTTGATCTCGTCCCCGTCGATCTCGAGCTCGTCCCCGTCGATCTCGTCCCCGTCGACTTCGAGCTCGTCCCCGTCGATCTCGTCCCCGTCGAGCTCGTCCCTGTCGATCTCGTCCCCCGTCGACTTCGTGAAGGCCGTCGACTTCGAGCTAGTACGGGTCTCCGCCAGCCACCGCTACCGTCCGGCCACCGCCACAGTCCTCCACCGACACTGCCACCGCCACCGGCCACCTAAACCACCATCGACGAAGGCTGCGCTCGAGGGAGGCGAGCTTTTGCTCTGTTGTGGAGGAAAAAATAATGGAGGAAGAGAGAGAAAGTTGGGGGTTTGGGGGTGGGTGGGGAGATGGGGGGGCCCACAAGCATTGAAAAAAGTTTTGGAAAAACAGCTTTCTGCTGTTTTCTCAAAAGTGAGTTTAAACTCTCCGTTCTAAATTTTTTTTTCTGAAATCGTTTTCATAGTTGGGATAACCAAACACAATTTTTGGAAGAACTGATGTTTAAACTCAAAACATGGGTTTAAAAAAGGGAACCAAACAGGCCCTAAACAACCGCTTGTCTATTTGTGAAAATTTAAAACGTAATTAAATTTATCAAAATTTGGAAAAATAAATAATAATTATTATCGCCCCTTCGTCTCCTCTTTCAGAGAAAGATTTAGTTCTTCATCTTCATCTACTACATAATTAAAACATATATATATATATATATATATATATATATATATATATATATATATATATATATATATATATATATATATATATATATATATTTTATATATATATATATATATATATATATATATATATATATATATATATATATATATATATATATATATATATATATATATATATATATAACTGTTGCTTATTCAAAATTTAAAAATTATTAATGAAAAAAAATTTAAATCGGCCTATGTATCCCAAGCCCATTCAAGGATGATCGATGATTTGCATATAAATCAATATAATAAAATTGTATAATTTAATCATGTTTAAATTTTCAAGAAAGGGTCCCATTTTGGACTTTTCCTAGGGCGTCCAAGTGGATTGAGACGGCCCTGTTAACTGCCATTTAGAACTGTCAAATTCTTGATATTTTTGATAGTCCTGCCTATTTGAAGGAGTGTTAAAAAATTTGACAGTCCTAAATCTTAAGGACTGTCAACAATTTTGACAGTCCTTTCAATAAATAGGGTTGTCAAAAAAATTGACATTTCTCGACGACGACGAGGACGTAGAGGCAAGTTGTAAGAGGAGAGGGTGACAACGACAACCGAAGACGTAGAGCCGATGGCCATGTTCCTTCTAGCAACAATCCTGACTGTATTGGCAGCGGCCGCGACCACCTGCCCAATGGACCTCGACTACGTCACGACCCTCCCATGGGACCACACCCCATGTCTCCCCTCCGCCGCCAACAACGGCAACCTCACCGCCTGCTGCCAGTCCCTCCTTTCCCTTTACGGTGCCCGTCGCGCCACTTCTCTCTTCCGCCTCCCCGACACTTCCCTCAGGAGGAGGAGGCCGGAGGGGAGGGGGAAGAGCAGTAGGAGGAGGAGAGGGTGGACAGTCCTTGTAACGTCCTAATCCCAAAATAAGTAGGACTAGGATATGTATACATGCCAGTTACGTATCAAATGGACTCCAGCATAGCTCGAATATGTATAAGCTACCTTAGTTTTCTAAACCTATCTATCAAATCAACTAACATATATTTATCTCAATCCACATATATATAATATAAAGAATAAACAATGTGTCATGGTCTACAGCCCAATAACATACATGTTTGAGTAGACCCCAAGATCAATATAGGTCTACAAAACTAGGCTAAATAGCGGAATGCAAGTAATGGATAAAATACGAAATCATAATAAATACCTGAATCGAAAATAACAACGCCTCTCTGATCAGTGAACTATCTCTGCACAACCAACTATCTGGAGCGATCACCACGTCCTCAGAGCGACGTAACAAGATAGATAATATACATGCCAAGTAATAGTAAAAAAATACATATAATGAAGGGTAACAATCATAACCATCTAAGTGTAAGTATGCAGTTGAAGACAATCCTAATACCAAGTCCAACCAAACCGGCAATCACTCATGACATCGTATCGTGATACCAATGAGTGAACATGAAACAACTCCAAAGCTCTGCTATAGAGACCCTGGCAGACGAAAATAATCAAATCCTGAAATGAGGAGACATGGTCATGAGTCACGATTGTTGGGTACTTGTTAGAGTCCTCTCCACCCCATGCTCTAGAACTATCCGCTCAAGTCAAGTATGAATCATGTACGAGTAACAAGTCATGCGAGCTAGTACTATATGATATAGCAGAGTCCATATCCATGAATATCTCATGTCAGACTCCATATCATATCATCATCATCCATCGTGTTCGTATCCTGTGGTCCATCGTGTCAATGGACACGAATTTAATATATCGTCATGCCTAGTATCGATACTCGATATCTGTAAATAGACATCGGCACTCGAATAATAATTGGACGCTAAGTATCAACTAATCCTACATCCATAAAATATATAAATAAACAGTAAATAAAGAAAAATAGAAAGTACTGAAACTTGGCAAGGTACATTTGCCTGGAACCTCGGGATGAGTGTATACCAATAGTCCTACTCCAATAACCACAGTCGAAGCGTCACAAACTCCTAAAATATAAAAAAAAACTACCAATCAACTAGGGTTCTGTGGCACACCACACACCATATATAAATATACTATATCTTGTCTCAACTAGGTTATAAGATAACTAAACTAGTACATAACCAAATATAATTATAATTACTATATATAGTATCATGCTACTTCGATAAAATAATTTATTTATAGACATAAAATATAACATATCAATTCTGAAATATTATTAAAAATAATTCTAAACATTATATAGTTATATCATTTACAAGAAAACAAGTATCTAATTAATATATTTAACTAGTAATACAGTTTAGCCAACTTATTGGGTTGATTGGAACCAATGTATAATAGCAAATTAATGATTTTAATTATGAAATAAATCAGAAAAATAATGGTAATCACGGGTACATATCAAGGTGTACACAATTTAAATGTTACAAAAGTTTGGGTTTCAACATAAACTAAATTTCATTGTTCAAATAATATGCATGTAAAGCCAATCAATCATTCCTAAAATTTCTATAAATCATGATAATAATTATTTATATATAAATCTGAAAAATATAATTTAAAATAATTATGTAAAACACGGAGGGCATAATTATACCTATTGGAAACTATACAACGCATAGGTACAATATTCGATTATTGAACCTATCTAAAATCATGCAAATAGCTAAATATATATTTTGAAATTTGACATAAACAAAATAATTATTCAAAGATTAATAACATAGAATTTATGGGTTTAAATATCAAGTCATGATACGACAAGTTGGGCACAAACTAGCATAATCCTCCTATTAAGATTCAATGAATTATGACGACATAAATTACGAAGATGCAAGCAAATATATACACCGGACGTAATGAGATGATATTGGACATAATAGAGTGATAGAGAAAGGTGTTAGAAACATTACCAGGGGTTTACTTGCTGTCATGGGGCCTCACGAGGTTGCGCGAACAGTAATGCTTCAGAATTGGTTGTAGCCTGGACACCTTGTCGTGCGTCGTTCGCCACGTCCAAACAGAGTCAAATTGTGGGCTATGACTTTGAGAGAAGGCGGGAGACACATAGAGGTATAAGTTAGGGCCGAGATGAAATAGGTTTAGTTGATGTTGGTGTTTTTGCCTTTGGACTAGAAAAGATAGTCCCACATCGGCTACACCAAATGGTGATTATCTCAATATAATGTATTGCTTGTGTTGAGGTGTGCACATGAGGTGTAGTGGGGCACAAGTTTGTGCCATGTGGAAGTATTTTCTAGAAGGAAAAAGGATTAAATCCAACAAGGATGAAAGTTAATTTTTGTTGTGCGGATGCTGACTCGGACTCGGACACGGACTCCAGGATGTCTCATGCATGCACGGGAGTGTTCGGGGGGTAGGCGTGGACTGGCACACTTCTATGCTGATTGTGGGATGATCTAAAATATCAAACTCTATTTTTGAGTATTGGTATTTTAGTCCCACATCGGATAGGAGAAGAGGTGAAGTCTCAACTCCACTCTATAAATAGAGCCCCTTGGCCTCCTTTGAAAGATGCACCAAGAAGAGAGTTGAGGGAGTCTGTTAAGTCCACGAAGCCCGTTCAAGTCTCAAATATTGACTTACGAGCGTTCCAGAAGTTCTCCTGAACTTGCTGGTTCCTGGGAGCTTATCCGTACTGCGGGTATAGCTTTGAGCGCCGGTGTTCTACACCCCAGCAAGATCCGTTCTTCTTCTTCCTCCCTCTTTCTGTTGCCTTCGAGAATCTGAGACTCAACTGTTGTTGATCATCTCTTGTTGCCTTCGAGAATACCGTCGCTTCTCTTTAGAAGTAATACGGTTCGGTTGCCTTCGAGAATACCGTCGCTTCTCTTTAGAAGTTATACGGTTCTGTTGCCTTCGAGAAATATTACGAAATAATCTTTTTAGATTCTCGTAAAACAACTTCACCTTCTTTAGGGTGTTGTTGCCAGAAACATTGTCTTTACAATTGTTTCTGAACTCGTGTTTTTTCCATCGATTGTTCGTCAAGGGACCAACAATCTCAAAGCTATACGATTCGATGGAAAACACTCGTGCTTCGCTTGTCGATACCGGCTTTAACAAGTTGGAGAAATTCGACGGTGAACACTTCCAGATCTGGAAGCGAAAGGTGACTCTGAACCTTCAACTCGTGGATGTTGATCACGTGTTGGATGAGGAAGAACCAATCGTTCCAGCAACAGGATCTGCTGCTGTTCTGGCCGCTGCTACGAGCAAGCAGACAAAGTGGAAAAAGGATAACAGCATATGCAGGCTGCTGATCCTGAATTCCATGGAAGACTCTCTGGCCGAGTCCTACACAAAGAAGACTTCTGCCAAAGAGATCTGGGAGTCCGTGGGGAAGCTGTATGACGACGACGAGGCCCGGTCGAAGATGTTCATGGTTGAAAAATACCACAAATGGGTCTTTGAAGACGAGAAGACCATGCTGCCCCAAGTGAAAGAGTTCCTGAAGCTGCGCCAGAAACTGGAGGATGATAGCATGCCCCTCGTCGACAAGTTCGTCGTTGGAGGGATCGTGGCAAAACTTCCTCCAGGATGGAGCAACATCTATGCAAGGATGCATAGGAAGAAGATGGAGATTAGCCTGGATAATCTCCTCAGTGAGATTCATGTTGAGGACGAAATGCGCTCTCAACAGAAGTTGGACGCCCTATCCAAGCAACTAGCAACGGCAAATCTGGTTCAAGCCACCAGAGAGAACAAAGGGAAGCAGGCGGCTTCTCACCACAAGAAGAAGGACTTCTCGAATCTGAAAGTGAAGGGTCCAGGATTCAAGCAACAGAAGTCCAAGTCCCATGTGACTTGCTTCAACTGTGGCAAGAAGGGTCACTATAAAAGTGAATGCAAGTCCAAGCCCAAAGAGCAAGGTGAGCCTAACAAGGTTTCTTTGGTTACTAATCAGGTTGCCATGATAGCACAGGTTGCAACTGTGGGGGCAGACTTGGACTGGTGGATAGACACTGGCGCGATATGTCATGTCTGTTCAGACAAGGACTGGTTCGTCTTCTATGAGCCTACTTCCGAGAAAGTCATGATGGCGAACCAGGCACAAGCTGAAGTACTGGGGATCGGGACGGTGGAGCTGAAGCTTACATCGGGGAACATTCTGACGCTTCAAGGTGTGAAGCATGTTCCTGCAATCGCAAAGAACCTGATCTCTGGGAGCCTGCTCTGCAACGCAGGCTTGAGGATGGACATCAATGCTGGCCAAATGGTGATGTCCAAGAAGGGTACTTTCTTCGGGAAAGCTTTTCAGACTGAAGGAATGTACAAAATTCAGCTTGTTGTAAGCCAGCATAATAATGTTAATGCTATCACTAGTTTGAATTACTCTATTGAATTGTGGCATAATAGACTAGGACATGTTCATTGTAAGCGAATAAACAAAATGTCTAGTCTAGGACTTATCTCCAAGTGTGGGGGTAAGGTAGAGAAATGTGAGATATGTGCTCAGACGAAGATCACAAGGAAACCCTTTCACAGGGTCAATCGAAGCACAGATCTTCTGGAGTTGGTTCACTCAGATATCTGTGACTTCAAACAATTATCTACAAAGGCCGGGATGAAGTATTTCATTACTTTCATAGACGACTTCTCCAAGTATGCCTTCGTCTATTTACTCAAATCTAAAGACGAAGCATTCGAGAAGTTCAAGGAGTTCAGGGCCGAGGCTGAACGGCAAACTGGACAACAACTCAAGAGGCTGAGGAGTGATCGAGGTGGGGAATATAGGTCTCACGAATTCTCATCATTCTGCAAAGAACATGGAATCATCAACGAGACGACGGCTCCGTATTCTCCACAATCCAACGGAGTAGCAGAAAGGAAGAACAGAACGTTGACAGAGATGATGAACTCTATGCTGTTGACTGCGGGTCTCCCAAAGTGCTATTGGGGAGAAGCTGCATTAACGGCCACTTTCATTCTGAACAGAGTGCCATATGCAACTTCCGACATAACTCCTCATGAACTCTGGTTCAAAGTCAGACCCAACCTGAATGTCATTCGAGTGTGGGGGTGCCTGGCTTATGTGAAGCTCCCGGATCTGAAGATTCAGAAGCTGGGGACAAGGACTACTAAGGCGATCTTCCTGGGGTATGCCGAGAAGAGTGATGCTCGGAGATTCCTTGATATCGAGTCAAATCATATCATCGAATCTCGCGATGCTGAATATTTTGAAGAAAAGTTTGCAAGGCACAAGAACATTGTTCTCGCGGATATTCCGGAGAATAATGAGGGTGCAAAGCAGACAGAGGTCTTTATCGAACCGGTAGTCCAAGATAGAGCTGTTGTCGAGGAGACATCAGCTGAACCAGAACTCGCTGAGCCGTCAACTAAGCGAGCGAGGAGGCCGAAAGACTTCGGAGATGACTTCGTCACCTATCATGTGGAAGCAGATCCGCTTACCTATGATGAGGCGATGAAGACCAGAGATGCTATATTCTGGAAGGAGGCGATTGACAACGAGATTGACTCAATCACCTCCAATAACACATGGGTATTGGTCGACCTACCAGAAGGAGCAAGACCCATCGGATGCAAATGGATCTTCAAGAAGAAGATGAAAGCAGATGGAACCATTGACAAGTTCAAGGCCAGGCTAGTGGCCAAGGGATTTGCTCAGAAGCAGGGGATCGACTACTTTGACACTTATGCTCCAGTAGCTCGGATGACAACTATCAGATTGTTAATTGCTTTAGCAGCAATACACAAGCTGGTGATACATCAGATGGATGTGAAAACGGCATTCCTTAATGGCGAGCTGACCGAAGAGATCTACATGCAACAACCAGAAGGTTTTGTCGTCAGAGGTCTGGAAGACAAAGTCTGCAAGTTGATGAAGTCTCTGTATGGTTTGAAGCAAGCTCCCAAAATGTGGCATGAGAAGTTTGACAAGGTGATAAGGTCAAATGGCTACAGGGTCAGTGAAACAGACAAGTGTGTCTATACGAAGTTTGCTGACGGAAGAGGAGTAATCGTTTGTCTATACGTGGACGACATGCTAATCCTAGGTACGAATTTAAGCTGCGTCACAGAGACAAAGAAATTCCTCTCGACCAAGTTCAGTATGAAGGACTTGGGGGATGCCGACGTAATCTTGGGGCTCAAGATCATCCGGATAGGCACTGGAATAGCGCTGTCACAGTCTCATTACATTGAGAAGATGCTCTCTCGCTACGGGTATCAAGATCTTCCTATTATTGATACACCGTACAGGAGTGATCTGAAACTGGAGCCAAATTCGAAGGAGAGCGTCAGGCAGTTGGAGTACGCTAGCGTCATCGAAAGTTTGATGTACGCTACTACTGTCACAAGGCCTGACATAGCCTTTGCAGTGGGAGTGCTGAGTCGATTTACGAGCAATCCAGGCGTAAAGCATTGGAAAGCTGTGAAGCATGTTATGAGATATCTCAAGAAGACTCAGACATATGCACTATACTACAGCGGAGATCCGTCAGTAGTGGAAGGCTTCAGTGATGCTAGCTGGTGTTCAGAGGTGGAGAGCGAATATTCCACAGGTGGATATGTGTTCGCCATGGGTGGAGCTGCTATATCGTGGAAGTCGAAGAAGCAGACTATGTTATCTCGCTCCTCCATGGAATCTGAATTCTTTGCATTGGACGCTGCTGCAGATGAAGCAGAGTGGCTTCGGGAGCTCATATATGACCTTCCAATGGTTGGGGCTCAGATACCGACGATTCCGATATACTGTGACAACCAGGCGGCAGCAGCAGTGGCATCAAATGAACTCTTCAACGGGAAGAAGAGGACTGTGCGGTTGTAGCACAGAGCAGTGAACGATCTCATCAAAAGGGGCGTCATTGCAGTGATCGATGTTCGGAGTCAGAAAAACCTGGCGGATCCGTTCACGAAGGGTCTCAAGCGTCAGCTGGTCGAGGACACAGCAAGGAAGATGGGCTTGAAGACTTTCTGATATTGTGTTATTGTAATCCTACCATAAAATTTTATGTTATTGGTTCAAAGAGAAATCTACTAGACATTTAATTTTTGGTTCAAAGGAGGATCATTGACTAGAATAATATCAGTTAACAGTGGATACTTGTTCTGCGGAACATGGAAGGGTTACGGACCCATAACCACTGTTGTCTACTATGTATTTTCTGCGGAAAATTGATCCTGTGGGAAGGATGGCTTAAACGCCTTAATGAGTTCTCAGGCAGAGTGAATGCCTGGTGTGCTTTACAGAAAGCACGGTAGAGCAGCACTACAAGGAGTGAAACTCCATGCTACAGTGGGATGACTCCACCATGAGGTTCCCAGGTAGGGATAATGCCTCGGCTTTGCAAGCTAAGTCACAGCGGAGTAGCACCGCAAATAGGCAGGTAGCCTAATGCTGTATGATAATCGTAATAAAGAGAGGTAGACAGCACTACAAAGAGGACGATGTCCTCATGTTACAATGGCATGACACCACGAAGAGGTACCGGATAGGGTAAAGCCTCGGCTTCGCAAGCCATGTCATAGCGGCGTAACACCGCACGGAAGCGCAAGGCTTCATGCTGGGTAGTTTGGCACTACAAAGGGGCTTGTGACCTCATGCTACAGTAGTATGACACTACGATGAGGTACCCAGGTGGGGTAAAGCCTCGGCTTTAAGCCATGTCATAGCGGCGTAGCACCGCAAAGAAGCGCAATGCTTCATGCCATGACTCTTTATAAAGAACTCACCTATAGTGTATGGAAAGAGATATCAGGCCGTCTCTTGAGGGTAAGCTTGTAGACGCCCAAAATTATACACTGAAACCAGGCTGGCACAAGGCCTTCAATGTGCAGCCAGAAGCACAGTTGATGTCATTATGTGAGTAGGAAAAATTGCAGTTATGGTGCAGAATTCAAGGCTTAGTCCATTCTTGTATCATGCTGTTATTTAACCTATGCGGGAAGATTCAAGTCGTAGCGACATCTCTCCTAATGCATGATGGACAATCACTGTGGGGAACGCTCAACCCATATATTGAGATATGTGGAGGATTGTTGGTGTTTTTTGCCTTTGGACTAGAAAAGATAGTCCCACATCGGCTACACCAAATGGTGATTATCTCAATATAATGTATTGCTTGTGTTGAGGTGTGCACATGAGGTGTAGTGGGGCACAAGTTTGTGCCATGTGGAAGTATTTTCTAGAAGGAAAAAGGATTAAATCCAACAAGGATGAAAGTTAATTTTTGTTGTGCGGATGCTGACTCGGACTCGGACACGGACTCCAGGATGTCTCATGCATGCACGGGAGTGTTCGGGGGGTAGGCGTGGACTGGCACACTTCTATGCTGATTGTGGGATGATCTAAAATATCAAACTCTATTTTTGAGTATTGGTATTTTAGTCCCACATCGGATAGGAGAAGAGGTGAAGTCTCAACTCCACTCTATAAATAGAGCCCCTTGGCCTCCTTTGAAAGATGCACCAAGAAGAGAGTTGAGGGAGTCTGTTAAGTCCACGAAGCCCGTTCAAGTCTCAAATATTGACTTACGAGCGTTCCAGAAGTTCTCCTGAACTTGCTGGTTCCTGGGAGCTTATCCGTACTGCGGGTATAGCTTTGAGCGCCGGTGTTCTACACCCCAGCAAGATCCGTTCTTCTTCTTCCTCCCTCTTTCTGTTGCCTTCGAGAATCTGAGACTCAACTGTTGTTGATCATCTCTTGTTGCCTTCGAGAATACCGTCGCTTCTCTTTAGAAGTAATACGGTTCGGTTGCCTTCGAGAATACCGTCGCTTCTCTTTAGAAGTTATACGGTTCTGTTGCCTTCGAGAAATATTACGAAATAATCTTTTTAGATTCTCGTAAAACAACTTCACCTTCTTTAGGGTGTTGTTGCCAGAAACATTGTCTTTACAATTGTTTCTGAACTCGTGTTTTTTCCATCGATTGTTCGTCAAGGGACCAACAGTTGATAACAAATAGTAGAACACAGCGAGGAAGATGGTATTACCTTCGAAAAATTATTGCAGCAGTTTTCTATAATCGGCTAGCTTGTAGGGCTGTTTTGAGAAAGTTAGAGTGAGTTTTGATGGAAAGTTTGTGAAGATAAAGTGTTAAAGACAGGGAGAGGAAGAAGTGTACTGAATTTAAGAGAAAAATACTTAGTGTGGAGGGATATATGGCCAAATTGGTAGAGACTAGTTGAATTCGAATTCAGTCTAGGTAGGGGTGGATAGATGGCGGTGTGGAGGGAGGTGAAGAAGGTTTTGGAAAATAGTTTATGAAGAGAAGTTGTTTGAAGAGGGTTAGAAAGAAGTTTTCTTAAGGTGGTTTGAGATAATTATAAGTGAAGGGGAGGTCATGGGGTGGCCGTTTACTAAGGGGGCGGTGAAGAGTTGAATTGAATTGTCATAAAGGATGAGGGTTATGTATGAGTGAGTATGTGAAGAGGTAGGGGTTATGGGGTGAAGGAATATGAAAATTAATAGGATTATGGATGTTCGCTAAGTTTGTTTGACCACACTTAAGTCATCCATTAGGTTTTAAGTGGTGAGGTGTAGAGTTGTGTCTATTTCCAAGGGTGCAAAGCTGAAATAATTTTCTAAAAGTTTAGATGTAAGATTTTGAGTGATGAATCTTGGAGTTTGTTGTTTTGTAGGAAGGACAATGGTGTATGACGTTTGGCATGAACCATATGAGGGTGTGTAAGTGTCTGGGTTGAGTCTAAACAAGGTTTGGGCTAAGTCAAACCGGTGGCTCATTAGGACTAGAGATTGTGTCATTAGGATTTGCAATGAATAGAAAGTATGTAAAAGAATAGTTAGGTGTGACACAAATGTCATGGATGTTGTAAGCTTAATATAATGCCATGGTCATATAATGGTTGCAAGGAATAGGTCGAAATCATGTCTCAAATTTTTGATTGGAACGAACATAGGTGCAAAGCTTTGGTTTGAGTTAGAAATTATGCAAGAATGTTGCGCAATTAAAAATAGTGCACAAGGAGATGCGTCTAAACCAAAATAAATGTGGACTCGTCTACAACACGCGCGAATATGAAATTTGTTTCGGGAAATTGACCAATGATGTGCTTCAAAAATCAAAGCTACGACAAAGTGTATTTATAGTCAGGAATTTAAAATAGAAGTATAAATTATTAAAATAATTAATTAAAAATAGAATAAAATAAAATAATCCTAAAATTCAGAGTGCTTATAATATACCCCCTTAGAAAATTTCGTCCTCAAAATTACACTGAAGCATGTTATAAAGGAAACTAGTCATACATGATTTCTAGAGGACGCTAATACCAATGGATCTAAGTTGACATAACCTACCAAGAATTAGGATACACTAAGTTCTAGATCCAGCCTAATTTATATCTTGTTAAAAATTTATCTACCATTTTCTTTCACTAGTTAACTCCATTCTATGTCCTAGCTTCCTTAATGTAGCTTCCAACAACACGATGTTAATATGCTGAGAATATAATCTACCAAGATCTTTTACCATCCTCGATCCTTGAAAATTAAATATAGCATTTAATTTCTGACATTTTTCTCTGCCTATAAATAACTTTTTCTCCAAGTGTTTTACTATACAACTCAAACCTTAGATCCCATCTATCAATCTTATTTAAGGATGCTCTACTTTTATTACACTCCCACACCTCTATCTTGAATTTTTTTTATTTCTTTCTCATCTCATGTCATTTCATTCTTGTTCTGGTTTTTGAATGCCATAATCTTGATCATGAGCCTTTTAATAATCTATGATAGTGGCTTCCTATTTCTTCGTCAACATATTTGTATGGCATAACAATTTTCTGACATTATCTTTACTTATCATAAAACTCGCACCATCTATTTCCTCGAGCTAACTTTCTCATTCTTTATTTGAGTCTCGACTTCAAGGTTGAGTTTACAACCACACAACTCACTCAAGCACTTCCTTTCCGTAATCCTCATTACATCATGATAGTTAGTCCCTTATCATAATCTTCATCTCAATTGTCACTTCTCAGTTTCCCTTTTTTCTATAATTTTTTTATTCTTGCTTCTCTTCAATTAATCATCCTAACATAGTACTACTGTTATGATTCTTTCCTCTTTATAACCACTGTAAGCACCTTAACCCAAATACAACTATTCTAGTAACAATTCATCTGGGGTTCCTCATTATCCTGCATCGATGAAGGATTTGCTATTCTACTTAAGGTAAGACTTCTAACTCAGCTCTCAAGTCCTTCACTATGGCTAATCATTGAAAATAGGAAAATTACAATTAATCCTTAAACTCTATCAATCCTTAAACTCTATACTATATCCTTATAAGTTATATATCAAACCCATTTAACAGTACAAATAATGATTTAAACATTTCTAATTATCAGCAAGTTGTACAATTTTTATAAGTACGTCTAACCATTTTACACCTATCTGCTAGGTAAAGGTCAAGACTGAGCTAAGCAGATGCTTAGATCTAATACTCCTGACACACTATAAACTTATTGATCAATCTTCTAGTCCTGGTCTTTTATAGATTATTTCAAGGCTAGTCTCACCATATATAGGGATGGTCGTCTATTCTAACTCAGGCCTTCCTACTCTTTCTAATACTCCTTGATCACATATCATTCTGATATTATCATCCGATAATAATCTCTCTAGTGGAGGTCCTTTAGGCTACTATCCATTGTAATTTTATTCAATATGCCATGATTTCTATATCCTCCAAGTAAAAAAATTCTCGAAACCTAATGCAAAATAAACTCCTTAAAATATTTATATCCAATCATGAACATTATGCTTCATTGAATCATTTACCTTGACGAGATCCTTGAGGTCTATTTTAGGTTGGTACTCCCATACTATTAGAATATGTGACACAATCCCACTCTATATTCCTCCAAGTTGCATTCTTACTCACCTTGACCATTATGATCGAGAAAGCTTATAGTATTCTTCTTGCCAACCCAAATCTTTCATGTATACTTCTATTCAGAACTCTATCTAGCTTAGGCAAATGGTAGTATAATTTAGTCTAATGATCCTCGGGTCTTCTGTTAGGGTTAATCCTTATACTGTACTCTATTCTAGCTTATCATCTTGGAGGAGTATCTTTAAAAATTCTACACACCTTAGTTAATTATCTAGTCCTCTTAAGTATGGATTCCTATCTCCTCCAATTAATAATTCCTACAACATCGTGATGATCAAATCTTATACATACTTATATCTAATCATCAAGTCAAGTCTCATCGAATCATTATATCCTCAAGTCATATCTTCTGAAGGTCTTTCGTAAATGTGGTCTTATTTTGTTCATGGGCTACGTTTAAACCCAGTTTCATTTGTATAATATCTCAATTCGCATCTTTAGCCATCATGGAAAATTCTATCTTATCTTCCCAACAAATATTCATGAATATGCAAAACTTCTAATCCAACTCTATAACTTAAGAGAGTTGTAGGAATGCACACCCATTGACTAAAATATATTTGTCCACCAACTAAGCCTCATACATAAAAGTAATTACCTACTTGGTCCATCTAGTATAGGTGTCTATCCAACCCTTATTATCTTAGATAATCATTCACTAAAATATTTCTATCCACCTTACTTCTATCATATAATAGAATATAATTCAAATAGTTCATCCAGAACAAATGTTCGTCTTTCCGAAACAAGAAAAAACGAGAATCCAATATAAGGGGTTCAAGAGAGGTATGATCAAATACAAACACAAGGTTCAAGGACAATGTCACGACCCGATCCCAAATAATTGGGTCGAACCGGATCATATCCAGTCTGCACCGTTGTGAGACGGCGGCAGTAAGCTGTTCTATTAGCAGGTATTCACAACAACATCTATACATTTGTCACAACTGAATATACGGAAATTTTAAAACTTTATTCAATATTTGAAAAGTACAATTGGAATTAAAAGAACTGGAATAAATGCTGAATTCGAATAAAATTCCAAAAACAAAGAAACTGAAAACTGGAAATAACTAGCTAAGCGTTCGGCTCGTCGGCCTCAGGTCCTACGTCCTCCAAGGGGGACTCTGGCAACACCATAGGGTACAGAACTGGGTCATAATAGCTATTGTACAATAGCTCAGCATCCTCAATGTCACCTAAAAATGTTGTCTCCAGTCAGGAGGGAGCAAGTACAAATATGTATCTCATATTTTAAGTAATAATGGAAAAGTGCAGGCTAAACAGTTGAAACAATATTTTCCAGTAATTGTATGATTAAAAACAATGTGATTTGAATGTGTAATCGTCTATGACCGGCTTGGGTTATACAATAGCGTCCTAGCGACGCGATACGGCTTATCCCCGTGTGTAAGAGGGGTAAGCTCGCACAATCTTGCAATATAGGGATATTGGCCATAAACGTTACACTATTCCCCCAATCCCCACAATCAATATCAATCAATGTTTGAACCTTAGGAGAGGGTTCCGTGTAGCAATGTGGTTTAAACATGCAGCTTGACAATTACTAAATAAAATACAAGAAAACATAACCGTAACTTGCATTTATTTATGACTGGATCGGTAAGGTCGGTTCCGAGGAGGATGTCAGGTTCGTTTCCAAAATCCTACAGTTGAGAACCTCGACTTAGAACCAATATGAAACCATTCTAGGTGTGCTAGTTACAATCTCTAGTAGTAGTGTCCTAGTCGGATTTTAAGTTCTTTTATTTAACCTACTGTAACGCTTTACGTCTCAAGCTACGTGCGTTGTCAATTAGTTTGTTAAACCGGTTAATTAAGTTAATTGGGGAAAAATAGCAATTACAGTTTAACTTAGGAAAACTTTGTATTTTTGTAATATATATATAAACTAGTTTTCTTCTAGTGATAAAACATGAACTTGTTATCTTGCTAATATTTTATTCATTTAATTAACTTGGGAAAATCTTTATTAATTTTATACAAAATAATTAATATCCTAATTATAATTTATGCGTCCAAATATGGAAACCAACCCAGAAAAGAAATAAAAATCAACCCAGAAAAGAAATGAAAAACCTAGACTACACAATACAGGGGCACAGCTAACAAAATAGAAATATGGGCTTATGCCCTTACAAACTTTACATAAATGAAATTAGAGAAAAATTAGTTAGCTCTGAAAAATGTCCCGTATTTTAAATACTGAAAACAAAACAAATAAATCAATTAAATTAAATCTTAGGAGTCTCAGACTTGGTCCAATCGTCACTATTTTTAGCTAATGCCTCAACGTCCGGGTAAAACCGGTTTCGTTTGCATTTCGCTAGGGCCCACGGACCGGTACGGTCGTCGCCCAAAAATCCAATTAATAAATATTCCCGAAAATCTATTTATAAAATTTTATAAAAAAATTGGGCAGCATTCCCTCTATATTTGGGACAACCCAATACTGGGAAAATGCGCCAAAACACCCAAAATATTTATCCCAAACCAGGGAAACCACAGAAATTAATTCTACCAAAAACTCATATCCAATTCCCAACATAGGCCAAGCCAACAAAACCACAGAACATTCCGAAACGAAGTTCGGAAAATTTTCAAAAAGTCACAGAACCAAAATAGTATAGATTCGAAAATATCCAAATTTAAGTCGGGAAATTCCAAGAAACCAACATAAGCCAAATAAGAAAATCTACAGAACTTTTCCGAAGGAAAGTTCGGAATCACTACCGTAATCCTCAAAACCGATTCCAGTTGCGGGATCGGGGACCGAAATCATCATCGACTACGTAAACGGAAACGGGAACGCAAAATTATACCTTGGGTTGCTCGGCTAGAGCTCTCAGATGTTAAAATTGGAATAAAACCAAGTTTTCGCAGAATCGGGAAAATCCAGAGCTCGCGGACAGCAAAGGAAAATCGCGGAACGGGAGATCGGGGTCGAGATCCGGCGCGGGGGCACGCTGGACAGAGGAGGGGCCGGAACAGACCAAACAGCGGCACGGGACAGCGGCGCAGGGGCCGCGGAGCGCGAAGTTGCGGGCGGAACAGCGGCACAGGGCCGCAGGGTCAACCCGGAGAGGTCGACCGGTTAGGGGCAGACACGCCGGAGGGGTGCTGCGGGCGCGGGCCCGGCAGGGGAGGCCGGGGGAACGGCGTCGGAGGTGGGCGGTCGCGGGGAGCGGGGTCGGCGGAGGCCGGAGGGTGCGTGGGCGCGGGGAGCGGGGTTGGACGGCGGAGGCTGGAGCTCGGGAGAGGCTTGGTTGGGGCTCGATTAGCTTCTGAGAAGTGAGGAAAGAGTAAGAGGGAGAGAAAGTTGTAAGCTGGTGGTGGTGGTGTGAGTTGTTAAATAAGAAGAGAGTGGGAGGAGTTGTGTGGAGTAGAGAGAAAGGGGGGTTAAGGTGCTGGTGGGGAATTTGTGAGAGTGAGGGGATTTCGTGAGAGTGAGGGAAAGTTGTGGAGGAGAGGGAGTGAAGGAGAGAGAAGTGAGGGGATTTCGTGAATTATGGAGAAGGTGGCTGAGAAATAGTAGGGAGAAGACCCATTCGTGGGGATGGAGTCTCCAGGGGGAGGAAAAGGCCGGGTCGGGTCGGGTGCGGGTTGGGTTCGGGTAGTTCTAGGATTAAGCCCACCATAAAAATCATTATGTTTATTTAACCAAAAATATTAATAATTTAAAATCCTAATTGGGTTCGGGTTCGAACTGGTCCAGGCTCGGGCCTCGCAAACAAAATCCCAGTTATTATTTTGAAAATAATTTCGAACCCACAATATAATAATGATTTAATTTAACAAAGTGTATATTTAAATATTGCGACAAAAGAAAATTCAATAATTTACCAAAAATGCAATTAAATCTAATTAATCCAATAAATCAGAAATGCGGATTTCACAACCTTCCCTCCTTAGAAAATTTTGTCCTCGAAATTTCAAAGATAAGGGCCAGGGTACAATCAAAATCACTTACCTCGATCAAAAATGGAATTTAAATTATCAGGCACGATCGGATTCTAGGCATGATCTCTAGGTACAATAATAAAATATAGGCACGATCCGAATTATCTAGATATGATCTGAGATAGAGTTGAAATATTGTTGTGATCAAAATCATTTTAGCACGAGTAAAATTAATCAAATGATCATAAAATAGTAACAATCAAATGAGGTCTCGTGAAACAGAAAAGACAAGAAAGAAACGAACGTCAATCATTTATTGAAAAGACAGAAAATAATGGAATCTTCTGAGATGAGGGACTAAAAATTCTAAATCAATTTGGAATGTGATATAAGGGTTCGTGACTAAGGAGAACTCAACAAGTTGTATGATGGGAGGATAGCGAGGATGATTAGAACAATATATCTATGATAGGAATGTAATCGAGTAAGATATTTCCACTGAGGGTCGAGTGATGATCAAAGGGGATAAAAATAATATCGTTCCACTAATTCAACGATCCGAAGATATGATATGCAGAAAAAGACTTACAAGATAACTATCTTAAACCAATTTCTAACTAGCTGAACCTTCGGTATCTACATAAAACTAAGATATCTGCCAAGGTATTGAAACTAAATATATTTTGAAATATAAATCATCTAAATCAATTTTCATCCATCGTTGTATTTAACTCGTATACCAAATGTATTCCAAATTTCAAGTATTTCTCTCGATCAAGTTATTTTACAGACGTCAATTTTCAATTGTCCGCCATTCTTCCAAAACTGACTACGTCAAAGTTTATAATATTCATTCGTCATAGTAAATCCTTAGAAGTTCTTTAAGTTGGTCCATGACCTCTATTCGAGAATTCTCAATTCTTGAAACCAATTGACAAAATTATAATCCCTAATCAAATTCTAATCCTTAACCATGCATCTAACGATCGTTCTTATCCAACACATTAGCAAAATATCCCAGAATCCCAATCATTCCTACCATAACTAATATGAGTCTCCAAAGTTTGGTAGAAATTGCAAATCCATTGGCTAATTACCAAAGTTGCATGCCAATGGTCTTATCTCAATTCCTAGCTGCTTATTCCTTCTCTAGGACCTATCATTCCATTACTCGTATTATTCCTTCCATGGCTATATCCGTCCCTTCTAGGTATAGTAGTCATCTAACCATAAAAGTTGATCCTCGTCAAGTGTTTCTTTACTTGATCATTATATTCACAAGTTTATATATCATCCAAATTCACTTCCTTCATGGAAGAATCTTACCAAATCTTAGACTTGCCTCGCTAACTCTACCTATGTCTTTCTCTATCTCCCATACTCTTTAAATATAGAATTCAAAGTCGTCAAATACCTTCATTTGTTTGAATGAGGTTTAGACACTGATGAGCACTACCAACAGTTATAACCCGAATAAGTCACAAGTTAAGACATACCACTCTCTCAAGACTAGCTTACTCAAGGTATTCTTCTACCTTTCCTACCCTTTAGCTAACTAATATTGATCCCAAAGATGTCCTTACTAGAAATGCGATAGGTAACAATCTATTTTTCTCCCGCATATAGCTATACACTATATACATATAGTCATCTACAAGATGTATATTAATTAACTATTTAATATCTAAAGCTAACCACAACTATCCACAGCTTCCAGAATATGTAACTAAAAATAATAAATGAATAAATCAATAAAAATATATATATATACAACGTACTAAGGTTGAAATAGGAAAGAGATTGAGTCAATAGAGATTGATATGGTCCTAAATAGTTTTAGGAAAAATCAAGTACAATTTTTATAGAAAATAGATCATTTCTGGCTGTGATAAGAGATTACTGGAAATAGAAAGCCATTAAAAATACAAATCCTTTATTCAAACAACAGTGAGATTAATTTGATGGTGCAGAAAAGACAACCATATTATGGATATAGTTTCAATAATATTCGAAAACCCAAATATATCCGAAGTCACTTTGCCTCAAATTCATGCCTCGCCAGAGTGCACCTGACTGCAGTGAAATTTGGCTCCACAACTTGGATAGAAATAGGTTTTCGAGTATTCTATCAACTTTATCCATTTTCTGGCTGAATAACATAGGAGGCAAATTTGATGCATTTAGGACGTAGCCTCAATAATATCCAAAAACCTATCAACACCTGAATCACTTCAACTTAGAGTCTATGTCCCGCCAGTGCGCAACTAGCTGCAGTAAACTCGCAGTTTCCATAATTCAGACAAATGACTACAACGCAAATGTGCGAAGCCATATTAGGTCACTGAATATTTTCTCAACTTTGTCCATAAGAATTTCAAAGAAGTTTCATAAAAATTCAAACGAGTTCTAAAATTCTAGTCATGATAGAAAAAGATGTTGATGTATGTTCTTCTGGAATCAAGAAAATTTATCAGGATAAATATGTATTCCAGTATCCCTTGAGATTTGAGAGATTGGTTTGAAGTCATGAAATTGGTCTGACTGGATTATGGCTAATTAAGTTGGACACAAAATAAGATAGAAGCACCAGAGCTTCGAGTTGAGTTGAAGAAGCCAATGAGAATATTTCCGACAAATCACTTAAAGGATACTGACATTTACCAAAATTATTTTGAAGAAATACTTTCTTATCCAAGAAAAGTTTGAGAATGTGCTGGGTAAGTTGGGTTGACACAAAAAGAAGTATGTCTTATGGATTCAAGGAAGTCAGGTTAAAATGGTTTAGCAAAGCCAACCAGGGGATAGTTCAACAATTCAAAAGTTTTTCAATGACTAAAAGAAATTTAATAATATGATGGAATTAATTCTCTGACCATTCGTGCTTCACGATACTCAAGCATTGAGTTTAAAAGCTGTCTAGGCCTTGAATTGATCAAGAAGTTGCATAGAGAGTAGGGTTTCAAGTTGAGTGGAGGGGATCGACAAATAAAATATTTGGAATAACCTAGGAGATAACAATCGATATTGAAATTATTTTTGAAAATATCTTCTCTAGGGGAATCATGAACTAAATAGGCTGAACCAATTCTTTTGGTAATATTTAATATTGAGGTTTTATAGTTCCAGAAGAATTTGGTTCAGGATTCGTTCCAAGAAAGTCAATTAGAAATGAGTTCAAGGCAAATAGTTGGATACGCTAATCGTATAAGTACTTCGGGTAGATAAGAGTTTATTAGAATTTAAAACTCTAGATAGCGAACGGGTCTGGATGCCAAATAAAGGTAGAGCGATAAGATTTGATCAATAAATGGAGAAGTTGAAAATATGTTTCCTGAAGAAGGAGATAATATTGGTCCATAAATAGCAAAAAGTATAGATCCTAAGGGATGCTAAAATCTGTTAAAGATGTGGAAAGGAGATAATCCCGAAAATCACGGGACACTAAAAGATACAAAAATCTAGAAAATAAAATATGTAGTAACATATACCATCATACAATTGGCCTAAACTGGTTAGTGTCAAAATTCACTCCTTATGTCATTATCACTTCCAATTGTTATAAGTACCAACTAATATCTGGGTATTCCAGAATTCTATCCTTCCAATTTTTAATCACTGATATATCTGTGATAAATACTGCCTTACACACCTTCTCATTAAGATTAGAATCCTCCAACTTTTCTGAAATTGTATCGTAGGGGGGGCATGGCTTTGGGAAAGATATTGGCCAAAAATAGTGTAATCAGGGTAACATGTTATGCTTCGGTAGGGTATCATCTAGTGCTAATCAATAGCTCTTATGGTCCTGGTCTGGTTCGAGCAGTCTCCCGTTGCTCAATCTACTACTACGATTCTCTTGTGTCATGCATAGAAAACAAGATCTTGCTAGTACCGACTAATAGGTTGTCGTCATAGTCTGGCTAGTTTAGGGACAAGCATAAACAAGGTAACCTACTATTCTATAAGCAAGCAAAAATAGTTACTTATATATAGATAATTCGGTCCTATGTTGTGACAAACCAATGTTCTAGTGTTCTAGTTGTTTCTAGATATGTTCTCCTAAGTTGTTGATTGGACCTGCATGGGCCACCACTAAAAATATGTCACGATCCGATCCCAAATAATTGGGTCGAACCGGATCATGTCCAGCCTGCACCGTTGTTAGACGGCGGCAGTAAGCTGTTCTATTAGCAGGTATTCACAACAACATCTATACATTTGTCACAACTGAATATACAGAAATTTTAAAACTTTATATAAATATTTGAAAAGTACAACTGGAATTAAAAGAACTGGAATAAATGCTGAATTTGAATAAAATTCCAAAAACAAAGAAACTAGAAACTGGAAATAACTAGCTAAGCGTTCGGCTCGTCGGCCTCAGGTCCTGCGTCCTCCAAGGGGGACTCTGGCAACACCACAGGGTACAGAACCGGGTCATAATAGCTATTGTACAATAGCTCAGCATCCTCAATGTCACCTAAAAATGTTGTCTCCAGTCAGGAGGGAGCAAGTACGAATATGTATCTCATATTTCAAGTAATAATGAAAAAGTGCAGGCTAAACAGTTGAAATAATATTTTCCAGTAATTCTACGATTAAAAACAATATGATTTGAATGTGTAATCGTCTATGACCGGCTTGGGTTATACAATAGCGTCCTAGCGACGCGATACGACTTATCCCCATGTGTAAGAGGGGTAAGCTCGCACAATCTTGCAATATAGGGGTATTGGCCATAAACGTTATACTATTCCCCCAATTCCCACAATCAATATCAATCAATGTTTGAACCCTAGGAGAGGGTTCCGTGTAGCAATGTGGTTTAAACATGCAGCTTGACAATTACTAAATAAAATACAAGAAAACATAACCGTAACTTGCCTTTGTTTATGACTGGATCGGTAAGGTCGGTTCCGAGGAGGATGTCAGGTTCGTCTCCGAAATCCTACAGTTGAGAACCTCGACTTAGAACCAATATGAAACCATTCTAGGTGTGCTAGTTATAATCTCTAGTAGTAGTGTCCTAGTCGGATTTTAAGTTCTTTTATTTAACCTACTGTAATGCTTTATGTCGCAACCTACGTGCGTTGTCAATTAGTTTGTTAAACCGGTTAATTCAGTTAATTGGGGAAAAATAGCAATTACAGTTTAACTTAGGAAAACTTTGTATTTTTGTAATATATATATAAACTAGTTTTCTTCTAGAGATAAAACATGAACTTGTTATCTTGCTAATATTTTATTTATTTAATTAACTTGGGAAAATCTTTATTAATTTTATACAAAATAATTAATATCCTAATTATAATTTACGCGTCCAAATATGGAAACCAACCCAGAAAAGAAATGAAAATCAACCCAGAAAAGAAATGAAAAACCTAGACTACACAATATAGGGGCACAGCTAACAAAATAGAAATCTGGGCTTATGCCCTTACAAACTTTACATAAATGAAATTAGAAGAAAATTAGTTAGCTCTGAAAAATGTCCCGTATTTTAAATACTGAAAACAAAACAAATAAATTAATTAAATTAAATTTTAGGAGTCTCAGACTTGGTCCAATCGTCACTATTTTTAGCTAATGCCTCAACGTCCGGGTAAAACCGGTTTCATTTGCATTTCGCTAGGGCCCACGGACCGGTACGGTCGTCGCCCAAAAATCCAATTAATAAATATTCCCAAAAATTCATTTATAAAATTTTATAAAAAATTTGGGCAGCATTCCCTCTATATTTGGGACAACCCAATACTGGGAAAATGCGCCAAAACACCCAAAATATTTATCCCAAACCAGGGAAACCACAGAAATTAATTCCACCAAAAACTCATAACCAATTCCCAACATAGGCCAAGCCAACAAAACCACAGAACATTCCGAAACGAAGTTCGAAAAATTTCCGAAAAGTCACAGAACCAAAATAGTATAGATTCGAAAATATCCGAATTTAATTCGAGAAATTCCAAGAAACCAACAAAAGCCAAATAAGAAAATCTACAGAACTTTTCCGAAGGAAAGTTCGAAAATTTCGAAGGATCGGAATCACTACCGTAATCCTCAAAACCGATTCCAGTTGCGGGATCGGGGACCGAAATCATCATCGACTACGTAAACGAAAATGGGAACGCAAAATTATACCTTGGGTTGCTCGGCTAGAGCTCTCAGATGTTAAAATTAGAATAAAACCAAGTTTCTGTGGAATCGGGAAAATCCAGAGCTCGCGGACAACAAAGAAAAATCGCGGAACGGGAGATCGGGGTCGAGATCCGGCGCGGGGGCACGCTGGACAGAGGAGGGGCCGGAACAGACCGAACAGCGGCACGGGACAGCGGCGTAGGGGCCGCGGAGCGCGAAGTCGCGGGCGGAACAGTGGCACAGGGCCGCGGGGTCAACCCGGAGAGGTCGGCCGGTCAGGGGCAAGCGCGCCGGAGGGGCGCTGTGGGCACGGGCCCGGCAGGGAAGGCCGGGGGAGCGACGCCGGAGGTGGGCGGCCACGGGAAGCGGGGTCGGCGGAGGCCGAAGGGCGCGTGGGCGCGGGAAGCGGGGTTGGACGGCGGAGGCTGGAGCTCGAGAGAGGCTCGGTTGGGGCTCAGTTAGCTTCTGAGAAGTGAGAAAAGAGTGAGAGGGAGAGAAAGTTGTAAGCTGGTGGTGGTGGTGTGAGTTGTTAAATAAGAAGAGAGTGGGAGGAGTTGTGTGGAGTAGAGAGAAAGGGGGGTGGGTTAAGGTGCTGGTGGGGAATTTGTGAGAGTAAGGGGATTTCGTGAGAGTGAGGGAAAGTTGTGGAGGAGAGGGAGTGAAGGAGAGAGAAGTGAGGGGATTTCGTGAATTATGGAGAAGGTGGCTGAGAAATAGTAGGGAGAAGACCCATTCATGGGGATGGAGTCTCCAGGGGGAGGAAAAGGCCGGGTCGGGTCGTGTGCGGGTTGGGTTCGGGTAGTTCTAGGATTAAGCCCACCCTAAAAATCATTATGTATATTTAACCAAAAATATTAATTTAAAATCCTAATTGGGTTCGGGTTCGAACTGGTCCAGGCTCGGGCCTCGCAAACAAAATCCCAGTTATTATTTTGAAAATAATTTCAAATCCATAATATAATAATGATTTAATTTAACAAAGTGTATATTTAAATATTGCGACAAAGGAAAATTCAATAATTTACCAAAAATGCAATTAAATCTAATTAATCCAATAAATCAGAAATACGGGTTTCACAGACGATAATAGAAATAAAAGGAATTTCAATATCAATTGCGGATTTAGATTCTAATATACTATTCTATTGCAGGCTCGTTCGGTACAGTAATATAACCAAAACGATATAATCTCGACCTGCATGGGCCACCACAAAAACGTAGCTCGAATACGTGTAAGCTGTCTTGGTTTTCTAAATCAATCTATCAAATCAAATAACGTATATCTATCTCAATCCACAAAATATATAATAAAAGAATAAACAATATGTGTCATGGTGTGCAGCCCGATAACATATATATTTGAATAGATCCGAAGAACAATATAGGTATACAAAACTAGTCTAAATAGTGGAACACAAATAATGGATAAAGTATAAAGTTATGATAAGTACCTGAATCAAAAATAGCAACACCTCTCTAATCAGTGAACTATCTCTGCACAACCAACTACATGGAGAGATCATCAGGTTCTCAGAGGACGTAATAAGGTACATAATATACATGCCAAGTAACAGTAAAAAGAATATCCATATAATGAAGGGTAACTAACATAATCATCTAAGTGTAAATATATAATTGAGAACAATTCTAATATCAGACCCAGCTAAACTGACAATCACTCATGGCACCGTGTCATGATACCAATGAACGAACACGAAACGACTCCAAAGCTCTGCTACAGAGATCCTAGCACACGAAAATAACCAAACCCCAAATAAGGAGACATGGTCATGAGTAACGACTGTTGGGTACTTCGGTAGAGTCTTCCACACCCCATGCTCTAGAACTATGTAGTCAAGTCAAGTATGAATCATGTATCAGTAGCAAGTCACGCGAGCTTGTACTACATGTTATCACAGAATCCATATTCACGAATATCTCATATCAGACTCCGTATCATATCATCATCGTTTATCGTGTCCATGTCCCGTGATCCATCGTGTCAATGGACATTAACCTATCGTCATGCCTAGTATCGATACTCGATATCTATAAATAGATATCGACACCGGAATAATAATCGGACGCATCAAATAATCCTATGTTCATAAAATATATAAATAAATAGTAAATAAAGAAAAATAGAAATAACTGAAACTTGACAAGGTATACTTGCCTGAAACTTCTGGATGAGTGTACAACAATATTCTGACTCCAATAACCACAGTTGAAGCGTCACAAACTCCTAAAATATAACAAAACTACCAATCAACTAAGGTTCTATGGCACACCACACACCATATATAAATATACTATATCTAGTCTCAACTAGGTTATAATCTAACTAAACTAGTACATAACCAAATATAATTATAAATATTATATATAGTATCATGCTACTTCGATAAAATAATTTATTTATATACATAAAATATAAAAAATCGATTCTAAAATATTTATTAAAAATAATTCTAAACATTACCTAGTTATATCATTTACAAGAAAATAAATATTTAATTAATACATTTAATATGTACCGCCCCAATCCTAAAATAAGTAGGACTAGGATACGTATACATTCCAGCTACGTCAAGTGGACTCCATTTCACCTCGAATACATAACCATCTAAGTGTATAAACATGCAATTGAGGACAATCCTAATACCAGGTCCAGCCAAACCAACAATAACTCATGGCACCATGTCGTGATACCAATGAGTGAACAAGAAATAACTTCAAAGCTCTGCTACAGAGAACCTGACACATAAAAATAACTAAATCCTAAATGAGGACATGGTCATGAGTCACAACTGCCAGGTACTTCGGTAGAGCCCTCCCCACCCCATGCTCTAGTTGTATTCAGTCAAGTCAAGTATGAATCATCTAACAGTAACAAGTCGCGCGAGCTAGTAGTACATGCTATCACATTCCATAGCCATGAATATCTCATATCCGACTCTGTATCATATCATCATCCATCGCATCCGTGTCCTGTGGTCCATCGTGTTAATGTATACAAATTTAACCTATCGTTATGCCTAGTGTCATTACTCGAGATCTACAAATAGACATCGACATCCGAATAATGATCGGATGATAAGTATCAACTAATCCTACGTCTATAAAATATATAAACAAATAGTAAATAAAAAAATAGAAAGTACTGAAACTTGACAAGGTACACTTGCCTGGAACCTCGGGATGAGTGTACAACAATAGTCCAGCTCCAATAACCACAATTGAAGCATCACGAACACCTAAATATAACGAAACTATCAATCAACTAGGATTCTATGGCACACCACACACAATATATAAATATACTATATCTAGGCCCAACTAGGTTATAATCTAACTAAACTAGTACATAACCAAATATAATTATAAATACTATATATGGTATCATGTTACTTCGATAAAATAATTTATTTATAGAAATAAAATATTATATATCAACTGAAATATTTATTAAAAATAATTCTAAACATTACCTAGTTATATCATTTACAAGAAAGCAAGTATCTAACTAATATATTTAACTAGTAATACAATTTAGCCAACTTACAGGGATGATTGGAACCAATTTATAATAGAAAAATTAATGGTTCAAATTCTGAAATAAATCAAAAAAATAATGGTAATCATGTGTACATATCAAGTAGTACATGATTTACATAATAGGAAAATATTACGAAAGTTTGGGTTTCAACACAAACTAGATTTTAATGTTCAACTAGTCTGCATGTAAAACCAATCAATCATTCCTAAAAGTTCCATAAATTATGACAATAATTACTTATATATAAATCAGAAAAATATAATTTAAGATAATTATATAAAACACGGAGAGCATGATTATACCTATCGGAAACTATACACATAGGTACAATATTTGATTATTGAACCTATCTAAAATCATGCAAATAAATAAATATATATTCTAAAATTTAACACAAACAAAATAATTATTCAAAGAATAGCAAAATAGAATTTATGATTTTAAACATCAAGTCATGATACGACAAGTTGGGAACAAAGTAGCATAATCCTCCTATTGAGATTCAATGGATTATGATACACTGGACTTAATAAGATGAATATTGGACATAATGGAGGTGATAGAGGAAGGTGTTAGAAACATTACCAAGGGTTTAGTTATCGTCGTGGGGCCCCGCAAGGTTGCGCGAACAACAGTGCTTCAGAATCAATTTCGACATGGACACCTTGTCGTATGTCGCTCGCCACAGCCAAACAGAGTCAAAATGTAAGCTGTGGCTTTGAGAGAAGGTAGGGACACATAGAGGTACAATTTAGGGCCCAGGTGAAATAAGTTTAGTTATAAAAAATAGAAGAACACAACAAAGAAGATGATATTACCTTTGAAAAATTATTGTAGCAGTTTTCTGGAATTGGCTGGTTGGACTGTTTTGAGGAAGTTGGAGTTAGTTTTTATTGAAAGTTTGTGAAGAGAAGGTGTTGAGGACGGGGAGATGAAGAAGTGTACTGAATTTGAGAGAAATATACGTACTGTGGAGGAAGATATGGCCGGATTGGTAGAGACTAGCTAAATTCTGATTCAGCCTACGTAGGGGTGGATAGATAGAGGTGTGGAGGGAGATGGAGAAGGTTTTGGAAAATAGTTTGTTAAGAGAAGTTATTAGGAAGAGGGTTAGGGAAAAAAAAAGTTTTGTTAAGGTGGTTTGAGGTAATAAGTAAAGGAGAGGTCATGTGGTGGCCGTTTACTAAGGGGAAGGTGAAGAATTGAGTTGAATTCTCATAAATGATTGGGGTTATGCATGAGTGAGGAAGTGAAGAGGTAGGAGATTATGGGGTGACGGATTGTAAAAAATAAGGGGGTTATAGCTGCCCGCTAAGTGTGTTTGACCGCACTCAAGTCATTCGTTAGGTTTTAAGTGGTGAGGTGTAGAGTTGGGTCTATTCCAAAGGGTGCAAAGCTGGAATTATTTTCTAAAAGTTTAGATGTAAGGTTTTGAGTGATGAACCTTGGAGTTTGGTATTTTGTAGGAAAAACAATGGTGTATGGTGTTTGGCTTGAACCATGTGACGGTGTGTAAGTGATTGGGTTGAGTCTACATAAGGTTTGGGCTAAGTTAAACTGGTAGCTCATTAGGACTAGAGATTGTCTTTGGGATTTACAATGAACAGAAAATATGTAAAAGTCTAATTGGGTGTGACACAAATGTCATGAATGTTGTAAGCTTAATATAATGTCATGGTCATATAATGATTGCAAGGAACATGTCGAAGTTGTGTCTCAAATATTCAATTGGAACGGACATAGGTGCAAAGCTTAGTTTTGAGTTAGAAATTATGCACGAATGTTGTGCAATTGAAAGTAATGCACAAGGAGATGTGTCTGGATCTGACATGATATACCAAAAATGAAGGTGCACTCATCTAAAACACGAACATGAATTTTTTTCCGTAGATTTGGCCAATGATGTGCTTCAAAAATCAAAGCTACGACAAAGCGTATTTACAGTCAGTAATTTAAAATAGAACTTTAAATTATTAAAATAATTAATTAAAAATAAAATAAAGTAAAATAAAATAAAATAATTCCAAAATTGAGAGTGCTCAGTCCTAATAAACTTTGGGCTAGCTTGAGTAAAAGTTACTCCAAATTGGAGTAGCACTAAGACTTGGGCTGTCATGGACAAAAGTTGGTGTGCAATTAGCAATTGACACTTTTATTTTCAGAAGAAAAAAAATCAATAGAATAACACATTTTCAGACTATTAGTTGTAGAGAAATAAATTTGGAAAAATTGCATACATGAAACCTTACACAAGATGTAGGGGCGAGCATTGCTAGCTTTT
Source organism: Iris pallida (assembly GCA_029216955.1). Lineage (NCBI taxonomy): Eukaryota > Viridiplantae > Streptophyta > Magnoliopsida > Asparagales > Iridaceae > Iris > Iris pallida. The sequence continues at coordinate 1,111,675 of JANAVB010036818.1, read as the reverse complement.
TGATCAAGAAATAAGAGTGTATGTTCGGTTTGAAAAAAAAAGTTTAGCTTCGATTTATAAGAGAGTATGTTCGGTTTGAAAAAAAAAGTTTAGCTTCGATTTTGAAAATACGAAGAGGCTATTCTTCTTTTCTACTTATAAGTGAGGGTCACTTATAAGTGCTACTTTTTCCATTTCACTTATTAGTGCACTTATAAAATATGTTTTTTTCACTTATAAGTTATTTATTTACTTATAAGTGATTTTGTTGTTCTTTTTTTTGGACTTATAAGTACTATTTTATTATTATGCCCCCACATATAAATCATGGTAATAGATGACAATCAAAATATGCAGGCCAAAATATTGTATTACAAATAACAAAATATTTAGTTCAACACAAATACACATATAATGTATTCCATAATTATAGATTCAAAAAGGTTACCTCAAGACGATTCCCACAAAAAATGGAAGCAATTTAGACGTCGGAGCTAGGAGATAAGGTACCGCGAAGTCGGTATAGATGTTGAAAAAAGAAATTATTTTTTGGGACGAATTTTGGGACTATTTTGGACGGACAAGAACAGATTCTTGGTTGTTCGGAAGAAAAAGGGGAGAAGAAAGGATGATTAAATTTATATATAGAAAAATCAGTTTCCAATAGAATTTGAACAAGTGAAAAGTTTTTTTTTTTGTACAGGAGCATAATAGACTTTCGGATGCAATAAGTATTTAAGCAACCCAATAAGTGAACAAAATTTAACCTATGAATTTGGAGCCACTTATAAGTGAAAATATTTTCACTTATATGTGCGATACGAATGTACTTATTGGGACCAAATTCATTTATAAGTAAGCTCGCATACAGAATAAGTAAATTAAATTCAGGAAATGAAGAATGGTGGAAGTATGAGAGGGTGGAGAAAGATTCAAATCGTAGCGACATCTCTCCTAATGCATGATGGACAGTCACTGTCGGAACGTTACTTGCGTTCCTCATCCTCATATCGCGATAGTTTCAAGATAGGATCAGCATTGTCCTTGCAACTGTTTTCATGCATGATGGAGAGGAAGGTAGTTTTCGCCTTAGTTTGTCGAATTTTGGGACGGGAGAAGGATCCAGAAACACACAGCACAACTCCGAGATTTGAGTAGATTTGTCAATCTTGATCGAGAGTTTCTGAAGGATATTGGCAAGGGAAGAACAAGAAAAAAAATTCATTTGGGAGAAAGGTTTCACTGCTATATATGTAGACCTCTACCATCTCTGACAATTAGAACTGTCCCTTGAGCTGCTATGTTATGTTTCTTTGAGCAGTGCAGCCATCTTGTCAATAATTTCATTGAAACTCGACATAGATTGATCGGAGTTTCAAAGAAGTTGACGAAAAATGCTGTAATCTTTGAGAGGCTTTATGAAAACTAGCTTCAAGTCATGTTTAAAAGTTAAAAAAAAAGAAGGAAGGAAAAGTAAAAATGCACCAGCCGGGAATCGAACCCGGGTCTGTACCGTGGCAGGGTACTATTCTACCACTAGACCACTGGTGCTTCGGAGATGTTTTGTTTCTGTAATGTTATTTGACGATGAATTTCAAGAGAGGATGACCATCTCTTATTCGAATTTCTAAAATTGGATTTCTATACTGCTTGTCATTGTACTTTATGAAATTAGTTATCCTAGTTGATAGAGTTTCTACATAGAAATTGTATACATAAAAAAAATACTCTCCAAAACGTAATTCATTTCTATCATAGGTGGCACAAATGAAATGATCAATTTAATGATGTGGGCCTAATATTAATTGGTACGAGAGATGTAAAAATTTTATGTGAGTTTCTGCATGTAAATTTTTTTATAAAAACTCTTCGTCCTATATCACCTCCACGTAGGATAATTTTTTTTATATAGAAATCTCCAATGGGAGGTGTTTTTTTTCTTCCTAAGGTGGGTTCTATCATAAAGATTAGTTAAAATGACACTCCCTATCCTTTGTGTTTACTATGCAGACCTCCCCTAGTTTAAAAATAAATACACTGACGTTCCTTATGTTTTATGCTAAATACAAGGACCACCCCTAAGTTTTATAATTCATTTAAATGATTTTACACTGACTACCCCTACTGTCACGCCCCAGAACCAGAATACTGGAGAGTGGGGGACGGACACAGCCAGCTACGTATATAGAAGTATAATCCACCTCGATATACGGTCACGGCTGTCTAGATGTATGGGGGTTTATCTACAAGCCATCAGTCTCTTATAGTCAAGAATAAGCCTAGTGTCTCAATCTCAAGCAAGTAATAATAGTTACAAGATGTTAGACCATCAGATATTCAATAGTAAGGCGTCCTATACATTTCATATACAGATGATCATGAAGCTAGTCGTACAAAATGCGAGAACTAGCAAGAGTTTTTGTCATACATGATCAACCCTAGGATTTGCCAATCATGTTACAGCCCTTAGGCAGACAAGAAATATAAGCATTCAACACGAGGTAATACTTGCTCGGTGGCTAAATGCCTCAAAAGAATAATTTACAATAGAGTGGAAGAGCAAAATAAAACCCACTCATTGCCAGGGTTACGTCTAATGTTCACCATCTGGCTGGAAGGTTGGAAGATCCTTGGGTGCTGGTCCAAAATCTGGTCATGCAAAACCAGCTGGGTCAGACCCCAGAAAGAGCAAGTGCCACAAGGGAGGCTTCACTTAAGAACTAAAACCGGCATGTCAGAACATAAACAATAATAATAATAATAATAGGAAACCAGAAATATAATATAAGACAACAAATGACGAGAGGACGAGGAACTATTCCAGAAGCCAGGTTACAATCCTTAAACCAAACAAGGACTGGGGTTGTAACCCTTCGCCTGAACAGAACCGGATCTCTAGCCATTTATTGCTAAGAGTAAAGCGTAAGCAAGAATATCCTGAGATAGTCATGTACTGGATCTAGACAAGACTAGACAGGATTGGACTCCATCCAACATTCACGGCCAAGCAAAGAGTACGGCTTGATACTTTAACTAACTAGGGTTATCACAAGCCTAGTTACTAACAAGATGCAATGAGATGTTCTGACAGTCATAAGCCCTGCAGCTATCCAAGTTATCCAGGTGAGGTTCATGTAAGAGTTATCAAAAATTATTAGGTGACTTTGAGTACAACACATGACAGTGTGCATATTACTTGTTTCAAGAAGTACCCCACATGACAGTGGGCTAGAAATGTGTCCTACTCGTCGGCATGCTACAAGTCCATCAAGTGTGGCCGGGATAACGGGATCGCTTGTAACTGGAAACATCTCTCTATATGAGCTACTTTGATCAATCTAGTAATTAACCTAGTCAGATTCAGCATGAATCCCGGACCGTGTTAACCAGGGATGCAAGTCCTAGACATGATGCGAGAGAGACTGGTAGCTTATACAAGCACATTCAAGAACAATCACCCACGGTGTCAAGACGAATTATTACTCAGTATGTCAAGATAGCCATCGCAACAACATTCAAGATTACATGTCAGGTTTACTTGTCAAGAGTGCGCCAGACGGACCACTATCATGTCATTATTATGCCAAGGTTGCTTGTTAAGAGTGCCTCACAACGGGCCACTATCGTGTTCTATCCTTACATTATCAAGAATGAGAGAAACTTACATAAAATAGCTAGTAACATATTCTTGAAGCCAAGGAAAAGGTCTACAACTTTCATGTTGGGAGTTGGAAAAAATTCTGGCCATAAATCAGTCAAATAGGACATAAAACAGCCAAAATAGGCACTATGTGGCACTATGCATCTATGCGGAATGGAACTATGCGGTCAGGTACTATGCAGCTATGCGGACTGGCACTATGCGGTCAGGCACTATACATCTATGCGGACTGGCACTATGCATCCATGCGGACTGGCACTACGTGGCCAACACTATATATCTATGCGGACTGGCACTATGCAGCCAGGCACTATACATTCATGCAGACTGGCACTATACGGCCAGGTCCTATGCAGCTATGCGGCCAGCACTATGCATCCATGTGGACTGGCACTATGCGACCAACACTATGCATCTATGCGGACTGGCACTATGCAGCCACGTTCTATACATCTATACGGCCAGCACTATACAGCTATGCGGCCAGCACTATGCATCTATACAGACTGGCACTATGCAGCCATGCACTATTCATCGTCCTTGCCAGAACCAGGACAGATGAACATAGAAGATGTCTAAATCTTATTTTGGCCATAATTTTCTCAAAACAAGTCGAAATCTAACTTTTCAAAGGTCCATTTTGGGTAAAATCGAATTCTCTACAACATAGAACAATCAAAACTTGAAAATAATGAAGTTTGGTAGATCAAAACCCAAAAAAACTGAAAAGGCTACAAACTTAGATCTACAAAAATTTATTCGTCCAAACCGAAAACTCCAAGTTCTAAAGATGCTTAGAATCATATAGATAGGAAGATAGAACAATAAAATGGAAGCTCCATCATGAAGCAAATTGTACTTGCCTAGGCTCTCTAGGTTGGTGGGAGAGTAATGGAGAAGAAGGAGAAGAAATAAATGGAAGTAATGAAGAGAGAGAAAGGGGTGGTTGGATTTTAAAAAAAGAGGGGATGGTTCAACATGTTGAACCAACCATCAAAATAAACCAAACCAAGCCATCCAAAGCAAGTCAAGTTGGACCAACCCAACCCAAGGTCAACCTTAGTCAAGATACATCAAGGCAAGCAATAAAAAAAAACGAAAATACAATAAATAAAATACGGGTCAAAATTTGCATACATACACTGAAAATACATATAACGGAAAACGGGAGTGTCACCTACTTTAAAATAAAATAAAGGAAAGGGGGTGTCAGTATATTTATTTTTAAACTATGGAAGGTCAGCTTAGTAAACACAAAACATAGGGGATGCCAATGTAAATAACCCCTATCATCGAAATAGGGGAGATATAAACCACTAAGGCCATCTCTAATAGGGATTTCTAAAATTGAATTTCTATCATACTTGTCATTGTACTTTAAGGAAATTTCTCATAGTTGGTGGAGTTTCTATATAAAAATTGCACACACAAAAAATATATTCTCCAATGGTTCTCCATTTCCATCCTACGTAACAACAAATAAAAGAACCAAGTTAATAATGTGGGACCCAATATTAATTGGTGTGGGTGATGGATAATTTTTTGAAAGTTTCTACCTGTAGATAGGGCTGCAAACGAGCCAAGCCGAGCCAAGCTTTTGTAAGCTTGAGCTTGGCTTGACTAGAATTAATCGAGCTCGAGCTCGAGCTTGATAATTTTTTTTATTTTAGAGCTTGAGCTTGGCTTGAGCTTGTTTATATTAAGCTTGAGCTTGGCTTGGTTTGAGCTCGAGCTTGGCTTGATAAGTAAGCTTGATTCAAGCTTGATAAACAAGCTTGATAAGCTCAAAATCAAGCTCGTTAAGCTTGATTTCGAGCTCGCTCAACTTTATTTCAAGCTCATTAAGCTTGATTTCAAGCTTAACGAGCTCGATTTCAATTTACTTATGTTTGAATTCTAGTACATATAATATTAACAATTTATTTATAAAAATTTAATTAAAAAAGTTCCTTAATATCAATTATTAAGGACATATAAATATATAATACACACAAATATACATATATTTAGAATTCAACAAAGAACAAATGAGCTTCTAAACAAGCTCCTAAACGAGCTTCTAAACGAGCCAGCTCGCAAGCTCATCAACGAGCCAGCTCGCGAGCTTAAACGAGCTGAGTACTTCTAAGCTTGAGTTTGGCTCGTTTATTAAACGAGCTCGAAAATGAAGCTTGAGCTCAGCTTGTTTACTAAACGAACCGAGCTCAAACGAGCTTTTATCGAGCCGAGCTTCGAGCAGCTCGCGAACGGCTTGGCTCATTTGCAGCCCTACCTGTAGAAACCCTTATAGAAACTTCATACATCACCGCCACATGGTATAAAAATTGGGATAGAAACCACAAATGGAACAAATTTTTTCTAAATTGAATTTCTACTAAAGAAATAAATGAGATATAACCCTCATGGAGATGGCCTAAGTAGCAACGAATTTGTCTAGGAGGATCTCCAACCCTTATTGAGAGTTTGGGAAAAAAAGGTTTTGCCACATAGGAATAACAAGTTTTCATTGAAAAAGTCATTCTCCAATACAAATGTCAAATAAGTTATGAAATTGACATGACATCACATGACAAAGACATTGTGAAGTCATTTTGTTGTCCCCATTTTGATGCCCCCAACTATGTCCCCTCTCACAAGTAGAGGTGGTCCCACCAATTTTATAAAAAAACAACACTCAAAATTGTTGGGATCCATCTCTACTTGTGAGAGGGGACATGGTTAGAGGCACCAAAATGGGGGACAACTGATCCCAATCCTGTAAAGTTGGTTGTCTAGTTCTAGACAATGCACTTGACAATGACTTTTCCTCCACATCATCAATTATGAATTAAAATATTTAGGACAAAATGAAAGAGAGAAGAAGTTGTTTTGGAAGATGAAAAAAACTATATTTTATTGTCTTCTAATTACTTTTGCAAGGGAGAATAGTTTTTTACTTTATTATTTTTTGTGAATATAGTGTTGCCACCTAAAAGACATTGTCTTGTGTCTCATGTCACATAAAGATCACATCATACTACAAGAGATGCTCAAATAAAGAAACCAAATCCTGACTACCAAACCATTATGTAATTCTCATCTCTGACTAATACACTTAGGTTATGTTTGGATAAAGGTTTCGTATTCATAGGAATTCATTTTCCATGGCTTTCATATGGAAAAATAATTCAACATTTTTATATCCATGTTTGTTAAGGATGACTCCATAATTTTTTTTAATGATTGGCTCAGACATTGAATGAGAATCTTAATTTTTCTATTTTCTCACAAATACCATTTCATTAATTTATGATACTATTGTTACCAAGGCCGACCCTGAGTTCATGGAGGCCCTAGACAAATTTTCAAAATGGAACCCGTATATAATATTAAAAAAATAAAAAGTGAATAAAAGTGAATTAAAAAAATGTTACAACCAAAAATAACCACTACACCAGAATTGCTTTGTGTTAAAAGAGAGCATGTTACATACTCTCTCTTTCTCTCTCTCTCTCTCTCTCTCTCTCTCTCTCTCTCTCTCTCTCTCTCTCTCTCTATATATATATATATATATATATATATATATATATATATATATATATATATATATATATATTTGAGCCCTTACGGGGCCTGGGAGATTGCCCTGGCCGCCCTGGGCAGGGTCGGCCCTGAGTGTTACTTAAAATCATCTAATTTCATGGAGGGTAGTACGGTGCAAAAAATATTATAATTAATACACCTAACCACATTGCCAAGAAAATAAAACTATTTCCAGGGGTATTTACTTTCCCACAACTAAAGCTAAAGCCCATTATATTTTCCTTCAATTTTTAATTTCAGACTTACCAAACATGACAAAGTAACACTAAATCCATTCCCAATCATTCAACTAAACATCACCTTAGAGTTTGGTTTAGTTTGACTAGTCATGTTTGCATGCAATGAATGTACCATTTTTTTCCTTCTATATGATAGTATTAAAAAATTAGACAAAAGTTTAAATTATATTAAAATATTTTAAACATGATTTGAATTTATATATTTTAATTAATTTTTATAGTTATGTTTTTTAGAACTTTGGATATATGTTTACATAATACTATATACTTAGTTTAAATATGATTTGAATATTGAATATATTTTAATTTGATTTTTTATAGAAATATTTTTGTTCAGGTAATTAGAAAGAATTTAGGATTTCTTTAAATTTGAGATATACATACGATGCTAGTTAGAAGGATTTTAATTTTTTTTAATTAAATGAGAATATACATATGACTTAAACGACAATATTATGTGTTGTTTTCAAGCATAGCTATATGCAATCTGATGCTCACTACAACAATAGAGACGGACATAAGTTCCATTCTCAATCACTATAAAAAAATTACCGATCAGTGACGTACCATGGGCGATGGACTTGGTACGCTGTTGTTCAACAACTAATAAGAGATATGTATCATACAAGAAACAAGAGCATCGCTAGTGTTAGTCATACGGTAGATCAAAAGATGGTGGAACAGAGGGCATGAACAGAATTCACGTAAACATTTCAGTCTACTCTCTGTTTGATCCTAATTTATAGTCAAGACTCAGATATTCGCGCAAACGAGTTTGCTCTCTGAAGAACTCGATTCCAACGAAGAACTTTATATCAATTTCGATTACAACTTGCAGAACATTGATTACAAACTTACAAAAATAAACTTCATTCTTTCTTACAAATGTAGTTGCAAATGAGATAGAGCGAACTACAACTTAAGAAGAAGAGAAGTAGGAGTAGAAGAAGGCAAAATTAAGGCTTACTGGGTGATAAGAATCACCGTTGTTTAAAGCAATTAGATTCGTCCTTACATGGTCCACTCCAAGGAACCAACAACTTTACAAGAGAACTTCTGAGACACTCGCTATTACTTTTAACCCGACTCGAATATACTCTTGGACTCCAATGGCAGCTGCAACAAGAATCTCTTTTGTCTCACAATTTTGAAGTACATTCTCAAAGGAGGCACGAAGAGAGTATTTATAGAGTATGAAGGAAACCTGAACCCTAATCGTGGCCGCCAACCAATTACAAAAAGATCACAATCAATATAAATTAAAATCTCACAAAAATCAGATATGGATAATTGACTCAATCTTTCCATATTCATCCAAATCCCACAATCAAAGGAATTATGCACCAAACAGTACATATGCATGAAGCAACAGAACAACAACTCCTCCTATGCATATATACCCAGTAGCGCAACGACTCATGTGTAATACCTCAGTTCCAAAGTACGTAGGACTAGGAATAAGTATACATCCTAGTCTACATGCTAGCTAAGTATCAAGTGGACTCCAGCCCTACTTGAATATGTATAAGTTATACAGTAACGACCAACTATCTATACAAATCAATAATATCTCTTATAAGTCTCAATCCACGGTAATGTAGAATACAATAACGAAAAATATTATATATATCATGGTGTACACCTCATGCTACACTTGTCTGAATAGACTCGAAAGAAATAATAAGACTACAAATACTAGGCTAACAAACAAATTGCAAATAAATAGAAATAAATATGTGTCCGCAACAGGTACTTGAATCCGAAATAACAACACCATCATGATCAACAACCAACTCCACTCAGTCGACTACCTCAAAAGATCACCAGGTCCTCAGGGGATATATCAAGGAACATAAAACATGCCAATATAATAGCAAAATAAATGCAACTATTAGGAAGGGTAACTATCATAACCGTTTAGTGATGTGCACGCGAGAATATGTTCCGGATATCAGGTTTCAACCACTGAGGCTTACAAGCTCCTCAACAGGCTATTGCCTTATGGCACCGTGTCGTTGGACCAAGGGCATACGAGTACAAAGTAGATAACCACTTAAGCTCTACTACAGAGACGGAGGTATACTAATAGAATACCATCCAATTCCCTATATGGAAATGATCTAAACTAATAGAATAACAATCAAGTCCCATGTATGAAAACAAGGATATACGAGTGTATATATATATATATATATATATATATATATATATATATAGCCTGATATAGTGGTAATGTTCTCTCCACCTCATGGTCTAGCACTGTCTAGTTAAGTCAAGAAAGTCTCAAGTACAAGTAATAACTCATGTATCCTATCACAGAGTCTAAACCAAGAATATATCATGTATGACTCTGTATCATGACCGTGTCAGTGTCCTGTGGTCTACTGTGTCAATGAACTCGAATAAAAATGCATCGCTACGCCTAGTTTCGATACCTAATATCTATATAACGATATCAGTACTTGAATACAATTCGGATGCCAAGTATCAACCATCCTATGTCCACTATGACTATGAACATACCAAATAAATGTACGACAAATAAAGAAAAAAATTAATAAATTGAAAAATTGGCAATGTACACTTGCTTGGTGCGCGCACAACGGTCTGGCTCATGTACCCTTGGTCACATCGTCACGAACTCCTAATAAATATAAACCATAAATCAATTACCGTATCATTGCATTCAAAAAATTCGTAGCACATATGATTAAGTTGCGAGCTCACAACCTAGATTATCAATTACTATAGTCCATAGGACTTAATAATGTCGAAGAATTCACATTAAAGACGTTTGATGACTATTGCATAGTTTCTTAAGATTGAAGTTGAACATCCAGTTCCCTATATTCACACCTATAAAATAGTCTCGCAGAAGCACAACTTATAAAGCATATCTAGTCGATGGCTGGGGCTTTTGTAATGAGCACCAAAGTTCTCATTTCTGCGTTGGGACACACAATCTTGCATGCTGGTATTGTGGTCAATCTGAGGCCTTTTGCCCCACAACTATATTTGGCATTAGATTTGGTTACTTGGTATGAATCTGGTATTTCATATTTATGCATTTTATTGTACACCTACGTGTCAGTTGCCACCGCAACATACCAAAATAAGCCTTAGAAGAAAGATAGGAATCTATATCGGTTATCATTTTGTCCGTTATGTAAAGACGTTGACAAGCAACGTTTACCACCAAATTCGTGGATTTCACTTTGATGAGATAGTCTTCCCGCTATTAGGAGGAGATAAGAACATCAACATTCCTACAGAACGATATGAATTGATGTGTTTTGTTCATGATCTATCTCAGCTCGATCCTTCTACCACTTGATGTGATAATAAAGTACAAAGAATTCTAGATCTTCATATGATAACGTAAAATATGCTAGACATGTTCTCTGATATAGTGAAATTGAAATCATATATACCGGCTGCAAATGTGTCTTTAAGGATAGATCTAACTCACAAATATATAACCTTTCTTGAAGGAAACACCACCCCTGAGGACGGAAATGGTGTTGTCCCCGAAGGACAACGTGCCACACTCGAAGTGAGATAAGTACGATGGCCAACAAATCACCTCCCCTTGTCCTAAAGCACGATAGATCCCTTGGCTCAAAGGATCCCCTTCCTCAGAAGAGGAGGAGCTTGGCACCCCCAAATCCAATCATTATCTTAAATTGTCCAACTCAGGAGACTTTTTTTGAATTATATATGGCAACATCTTGGAAGAGAAGAGGGCACAAAATCCTATTTAGAGAATCAAAAAATATGTCTAGTATGCTAGCTTCGATGAGTTGTGGAGCAAGAATAAGATAATAATCGATGACATTTTTTTTACTTTTCATTGGCCATTGAAATTATAAAGGGCAATGATATTGAGCCATATTCTATTGAAGAATGTCAACGTAGAACTGATTAGCCAAAATAGAAAGAAACAATCTAGATTAAGTTAGATTCCTTAGCGAAAGGAAAAGTGTTCAGACCTGTAGTTCAAACACCACACAATATAAAACCTGTCAGATGTAAGTGGGTCTTCGTAAGGAAGCATATATAATGAGAAAAATGAAATAGTAGATATAAAGCATGCTTTGTGGCGCAAAGCTTCTTCCAACGTCTTGGAATTGATTACGAGGATATGTATTCCCCCGCAATGGACGTTATTACGGCCCGCTACCTTGTTAGTTTGGTAGTTTATGAAAAACTGAACAGTTGATGGATTCGGTTACGTAACATCTATACGGGAAATTAGATACTGAAATCTATATGAAGGTACATGAAGGATTACTTCCAACTGATAAGAAATATTCTACACCCCCAGAACATGCTCTCGATCAGGTTGAGGCATTCACTTTACAGATTGGAGCAATTCGGATGTATATGGTATAAATGTCGAAGAATGTATTTGATCATATATATATATATATATATATATATATATATATATATATATATATATATAGTAAAGTAAATACTTGCATGTCTATCATGAAACATATTTTGAATTTGTAATTATAGCAGTCAATGATGATATGAATCCCAACTAGACTCCTTGATAGGTTGAGAAAACTACATACCTAAAATCGGAATTTGAGACGAAGGATCTTAGGAAAACCATGTTTAATTTGCTTACGATGCACTTGAATATTTTATTAATGGTTTTTTGGTTTACAGATCGAGTTACACCTAATGTTGGTTTAATATTAACCAAAAAAAACAACGAGTACACTCATAGTTGTCCGTTCTCTAAATAATAAATGAGACCCATATTAAGGAAGACACTGAAGAGGTATTAGAAACTAAAGTTCCATATATGAGTGTAATAAGAGCTTTATGCACTAGACTAGACATCTCATAGTTGTGAACTTGGATAGATTTAGCCTTGCACCAATACGTCGCTACTGAAATAAAATTAAAGACATCTTCTATTACCTTAGAGGTATTATGACTATGAGCTTATTATATCCCTATGCATATCGAAATATATCAAAACTCCTTGATCCTTGAAATAATGTCTGTCTTATCAGCTATGTTGATGCCGATTTTTTATCTGACCAGGACAAGACTAGATCCCCAAGTTATCATGTCTTTATCTCTTAGGAAACAACGATATATTAGAAGTCAACAAAGCAGAACCTGGTTGTCACCTCTTCAAATCATGTCAAACTTATCGCCCTTTATAATGTCACCCGGGAATGCGTATGCTTGCGAGTCGTCATTGTGCATATTCATATTGTGAGCAAAATTTCTTCCGTTAATGATAACCAATGGTAATATTGAAGAAAATCCTGCATGCATTGACCAAATGAAGAAGATATACATCATGGATGACAATATGAAGCACATCACATCTAAGTTTTTCTTTTTACGTCAACAATAACACAATCAAAATAATAAAGTCAACCTGATCCGATACCAGGACAACTTGGCCGACATATCACAAAGTTCCTACTAAAGTCCACTTTCCATAAGATTGTTCATGCCATCACATTAAAAACTCTCTGATTTACAATACTCATACTTTGGGATAAATGTCATCATCGGGGATTGTATCCAGAACTATGCTTACTTGAACTTAACGTAATCTTTTCCTAGACTTAGGGGCATTTTCTTACTAACTTTTTTTGGCAACCTAAGAAGAGTTTAATGAGACACCCACATCAGTTGTTCATAACTCTAGATATTTCCATGTACTGAAGTCCATTCGACACCGCTCACTTTTTTTCTTCGTTTATAATTTTTGTAACTAGGTTTTTCAAGTCGAACTCGTAGTTAGGTCCACATATTTCTATATGTGTTGGTGTTTTTGCCTTTGGACTAGGAAAGATAGTCCCACATCGGCTACACCAAATGGTGAGTATCTCAATATAATGCATTGCTTGTGTTGAGGTGTGCATATGAGGTATGGTGGGGCACAAGTGTGTGTCATGTGGGAGTATTTTCCTAGAAGAAAAAATGATTAATTCCAACAAAGATGTAAGTTGATTTTTGTTGTGCGGACTCGGACTCGGACACGGACTCCAGGATGTCTCGTGCATGCACGGGAGTATTCGGGGGGTAGGCGTGGACTGTCACACTTCTATGCTGATTGTGGGATGATATAAAATATCAAACTCTATTTTTGAGTATTGGTATTTTAGTCCCACATCGGATAGGAGAAAAGGTGAAATATCACTCTACTATATAAATAGAGCCCCTTGGCCTCCTTTGAAAGATGCACCAAGAAGAGAGTTAAAGTAGTCCGTAAAGTCCAGAAAGCCTGTTCAAGTCTCAATTATTGACTGACGAGCGTTCCAGAAGTTCTTTAGAACTTGCTGGTTCCTGGAAGCGGATCGTATATAGGCAAATCTTGCTTTGAGCAACGGTGATCTGATCACCCCAGCAAAGCTGCCTTTCTCTTTCTTCTTTCCTTCTCTTCTTCTCTGATCTAATCAGAAACTTCTTATGGGCTTTCATCGCTGCTGCTGCTAGTAACTCGATTTGTACCTTTCTAAAAGAAGCTCTACATTTGTTTGCTGTTGTAACGAAATCTTTTTAGATTTTTGTTACCCAGAATTCTCCAAGGATCTCTGTAGTGCACCTTCTTTGAAGTGTTGCTATGAAACGTTGCTATTTTGACAACTATTTCGATTCTCTGTTTTCTATCGAAAATTATGCCTCGGGAATAACAATCTCAAAGCAAGATTTATATTCGATGGAAAACAACCGTGCAAACCTTCTCGACACAACTTTTAACAAACTTGAGAAGCTTGACGGGGAGCATTAAAACGTCTGGAAGAGAAAGGTCAGCCTTAATCTTCAACTCGTGAGTGTTGACTACGTGTTGACAGATCCTGAGCCTTTAAGTCCAGAAGGTGAAAATGCTCGAAGGGTCGCTGAGGCCACTGCTCTGCAATCCAAGTGGAGGAGAGATAACAACCTTTGTAAGTTGCTTATCTTAAACTTTATGGAGGACTCTCTGGCAGAGTCATATAGCAAGACGGTACATGCTAAAGACGTCTTAGAGTCTGTAGAGAATCTCTACAAGACAGATGACGACAGGAACAAGATCTACGTGACCGAAAAATTCTGGAAGATGCGATTTGAGGACGACAAGACGATGTTGCCTCAAGTCAAAGAGTTTCTCAAATTACGTCAGAAACTTGAGGATGACGGCATGCCCTTGGTCGATGCATTTGTCGTTGGGGGAATTATCGCCAAACTCCCACTTGGGTAGAGCAATTTCATTACGGACATGCATCGCAAGAAGATGAAGGTGAATCTCAAACGTCTTTTGCAGTAGATTCATATTGAAGTAGAGCTAAGAACTCTCACAAGCTGAAGGTGAATTCAGCTCAATTTAAGCCAAAGCCTAAGGGCGATGAGGCTTGCTTCAACTGTAGTAAAAAGGGCCACTTCAAGAAGGATTATAGGGCCAAGCCCAAACCAAAATAGTAGGTATAGCTAAACTTGGTTATTTTGATTACTTAACTTGGTTGCTATTATTGCACAGGTTGAGTTATCTAGCGTGGTAGCTGACTAGTGGTCTGAAACTAGTGCATCTGACCATGTGTGCTCTCAAAGGAGCTGTTCACCAAGGACGAGCCGTGTTATGACGAAGGTCTCGATGGTGAACATATATCTAGCAGAAGTTTTGAAGATCGAGACAGTGGTTATTAACCACCGACAAGGATACTGGAATGCGTGTTGCACATACTAGAGATTTCCGAAGATCTGATCTCAGAAAGTCTGTTATTTGGTACAGACTTGAAAGATGGACATTCGTACTATCCATATGGTAATTTCTTGGCAAGGAACATGCTTCGAAAAGATGTTCGGTGCTGAAGGAATGTTCGAACTTCTGCTGATGGCGATGAAGTTACTTCATTGAATTTACTGAGAGTTATTCTATGATAGAAGCAGACTCAAAATGTCATATCTAAGCCTTATCTCCAAAATGTGGGGGTAAGGAGGTGGAGGGATTTGAGGTCTGTGCAGAGACAAGACAGGTTAGAAAGCTGCTCAAACGATTGAACTAAAGTACATATTTCCTGGAGTTAGTACACTCAGATATCTGTGACTTTTATCAATTCTCCACGAAGGCCGGTTGAAGTGTTTCTCGAAGTGCACGTTCGCATGTTTTCTCAAGTCAAAGGATGGAGAATTCAAGAAGGTCAGAGACTTCAGGGCTGAAGCTGAATGTTAAACCGGTCTACAACTACTCAGGATTGATCAAGGCGGAGAGTATCATTTGTTGGATTCACATCATTCTATTATGAACATAGAATTGGCTATGAAACGACTGCTCTGTAGTATCTATAATCCATGGAGTGTCAGAAAAGAAGATCAGGACGTCGTTAAAGATGATGATATCTATACTGCGGATCTTCCAATATGCTTTTGGGGATAGATTGCGTGTACGGCTACGTTTATCTTCTGAATAAAGTACCGTTTGTATATCTGACTATGATTCTAATCAGCACTGGTTTAAGGTCAGACCTAACTTGAATATCATTCAAGTATGGGGGTGTTATGTGTACGTGAAGCTTCCGGATATTAAGATTCAGAAGTTAGGGACGAAGATCAAGAAGACAGTAATTCTGAGATTAGCTGTTGTAAGCTATGCTCGGAGATCACTTGATTTGTATCAATCAAATCATTGAGTCTTACGAGGCATAATTCTTTGAAGACAATTTCTAAGGACAAAAACATTATTCTCGCAGATATTCTGGAGAATATTGTTGGTACCGAAGGAGCAAGTACTTTCAAAGAAGTAGAAGTACAGAAGGTGGTTGTCATTGATGACAACACTTGAACTAGTATTCGCCAAGCAGTAAGCAAAGCAAGTGAGAAGGTCAAAAGATTTCAGAGATAAACGTGATCATCCATCACGTGGAGCCTGATGGGGTGATGAAATCCAGAGATACGATCTCCTGGAAGAACGAGTAAATGATAAGATTGACTATGTAACATCCAATTATAAATGTATGTTAGTTAATCTGCCTGAAGGAGCAAAATCAATTGGATGTAAATGGATCTTCAAGAAGAAGATGAAAACCGATGGAACTGTTGGTAAGTTCAAGGCTAAGTTGGTAGCCAAAGAGTTTTCTCAGAAGTAGGGGATTGACTACTTTGACACGTATGCTCTAGTAGCCCGAATGACCACCATCAGAATATTGATTGCTCTTGCAATAATACATAAGATGGTGATACATCAGATGGATGTGAAAATGGCTTTCCTAAATGGCGAGCTGACCGAAGAGATTTACATACAACAGCCAGAGGGATTTGTCGTAAAGGGTCTTGAAGACAAAGTATGCAAGTTGGTGAAATCCTTGTACGGTCTTAAACAGGCTTCCAAGATGTGGCATAAGAAATTTGATAAGGTTATAAGGTCAAATGGCTACATGGTCAGCGAGACGGATAAGTATGTTTACATGAAGTTCGCTAATGGAAGAGGTGTGATCGTTTGTCTGTACGTGTATGGCATGCTGATCCTATGTATGGATATGGGCTGTGTCACAGAGATAAAGAAGTTTATCTCGAGCAAGTTCAATATGAAGGACTTGGGGAAAGCTGATGTGATCTTAGGGATCAAGATCATCTGGATAGACGCTGGACTAGCGCTGTCACAGTCTTATTATTTTGAGAAGATGATCACTCGTTACTGGTATCAGGATCTTTCAGGGATCGATATGTCGCACAGGTGTGATCTGAAGCTGAAGCCTAATTCAGGGGAAAGCATCAAGCAGCTAGAGTATGCAAACGTAATCGAGAGTTTGATGTATGCTACTATTGCCACAAGGCCTGACATAGCTTTTGCTATGGAAATGCTGAGTCATTTCACGAGCAACCCAGGCATTGAGCACTGGAAAGCTGTGAAACGGGTTATAAAATATCTCAAGAAGACTCAGACATATGCACTGTACTACATCGAAGATCTGCCGTTAGTGTGATGCCAGCTGGTGCTCAGAAGTGGAGAGTGAGAGGTCCACAGGTGGATACTTTTTTACAATGGATGGTGCTGCTATATCATGGAAATCGAAAAAGCAGACTATGCTCTCGTTGTCATCCATAGAATCTGAGTTCTTTGCACTTGATACCGTAGCGGAGGAAGCAGAATGGCTTCGAGAGATCATGTATGATCTTCCAGTGGTTGGGACGCAAAATTGGTGATACCGATATACTGCGACAACTAAGCGACTGCGACGGTGGTATCAAATGACCTCTTCAATGGAAAGAAGAGGACTATGCGGTTGAAGTATAGGGCAGTACACGATCTCATCAAGAAGGGTGTTATTGCAGTGATTAATGTTCGGAGTCAAGAGAACCTGGCAGATCCGTTCACCAAGGGCCTCAAGCGTCATCTGGTCGATGATACAGCTTATAAAATGGGCTTGAAGACATTCTGATATTGTGTTATTACATTCCTACTATAAAGTTTTACGCTATTAGTTCAAAGAAAAATCTACTAGGCATCTAGCTTTTGGTTCAAGGGAGGACTATTAACCGGAAGAATATCAAAAACGGTGGGTACTTGTCCTCTGTGGCATGGAGAGGTTACGGACCTACAACCACTGTTGTCTACTGTTGTTTTCTGCAAAAAATAAATCCTGTAGGAAGGTTGGCTTAAATGCCTTAATGAGTTCTCAGGCAGAGTGAATGCCTGGAGTACTTTACAGGAAGCACGGTAGCACAACATTACAAGGAGTGTAACTCCATGCTATAGTGGGGTGACTCCACCATGAGGTTCCCGGTTAGGGGTAATTCCTTAGCTTTGTGAGCCAAGTCACCGTGGAGTAGCACCGCAAATAGGCAGGTAGCTAATGCTGTATGATAAAATTAAAGAGGGGTAGCCATCACTACAAAGGGGAGGTGTTCCTCATGTTACAGTGGCACGACACTACGATGAGGTACCCGGATAGGGGTAAAGCCTCGGCCTTGCAAGCCATGTCGTTGTGACGTAACACCACAAAGGAGCCTAAGGCTTCATGCTGGATGGTATGGCACTACAAAGAGGATTTGACCTCATGCTACAGTAGTATGACAGTATGATGAGGTTTCCGGTAGGGATAATACCTCGGCTTTAGGCCATGTCATAGCGGTGTAGCACCGCAAGGGAAGCACAAGGCTTCATGCCATGTCTCTTTGATAAAGAACTCACTTATAGTGTATAGACAGAGATATCAGGCCGTCTCTTGAGGGTAAACTTGTGGACGCCCAAAATTATACACTAAAATCAGGCTGGCATAAGGCCTTTAATGTGTAGCCAGAAGCACAGTTGATGTCATTATGTGAGTAGGAAGAATAGCAGTTATGGTACAGAATTCAAGGCTTAGTCCATTCTTGTATCATGATGTTATTTAACCTATGCGGAAAGATTCAAGTCGTAGCGACATCTCTCCTAATGCATGATGGATAATCACTGTCGGGAACGCTCAACCCATATATTGAGATATGTGGGGGATTATTGGTATTTTTGCCTTTGGACTAGGAAAGATAGTCCCACATCGGCTACACCAAATGGTGAGTATCTCAATATAATGCATTGCTTGTGTTGAGGTGTGCACATGAGGTGTGGTGGGGCACAAGTGTGGGTCCTGTAGGAGTATTTTTCTAGAAGGAAAAATGATTAATTCCAACAAAGATGTAAGTTGATTTTTGTTGTGCGGACTCGGACTCGGACACGGACTCCAGGATGTCTCGTGCATGCACGGGAGTGTTCGGGAGGTAGGCGTGGACTGGCACGCTTCTACGCTGATTGTAGGATGATCTAAAATATTAAACTCTATTTTTGAGTATTGGTATTTTAGTCCCACATCGGATAGGAGAAGACGTGAAGTCTCACTCCACTCTATAAATAGAGCCCCTTGGTCTCCTTTGAAAGATGCACCAAGAAGAGAGTTAAAGGAGTCCATAAAGTCCAGGAAGCCCGTTCAAGTCTCAATTATTGACTAACGAGCGTTCTAGAAGTTCTTTAGAACTTGCTGGTTCCTGGAAGTGGATCGTATATAGGCTAATCTTGCTTTGAGCAACGGTAATCTGATGACCCCAACAAAGCTGCTTTTCTCTTTCTTCTTTCTTTTTTTTCTTCTCTGATCTAATCGAAAACTTTTTATGGGCTTTCGTCGCTGCTGCTGCTAGCAACTCGATTTGTACCTTCCTAAAAGAAGCTCTACATTCGTTTGCTGTTGTAATGAAATCTCTTTAAATTTTTGTTACCCAGAATCCTCCAAGGATCTCTATAGTGCACCTTCTTTGAAGTGTTGCTACGAAATGTTGTTGCTATTTTGACAACTGTTTCGATTCTCTATTTTCCATCGAACATTACGCCTCAGGAATAACAATATGTCCCTATAAACTCGCATTAACATGTTACACGAAGCCAGATTTTGATCATTCTTGAAGACTAACGTTGGTCATCCTTGAAGATCGATGTTGATCATTCATGACAATCAATGTTGATCTCTTGTACTTTTTATATATTTAGTTGTGCTCACTCAAGGCGGATTATTTTAGTGTTTAACTATTAAGAGAACTATTTACTAGTAACTAATTGAGTACAATCAATCTCATTTAATCATCACAAATTTGTAACAATATGTCATTCCCGAAATCAGAGTTAGTACAACTCACAAGTGTATATCTCCCTAAAATGGGGCACATGATCAGTTATGCTGAAGATGCTTCAATTTTATTTTCCCCATTTGCTAAATAGTATTCCTATGCTAAGTAACTGATGTTTGCATGTATCACAATCTTTTCTGCAACACTTTTCTCTATTATTACTACATTTAAGTGCAGAATCTAAAGAGATACTTGATTGGACCAATATCACAAACTTCTCAACAAAGTATATATGGTGATGTTCTTAAGCCATAAAATATCAAGACTTGCCAATTGTCAATGAACTATGGTGTTGAACTGGAGAAACATTCACAAGATACAAAATTTGGGGCACATTCACAAGATGAATCAATAGCATAGGCTTCAGAAAAGTAGCTCTAGTGTTCTTAAACCAGAAAATATCCAGACTTGTCATGACAACGACCTTACCATTATTTCCAATACCATTGAAGGATTGAAAGAAATGGTCAAGATTCATTATCAGAAACAGTTAATTAATTGACGGTCATGTGAGACACCAGATTTTTTTTAATTGTATTTATTTAATATTATGAGAAACTTGTCACGCCCCGACCCGAAATCATCCGAATTATCATCCTCGTACGGACGTGATGCCACACGAGCCTGGAGTTGCCCTCGTGCAAGGCAAGATGACAAGTTCTCAAAATGGTTATCTTTGATTTGATATTAGCAAATGGAAGAAAACATAGTATACGAAACAATTCTCTTTATTGATAATGAACTGAGATTACAAAGGCTTTCAATAGCCCAACTGAATTTGCCAGATTGGCTACAACACTAAAGTTCTCTCTTGCCCACAAAGGATTTTACCGTTCCATACATCATGCTTTCTATATCTCGGCCGCATCAATCTTGTTGCAAGTCCGAGCGTCAATGCGATCGCACGCTTCAAACGCTACGACGTTCCATGCCTCTGCACGATCAAGCAAAGCTTCGTCGTGAGCAATCTATTTCCTACACCCTGCATGAAAGCTGGAGGGGGTCAGTACGTTCGTTCTCGCATGTACTGATAAAAAGACCCACTTTTAAATCGATATTTAGTATTTATATTGAATCATGCAACTTAGCTTATAATCTTGCTATATTCTCCTTAGGGTCGATTTTATGGCATATTCGAAAGCAGTAAAGCATGTTATCATGGCAAGCATGTTATTCGAATTAAATAGGCAAGCAGGCAAGCAATCTCGTGTTTGTTTCGTGGTACGACTTCTTACCAATATAGACACACTCGTCCTTGCACTAACGCAAGGTGAATACCCTCCATTCTTTCCCTGTCATGTTATAAGTGCTCTCTATGCAGGATATATGTGTGCAGGATATGTACGTGCTGGCACTTTCAATCCATCGTTCCTTAACTATATGAAGGTCATTGGCATATCTGTGCCATAATGGACTAAACTTGTTTCTCTTTCATTTTCTTTCCTTTCTTTTCTCAAATTGGGTAGCCCAGCGCTTCACGGGTTGGGTTGCTATCCCAAACAACCGAAGACATATCGTATGCATACCATCTTTTGTGGCTTTTTACATCTATAATCGATTGCTAGTCGTCTTACCGATGTGCGTCCATCAAAGATTAACGTCCCACCTAGGCCAAACGGTTTCGGCGCTCCGACACTAACCGTTTGAGGGAACACCCGTGCATAGGCTATTATCTCTTACATTTGTCAAGCCAATTCGACCATGCAATATGCATCTTATTCAAACAACCAAACATAGTCTTGAGTCCACGACTCAGACATTCATCATATCGTATTTCTTACATTAACTTTCTATGTTCTCACTTTTCATACTTCGTTTTGATGTTCAATGGCATCATGCCCCAACTCAATGTTCGTCAACCGAACGACCTAAAGGTCCTGAATAATTTTGAGGCATCATGTCATATCTGGCAGTTTTGTCACATTCATGCCACAACTGTACTCTTTCGCAATGAAGCCATCTTTTATGATCTCGTGTATGTACGCACGTTTCGACATATTTATCATCTTTTCCTTCGTATCGTGCACTTGATGTACGCATCGAAGCCGTATTTCCATGTTCTATGCCTTAGTGTTCAATGTTCATGGCTCGTGCACTAGGGCACTCGCCTATATTATCTTTCCATGCACTAGCCTTCTATCTCGTGCTCGAGGGCACGACATGACTCATGTACTAAGGCACTTGCCGACACTGTATCCTATGTTCTTGTAGCTTGCGAGCCGAGGTGCTCGTCTTTACGATATTCAATGTTCCATAACAACTCGTGTATTTGATGCACATTTAATTTCAATTGTTCTAACTAGTGTTTGACAACACTATAATTTATCTTTCGACCGGACCACACCCGTGGCGTTGATAGTTTAGCTTAGCATACAATGATACATTCTTACTTAGGCATGAATGAGTAAAAGAAGAGTCAGTCCTCCCACCTTTAGCCCGATATGTCTTATTGTTTGCCGAGCTGATGCGGCTCGATTTCATAACTTTATTGTACGGCCAAATCTTCTGACTTAGCCATTCGAGCACTTCTTATTTTATTGAACTACTCAATCGATTCTGGCTTACCGTGCCGAAGTACCAGCCTGTTGCGAGACAGTAATTTGGTTTTGCGGACCCGTTACGAATGAGGCAAAATGTCGACCACTAATATTTCAGTGTAAACGGATAGCCTGCACATGAAACCAACTAAAATTAATACTTGCATCGATTCGGACTTGCGCCTTAGGTCGATTCGATTTCTTGGAATCTTCGAGGCGACTCAACGCACTTATCCTTCAGGGCAATGCAGCGCTTCACATCGATTCAACTCGATGCATTCTTTGGGATAATACAACTCTTTGTATTGACTTAGTTTGATGCATTGCTCAGGACAACGCAACTCTCATATCGATTGGCATCGATACATTTCATTCGGTCAATGCGACTCTTTGAGTCAACGTCTCAGCGTAATGCGTCGTGCGGAGCGGGGCATTACATAATATACCACTCAAAACAAGGTTCGTCCTCGAACCAAAACCAACACTCCGATTAAGTATTTTATAGATCGTTTCACGATCTCGTCCCACCAATGTTGTTTATTTTCACACTATCTTGCAAGCTTTCATTAACTTTCTGTCTTTCCTGCAGCTCAATTTGAATTTTGTATACAATTCGATTTGGATTCGTACATATATTCAAGGCATCTCAAAGATATATGTACTTCGACCAAGTCCAGTAGTAGCAAATTTGAACAAGCTAACAGGCAAATTTTTAATCCTAATGCTTGCCATCTCGTACTCTCGTATCGGACAAAATTTCTAGCGGTTGTTCTCAAAATTTTCATTGAGTATGCATATTCGATGTGTACGCGATTGTCTAATAAGGTCACGGCATGCGACACGATTCAAAATTGCATTTTTCGTTTCGTATGTTTCGTATGGACCATCAATTCTATGCGTCGCGTCGAGCCATCGTGCATCCGATCATAATGATCCTCCGTAATGCCTTGCATTCGAAATCGCTGTCCAACTATTTCTGAAGTCTGGATATGCAACTCATCTCGATACGATTTCCTTTATTGACTTACAAATGCATCAACATTCAGGACTACGTCCGCTAGGTTACTTACCTAGACACCGTGCTTAAATTCTTCCGACGCAACTTTAAATTGATATTGTACAAAGGCCACAATCTATCAGACATAAAAGTTTACATCGAGGCGACGGTGCTCAAGGCAACAATCGCTTTGACTCAAAGTCTCTACGATGCATCTTACGTTCGATTCCTAACAAGTAGGAATTCACTAGCCAAATTCCCAACTTATCCGTCTCGCGACATCGAATATAAATTTGATTCACGTAAGCTCAATTGCAAGGCGAATCCAAATCTAATGACATAACTCGTAAGACATTCTCTTACCACTCGCGCTCGTATATAGCACGATTCTCAAAATTGCCTAGACTTATCGTCAAAATGCACCACATTATATTTGTTATCGAAACAATTTCATATGCGATATCGCATGGGTCATCTTACGGTCTGCAACATTCAGTTTGATTTGGCGGTCAAGTCTTCTAGGGTCAGCTGCCCCAAAGCTACGCTCGATAATTATGGATCATTAACGAATGATAGTTTATTATGAACCATGCTATATCTTATTTCGGAGCCAAATCACGTTCCGACGATTTCTATGCGACTACCCAATTTTGGACAAAATCATTTCTACTGGCGCAACTAATGCGCAACTATCCTACGAGTAAGTCATGCACTACTGTCACACCCCGAGTCGACAAACCGTTCACTACCAGAATAAGTCATTTTAGCGACGCCTAAAGACGTCGCTAAAACGACAAATTTCGTCGCTAAAAATATTTAACAACAAAATTACCGACGTTTTGGGTTTGTCGCAGAAATGTAAGTCGCTGATCTTCAAAACGTCGCAAAACGTTGCTAGTACCGACGTGTACCGACGTATCTATACGTCGGTATATTACCGACGTCTACCGTCGTGTCGTCGATGTATTAGCGACGTGTTTAACGTCGCTACGCGTCGGTAAATTTACCGACGATTACCGTCGTGTCGTCGGTGGTTTAGCGACGTGTTCAAAGTCGCTACACGTCGGTAAAATCCTGGGAATTTATCGACGTTTACCGTCGTTTAAAATGTTAGTAAATGTCGGTAATTCCTGGAATGATTACCGACGTGCACCGACGTTTACCGACGTTCTCCGACGTATAAGGACGTCAGTAAACGTCGGTACCCTGGAAAATATTACAGATTTACCGACGTTTATCGACGCAAATGTACGTCGCTGGACATCGGTAAACGTCGCTAAATCTGCAAAAAAATAAAAAATAAAATACAGAATGTCCATTTCTTCCTGCAGTTTAAAAAGATAACCATAACCAATATAGGTTACACAGGTTCCAGTCCCTATAACCAAGTCTACAACAATCACAGAATGTCCATTTCTCAGAATGTCCATTTCTCACTGTACACAGGTTTCAGTCCCTATAACCAAGTCTACAACAATCACACAACAACAAGTATCCAAATAACCAAGTCTACAGCAAATATCCAAATAACCAAGTCTACAACAATCACACAACAACAAGTATCCAAATAACCAAGTCTACACTAAAAACAAAGTCTACAACCAAATAACCAAAGTCTACACACAACAACATATAGAATAGGATCCAAACATCCAAATCTACACAACCAACAAATATCCAAGTCACAAACAAAGAATGAAATAAACACAAACAAACAATCCTAACTAGGACTACTAGGAATCTGGTGTAGGAGGGGCACCGCCGCGACGAAGGGATAAGAACAACTCATACTCCTCAAGTAAAATCGATACCGATGGAGCAGGCAGTGACGTCGGTGGAGTCGGTGTCGAAGAAGAAGGCGGTGGAGGCGGCAGAGTCGACGACGATGAAGGCGCACCCGGAGGACCAGCACGCTCCAACACTGTAAGTCGCTGGTGGTATGAATCCATGATAGATAACATTCTATCACTGTTCTGGACTATCGAATCCTGCGCCAATCTCAGCCTCTCGTCCATGGTCACCTGTCCTGTCTGCAGCTCCGTCACTGTGTGCTCTAACCCTCCAACGGTGCGCTCTGTCCTCTCAGTCGTCTCCATGAGGTCCATAATGCCGCGGTCGAGCGCATCCAATCGTGCTAGCAGCGCAGGATCGTCCGTAGGGTGCTGAGACTGCTCCTCGATCCGTCGTAGCAGGTCGTCACAGAGAGACTCCATTATCTGGTGGACTCGGGCAGACTCCTGGGACGGCTGTGGACCATGCACACTAGCAGGAGATGCCCTAGGGGACTGGGTCACAACTAGGGCACCATAGGTTCTCGTACAGTAGTACATACCCCTACGGAGTCCACCAGTGGCGGTCATCCACAGCTCGTCCACCGACGGAGCTTGAGTGGGCTGCGAGGAAGTACCGGCCTCTCCTGCATCAGGTGCACTAGCAGCCGTCCGTTCTCGCAGCCTCTGATACTCGGTCCAGAAAGTATGGATAGTACTCTATAATTTCTAATTTCTAATTTCTAATTTCTAATTAATGTACTTATTATTACTAACTACATGAATATTTATTTTTATCATATTTACTAAGTTATATTAAAATTGACATGAAGTATTAAATTAAGATAACGTATTGTAATACTTACATAAGTCTGCTCGATCCTCTCGTCAATAAGGTCACCGTCGCGACGATGGGTGGCCAGGAAGACGGTCACCATGTCGGCGTTACCGACCTTCCTTACCTGTAATTAAATATATTATCTTAGTAATAATTTATCGATTTTGTATTAAAATAATATTTCTAAAAGAGAAAGACATACCAGACGACGAAAATATTCCGTTATTAGAATCGACCCACCGCACCACTTCGAGGCATGTTGCCTAGCCGCCTTGGCCTTCTCCGACTTCTTCTTGTACCTTGGCTCGTCGAATCGAGCCTTCATCGCATTCCACTGATCAGGGGTGATCCAACCTTGGATCGGCTTTTCGGCACGATCACGATCCTTCTGATCATTGATAGTGTCGCGGATCAGCTTGGCAGCGACGGCGGGAAACATCTCCTCGATAAGCTCGGCCCGGTACGGTGGATAGAAAAACATATCCTAGAAGAGCGCAAACCAAATATTTATCAGTTATATATAATATGCAAAAATTATATGATTCATGTTAAAAGCAAATATATTTTAACCTTGAAGCGCACAAACCAGAAGGCCTTCCTCTCGTCCGGAGCATCAGAGTAGTTAATCCAAGCTCCACCATAATTATGCCTCAGTATGTGGCCTAAACGTCTCTGTACCTCTGGGGGACGATATCTATACAAACATATTATATTCATGAAAAAAGTTAATTTATGATAAAACAAAAAGAAAAAAATTATAAACCAAAACACCTACTTTGTACCGTCGGCCCAGATCTCCGTCCTTCTCTCCTCCGGAGGTACGCACGCATCATCTGCATGATGCTGGTCGGCCGTCGGCGCCGCCGCCTCGGCCTCGGCCGTCGCCACAACCTCCGCCATCTGCTCATCCGTCTCCATCGTCGTATCAGCAGCGGGAACGCTAGACGGACGAGCACTCTCAACAGGTCTGGAACTACTCGTCCCAGGAGATATGCCACGTGATGTCGTCCTAGCAGGCCCAGCTACTGTCCGATATGGAGGAGTAATCGGCGACGAGGATCCAGAGCCGGTACCAGTAGGAGGTACCGAAGGAAAACTCCATCCACTAGTAGTACCTGTAGGAAGTACCGGAGGATCATGATCTCGTCGTCCCCTTCGGAACGCTCCGCGACGACCTGCCATACCTGATAACAGCATATGATAATACAACAAATAATAGAGACTAGAAATATGAAAGTACAACAAATAATATAGACTAGAAATATGAAAGTACAACAAATAATAGAGACTAGAAATATGAAAGTACAACAAAGACAAGATAATAACCAAGACAACATATGATGATACATTCTACAATAAACATCTAAGTCCAGATAATATATTCTAGAAGAAACATCTAAGTTCAAATAAGTATATCTCTCTCAATCATCTTCAGAATAATCATCTTGTTCGTCTTCCTCGACCTCATCTTCCTTTTCCTCCTCATCTTCACTTTCATCTTCGCCATTGTCGGCTTCGTCTTCCTCTTCGGATAATTCTACATCTTCTATATTATGTGTCGTGTAATGCGTAACTTCCGTAGAGTCCACATCGACAATATTGGTTACAAGAGGTAGCTCGTCCTCCTGGTAAGCTTTTTCGTCAACATCAAAAGTATCTCTAGCTTTAGTCTTGCATACTGCCCACCAGTCAGACTTTGTTGCTTCCCGTCTCGGATAAGCTGTGAAGTACACGAGCTGAGCCTGAGTTGCTAGGACAAACGGTTCGTAGCCTTGATATCTACGCTTGTAGTTTATATCCACAAGACCATGCTTGTCAATTTTTCAACCTTGATTTTCAATCGGATCGAACCATTCACACTTGAACAACACGATCTTTGCAGGTTCTCTGCCATTATTATATGACAACTCCACAATCTCTCATAAGATGCCAAAGAAATTATTTCCTGGATCGACGTCTTTGTAGTTCGAAGACTTGATACACAAACAACGATTTTTCGTGGAATCAAGATCCAGGAAGCTGTCTCTGATCGGAGCATTTGTCGACTTGAACCGAAAGCCATTGACACAGTAACTTGGCCATATTTTAACAAAAGTTATTAGTCCCTTGGCAAGAGTTCTAATTAATTCAATCTCGGGTGAAATTAGACGATCGACCTGAATATCAAAGAAGCGATAATAAGTTATTTATTGCACAGTTGCATTAGAAGAGGCCAGTAATTACCGAGCTACTTACATATTCGCTCAACCAAGAAGAAAAATGACGTCTCATTTCTTGTTCTAATGCTTCGTCTGTTAGGTAGGGTCTAACCAGCCTCAACTCATCATTATATGTGCTGGAAAACAACGAAGCAACCACCGATTAGTACAATAATATTAGCTTATACTATTACATTGAGATGACGTAAACTCATCATCCTGAGTTACTTACCCCTCTAGCTTCTCCACTTCATCCTCGTCGCAATTGAGTAATACATACAATTGAGCAGCCCTTAGCTCTTCGTCATTCAAATATCTCTTTTTCATTTCCCCCGAACGCTTTTCGGACGCATTGAATACTTTCAGTATTCCATCATTAAATTCTTGATATCCGTCGTCGTTTCTCGGAGCCCTCGTTCTATTCGTAGCAACATGAAATTTGAAATAGGAGGAGCAAAAATTTGTAATCTCCTCGAGAATATAGGCTTCACAAATAGAACCCTCGACCCGAGTCTTATTTTTTTACCTTTCTTTTTAGGTGATTCAAATGTCGCTCGAACGGGTACATCCATCGATATTCGACGGGTCCACCAACACGTGCCTCGTAGGAAAGATGAATCGACAAATGCTCTATAGAGTCGAAGAATCCAGGAGGGAACACCCTCTCTAGCTTGCACAGAGTTACTGCAATATCCTTCTCTTGATTTTCTAGACGATCAACGAGCAATTTCTTAGAACAAAGGTCCCTGAAGAATATGCTAAGCGCCGTCAATGGATCCCAAACTGCCTGCGGTAAAAATTCCTGAAATACAATCAGAATTAACCGCTCCATGAATACGTGACAATCATGGCTCTTCATACCTGTCAGTTTGTTCTCATTGAGGTCGACGCATCTTCTCAAGTTCGAAACATACCCATCTGAAAATTTCAGACATTGAATCCACCTACAAAGCCTCACTTTATCCTCCTTCTCCAGTGAGAAAATTGCCTTAGGCTGCTTCAACTTTCCATTCCCGTCCTCTATCAAATGCAATGCAGGACGCCTACATATTTCTTCCAAGTCCAATCTAGCCTTTGGATTGTCTTTCGTCTTCCCCTTTACGTCCATTATAGTATTAATTATGTTGTCAAACACATTCTTTTCGATATGCATGACATCAAGGTTATGTCTAATCAGATTGGTGCTCCAATATGGAAGATCCCAGAATATACTCCTCTTCGTCCAGTTATGAGTGTGACCAAATCCGTCACACTTGTAGCCCATAGCAGGATGCTTAATAGCTCTTGGTAAATCTTTTACCTCTTACCATAACGTGTATCCGAGCCACCTTGGCGGGGGATTAGCCTTCTCCATAACGCCAGCACGAAAAGCATTCTTGTTCCTCCGGTACGGATGATCCTTCGGCAGAAATTGTCGATGACAATCGAAGAAGCACGGTTTGCCTCCGTGTTTCAAACGGAAAGCCTAAGTGCTGTCCATGCAATACGGACATGAAAGACGACCATGTGTGCTCCATCCAGATAATATTCTATAGGCCGAAAAGTCGTTGATGGTCCACATAAGTGCTGCCCGCATCTGGAAATTTTATTTTCTAGATACATCGTACGTGTTGGAACCTACTTCCCACAGCTGATTCAACTCATCAATCAACGGCTGTAAATACACATCGATGTTCCTTTTTGGATTGTTCGGACCTGGGATAATAACGGTGAGAAACATATACGGAGTCTTCATGCACATCCAAGACGGTAGATTGTACGGGGTGACGATCACAGGCCAACACGAATACTGGGATCCCGAAAGTCCGAATGGGGTAAAACCGTCAGAGCAGAGACCCAATCTGACATTACGCGGATTAGAAGCAAAATCTGGATACTCAAAGTGCTTCCATACTTCTCCATCAGATGGGTGATCACTCCTTCGGTATGTTCCCGCTTATGCCAACTCATGTTTTCTGCAGTTTTCTTCACCATAAACAATCGCTGCAACCGCGGCGTCAACGACAAGTAATGCATCGAAGAGGTAGGCTTCCTGGCACCGGCAGACTTTCCTCTACCACATGCCTTATAGCGATCGACACCACAAAATCTGCAGGCGTCTTCATCCTTGTCGTCTTTGTAGTACAACATGCACCCGTTGCGACAGGCATCAATTTTTTCGTATCCCATCCAGAGCGATCTAACCATCCTCTTAGACCGGTAGAAGTCTTTAGGCAACTTCGCACCCTCAGGCAATATTTCTATAAGCAACTCCATAAGGCGGTTGTAGCAATCTTGTGACATGTTAAAATCGGACTTGATGCTCAACAATCTTATAACCACCTCCAACGGTGAATGATCCTCACAACCAAGATATAATAGAGTCCTTGCATTCTCCAGCAACTCCATGAACTGTGCAGCATCGGGGTTCGGTGCCTCCTCAGGTGCATCATGATCATCCGGATAGAAACTAGGCCCGGCCGCGTCGAAAACCATGTTCACCAATCCATCGTCGTAAGGAGCGTTGTTGTGGACATCCACATACGGCTCATACTCCGATGCTAAAGACACAAGTTCTTCGTGCTCTCTCCACTGATAGTAATTCGGCGTGAAACCCTTCGAGTATAAATGATATGTGACATCCACTTCTGGATGATATTTCAAGTTGCGACATCTCACACACAGACACTTAATTTTGGTACCGTCCATGTACTGAGGGAACGCCTTAGCAAACTGCAGGAACTGGTGTACACCCTCTATGAATTCATCCTGCACGCCGCATATGTCATCAGGATGACGGTTGTACATCCAAGTACGATTCCGCAGATAGTAATTCATCTCCATAATTCTGTAAGATAGATACATCAAGGTAGTGAATGATATGCAAGTGTCAAAGCTTTGAAATAGTAGCTCAACCGAGGGATAGAGTTAATTGGAGGAAGTTACTGGAGAAAATGAAGACCGACATAAACTGATGACGCACAAAAATAAGGGTCTCAAAGATGGAACAAGTCAAGTTGTGCTTTGGAAAAAAACTCTTGCAAGCTCTTTGTTCATAAAGCAAGCTATAAATAGAGAATACAGAACAAATAACGAGTTCGTAACTCAAGTATAGAGCATACAAGAGTCGTAAACTTGAGAGATGTTCTGCATTCGTTATATCATGCTTTGTGCACAAAGAGCTTAACAATAATAGAATATATCCAAAACACAACTTTACTTGTTACAACTTTGATCCCCAAATTCTCGTTTGTCAGTTCATGCGGTCTAAACTTTCCGCAGTATATGTACACATGACATTTTACGTTAAATGGTCAGAGATTATCGGTCATCTTCTTTTCGTATTGCTAACTTTTGTTTCGCGTGTTTGTGCGTGCGGTGGTCAGAGATTATCGCGGCGGCATATCACCCGTATCTACAATATTTCATATAGGCTGAGTTTTATAAGTCAAGTTTTAGGATATTAGTCTATATATTATGTATAGTCCAACCGAGTCAACTCTAAGCTAAACTAGTCCAACTTGGTCAAACTAGCCATTTCTAAGTTGTATAAGTCAAGTTTTAGAATATTAGTCTATATATACTAGTCTAAACTCTCCCTCCTCTCCAAATACCTGGTACTAGTTAACCCTCCCCCTTTCTTCCACTAGACACACACATACATATACATGATGTATACAACCACACCATAGTTTCCAGGTTCTTTTAACCTAACTTTCCAGTTGGTACTAACCTCAATAGAACAAACACTCTCACAGCTCAAAATACTAACACATGCTCACGCCTTACTCTTGTGACACTCCCTTTCAAACACAAACACACACCTATATGTTCCCTTACACATGTTGCCATGTTACCTGTAAAAATAGGAAATCCTTGTTGTCTAAAATAAGACACAAGTCCCTGCTACCAAATGCTACTGCTATATTCCAACAACAAACCTTGCTGCCTCCAACCAAATCAAGCCAAGCCAATACAATGCAAGGTGAAATACATATGTGTATTTTCGTATTAATTTGGATTTGGATGACCATGATTGGGCTGGGCTAATAAGGGTTTTCATATCCTAATTATGTTTTTCTTGGCCTATTTATGAAGGATAAGGGAATGTCATCTATGTTTTTCATTGAGGAGATTCAATGATAGCCTAACAATTCTACAAAGAGAACCATACTGTAGAACTCACACTTTAAGACAATAGATGAAGGAAGACTTGTATGGAGGATCGTCTACTTTATTCATAGAGTTGTCATAGGGTGTTGAGCGATGTCATTTTATTCTTTTCTTCTTAGGATTTTTGAGTATTGGATCTTGAGACAAATGATCCAACAAATATTGTAATTCATCTTGTATTAATCAATTAATATATACTGAAATTTTTTCTGGTGACAAAGTCACCATAAAATACCATTTTCTTTTTGTCTTGATTCTTGCATGGTGGTTTGTTATTTTCCAAGTAGGTGTTGCTATCATTTTTTGCAATGCAGCGATCCTTAAAATCTCCGGCCATTGGGGATATTGGTAAACTAATATACCTAGATTACCCAAAAGTACACTTGCGAACTAGGATAAAATAATTAGTTGTGTACTAAACGTCTCTAAGTGTAGGAATGTTGCAAGGTGAAACAATGTATCAATCACTATATCGAAACCCAAACCCAATATGCAAATCCAAATTAATACGAAAATACACAAGTGTAAGTAGGGGATTAAGTGTACAGAGGTGAAATACATATATATGCATGCTTGGGGGTGTCCACGTGTCCAACAAATGGACACAGTGTCCAAAACCTCACGAACACAGTGTATCAGTGAACACGTGGTCGTAATGTGTCTCCGTGTCCATTTTGGACACGAAAAATACCTCAATTAGGGTTAGGGTTTACCTTCAGTCTCCTCGCGGTGGTGGAGGAGGAGGAGGAGGACAAGTTTGGTTGTGGAGGAGGAGCTATCTCGCGGTGGAGGAGGAGAAGGGGCTCGCGGTGGAGGAGGAGGAGGAGGGGTGTCGACCGGAGGCGGAGGAAAGGGGTTTGAGCGGCGCCGGAGGGAAGGGGGTCGGGCTGTCGTCGAGGTCGGGGGAAGAGGGGCGGGAACAAAATATTTGGTGAGAGGGAAAAATAAAAAATCAAACCGAGGAAACCCTATTAGCAGCAAGTTAGCGACGTCTGTAAATACGTCGCAAAGCGTCGACTTTCCTCTAATATTCGGCGACGCCATAAGCTTTGCGACGCTAAACGTCGCTGAACTACTAAAACTGGCGACGTTTTCTGACATATCAACGACGTTGGTTTTTATTACACTAAAGGTAGTCGCAATATGTCGCTGTTTGTCGCTATCAGCGACGTACTGTGACGCTTACTATTGGCGTCGCTAATTCCAGAAATATTAGCGACGTTTTATGTAAAACCCCTAAATTTTTACTATTTTTTTATTTGGTACTGATTTAAAAATTTTTTGTATTATACGTCGCGTAGTCGTATTGTACGTCGTGCACGAAATTTTATTTCTTTGCTCGACGAGTGCGATTATGTGCGAGCGTACATATTTTAGAAAAACATTTTTGTTCTATTTTTTTTATATAGTTTCAAATAATAGATATAATAATTAGTTTTGCTATCATTCTAAGTTTGTTATTTTTACTTCATTTCTAAAAGTTATTAATAATAAATAATATTTTTGTATACTAGAAAAGCATAATTATGTAAAAAAAATATTCTTAGTGCATACATATATTTCATAAATATTTTATTGGTTTATTTTAAATAATAATGTAATTTTTGAAATTATTATTATTAGTATTTTTGGAAAATATATTTCGAAATTATTGTGGCGATTTAAACCTTGATTTGAAAATTTGAATTTATTTAAATTATTAAAAATTGGAAATTTTATTTATCCCACAGATTTTAAACTAAAAATTTAAATTTGATTTAAATTGGATTTGTAATTGATTTCGAATTGGATTGATTTAAATTAATAGGTGATTTATCTAAATGGGGAATTTAAATCCTTACCCTTATCTTAATGGGAATTCCCACATCCTATAAATAGGCAAGTACTCCTCCATAAATTCCACACATCCAAAAATTTTCTCCACAAATAATTCCCAACCACTCGTGCATCGTGTCCGTGTACGTGTTCACTATCTTATTCCATATTTTACATATACAATTTCATCCTCCGTGTCGACAACCCCGACACGATTTAATAAATTCCTAATCCTAGCCCTAGCCTATTCTCCGCTGCTTCGACCCCTGTCGACCACCACCACAGACAGCCTTCCCAACCTCCTCCCTATCCAGCACCGAGTCCCGACCTCGCTACCCGGCCTCTCCTCTGCCAGAGATCACCGTGCCGATGCCGCAGCAACCATCACCAAACCACCATTGCAAACACCAGAACCCCCAACATCCACCACAAACCCAACACTGCCACCACGATCGGCCACTCCGACCGATAACCCAACACACTCAGCCATCGCCACCGTCGGCCGTGGCCACTGGCCGGAAACCCACGCCGCTACTAAAGTAATCCGCCACAGCCACCACCCCCAAAATCCCTCACACCAAAAATAAATAAAATAAAAGCCCTAACCTGACCGCGGCCAGCGCCGCCGACCTCGCCGTGCCTCCGCGCCAAGCCGTCAACTTCCCCAACTCCCTCCTCGACCTCGACCCTCGCCGCGCCGGCTTCGTCAAGCCGCGTTTTCCCGCGCTGGCTTAACCGCCGGTGAAACCCACCTCCGCGTGCCGGCTTGCAGGCCCGACCCTCGTCGCGCGCAGCTCTGCCCTCCGCCGACCTGACCCGCTGACCCCCAAGCCTCCCGCTCCTCTTTCGACCGTCTCAAACCCTGGCCACCGCCCTGCGTCAGCCACGCCACCGCGTGCCCACACACGCCCGGCCGACTTCCCTTCTTCCCTCCGCCCGGCCAACTTCCCTTCTTCCCTCCGCCCGGCCGACTTCCCTACTCCCGCTCCCTCTCCGCTCCTCCGCGAGCGGCGCGCCACCGCATGTCGCCAGCCTCAGCGCCCCTTTCTCCCTCCTCCGTGAGCCCGCCGGACCACCGACCCACCGCCCTCTCGATCCTTAGCTCCTCTCGCTCTCTCCCTCTCTCTCTAATCTCTCTCTCTCCCCCTCTTTTCAAGCGAACAACTGTTGAGTTTATGTTTTCAATTGTTTTGTGTTTTTTTGTTGTTGTTTATTTATTAATTGATTTTCTTCTTTGTGTTATTATTATTATTATTATTATTATTATTATTATTATTTTCATTTGATTGTTTATTTGAATAGAAGAAAAGACAACACTCCTCTGGATCTTTGATTTTGATTTTTAAATTTTTGTTTTGTATACAGTAGAGTATATTGCTATTATTTTCTAGGAATAGTATATTATATTTGTTATAATATATACAGTACAGTACAATCCTCTCTTCTGGTTCTTTGATTTTATATATTTTTTATATGGATAGTATATTGCTAGGAATATATATTATTACAAGTATTATTGTTATTATTTTCTCTTATAGTAATATTTTTACAAAGTAAAGTATTGGACTTTGAACTCGGTAGGACTTTTATTATTTTGATTTATTAATTATTATTATTATATTTTTTATTTATTATTATTATTATTATTCATCTTATTATTATTGTTATTATTACTATTACTATTTCATTGCTACTATTATTATATGCAGTTATTATTATTATTTGTTTATATATATATATATAAATACATATTAAATAATTTTCTAAGAAGTTATCTTGCAACAAAAAGATTATATCGAGGCTTGGCCCTATACATATTTCCAATGTTAGTCTTAGCCTTAGATAATTATATATATATATATATATATATATATATATATATATATATATATATATATATATATATATATATATATATATATATATATATTTCTAAAATTATTTTTCAACTATTATATAGTCTTCAAGGATTATAAATGGTTTTCTAAAAATCATAAATATTTTATTATCCATTTGTCTTTGATTTTCTTCTTTCCATGACAAATCCCGTTATTCCTATTTCTTTGCCAATTTCGAGACTACCTTAAGTCCACCCTAACTAATTTGACCGTCCTGGACCCAATGGAACCGTCCGTGCCGACATCAGAGGTCACCTTGCATAGTTGTTGCACCGAAGTTGTAGTTCGTGCCACCGTGATTTTCGTAGCACACCAGGCGTCCTACCAGGCAAGACACCTTGCCTTCACTGTTTAATCCCTTGCTCAATATCATGCATGTTTTAATTGTTGTCCTTTCAAAACCAAATGTAGTTTCAAATTATTATATTTTAGTTTTCTTTATGCATTTGGCCTAGAGTTAAGGGACCACCTTTGTTTGTGTCGCATTCATTGGCTGACACCTGTGTACCACGATGTCACGTGTCTCATATAAATTCGGACTTGCGTACCGACCGTACATCGGTGCGTACAGGACGAGCGTTAGGGGATAACTGCTAATATAATTGCCTACAAGACTTAGCGGTTATTAGGAATATCGTGGTGCAGATTCAGCACGAGTAGTGCATGGGGAGAATAAAGATAGTTATTAGGCGCAGGGGCTTTCACACCTTTACCTTCGTCTAGCTGCCATTTGTGACTCAGCCGAGAGCTAGTGTGCCGTGCACTTATTTACTTTTCTCTAGATGCCACTAGTGCCTCGGTTGAAACACAAATGTGTCGTGCATTTACCTTCGTCTAGCTGCCGATAGTGACTCACCGAAGAGCTAGTGGCTGTGCATTTACTTTTCTCTAGACGCCCCTTAGTTCTCACTCGAGTGCTAATGGGCCGTGCATTTACTTTTCTCTAGACGCCATTAGTGCCTTGGTTGAAACGCTAACGTGCCGTGTTTCTAGTCTCGAGAGCCCTTGTGTGGAACGTTGTCTTCAAAATGCATTTTCACATAGAATGGTTAAGAACCTTTATCTGTTTAGTCATATATAATTTTCTGTTGAGCTAACTTTATTCAGTTTATGGCATGATATTATGTGTCTTGTTACGTCCCTCTGAGGACCTGGTTATCTCCCCAGGTGTGTGCTCTCGTCTTTCGTAGATATTCTAGCCATGGACATCTCTATTTCTTCGAGGATGATTGCAATTGGATCGTCTTCGCTTTGCTCGCCAAATTCATTTCTTTTTTCATGTATTTTTTCTTTACTTGTTGGTAGTGGATTTGTCTCCGCCCAACATATTGTATCAAGACATCATTATCATTGTATGATCTTTTGTTCATTTATTTTGTTGTGGATGAGATTAGTTATGGTTCTACTGTATTTTATAGTTTACGTATATTTATTATACGGCTGACATGTCTACGTTCCTAGTCCTACGTATTTTGGGACTGGGGCATTTCATGTTTTTGTGGTGGCCCATGCAGGTCAAGATAAATTGTTTGGTTACTTTACCGTACCAAGCAAGCCTGCGTATAGGATTAGAAGTCTAGGATCTCATCCACATACTTGACCTCTTTCCTTGATTTTATCTACCGTTTGACTCATCAATCGTATCTTGCTTGATTCCTCCTATCATTATTCTTATCTTTCCTTTGTGCTTGCTAGAGATTGACCCTACTAGTGGGATGTCCCAAAACACCCTTAGCTTAATTTTTTTAAGTTGGGTAGAACACCCCACGACCCGACACACCCTTGACCATTAGGGAGAATACAAATAGATTATCTAGACCATAGAGACTAGAGAAATCTAACCCATTTGGTCAACCAAGTCTTGGTCAATAAAACCGTAGAATGATGGTATAGGAATAAACAAGACTTAGATCCTTATGACTCTTAGACTATTCACATTTGTTTTATTTCATCTACCATCGTGCGTATGTTCTATTATCTAGACTAATGATGCTAATGTAGCATAGATTTTGCAAGCTTATTCCTTAATCGAGCTTGTTCAAGACATATGTTATTTGGGTCGCTCCCACTAACATATTATCTAATCAGAACCGTTGTATGATGGTCTGATCAACCGAGTGCACTTTGGTTCGCCTTTTCAACCTATGTGGATGTGATATAGTTAAACTTACCCCTTGGAATCCTATCCACGACTGCCTTGACGATTCTTTTGAAATCTATACGACCGCCTTTGAACCACGTATTCGTAATTGTTAATGTCGTCATTGAACTCCTTAAATCGCTTTCGCCTTCACCGATTTTTGGAAGGACGAAGGCACCTGTACTAGAACTTCCTCTAGCCTTCCTATTGACTATGACCATTCTCACTCAACGTTGCTATATCTTCATCCTAAACTCCTCGTCCTCTTTTTCGGCCCTATACTTACTATCATGACCTCTAATCGCTCAACTTAGAAGTAAACATAATTCGCTCTCTTGAATCGTGCCCTCAACCTACTCTCAAAACCTATCTTTTTGGTCTCTTATTTTGATACCATATTACTCCTTCCATGTTATCATGACTAACTTTAACCCTAATCATTTTTCCTCTGACTTTAGTTAGCCATATCCATGATTTATTTTCGTCATTATTTAAAATCGCAATTTTCTAATACATGTTTGTATTGAACGTCGTTTCTTTGCCTCGTCCAGTGACTTGATCGTATTCATTACCGATACCCCTTGTGTCCTCTCATCCCCCTACAAATTCTTAATTTCGAGGACGAAATTCTTTTAAGTTGGGTAGGATATAAAACCCCTAAATTTTTACTATTTTTTTATTTGGTACTGATTTAAATTTTTTTTGTATTATACGTCGCGTAGTCGTATTGTACGTCGTGCACGAAATTTTGTTTCTTTGCTCGACGAGTGCGATATGTACGAGCGTACATATTTTAGAAAAACATTTTTGTTCTATTTTTTTATATATAGTTTCAAATAATAGATATAATAATTAGTTTTGCTATCATTCTAAGTTTGTTATTTTTACTTTATTTCTAAAAGTTATTAATAATAAATAATATTTTTGTATACTAGAAAAGCATAATTATGTAAAAAACAATTCTTAGTGCATACATATATTTCATAAATATTTTATTATTTTAAATAATAATATAATTTTCGAAATTATTATTATTAGTATTTTTGGAAAATATATTTCAAAATTATTATGGCGATTTAAACCTTGATTTGAAAATTTGAATTTATTTAAATAGTTAAAAATTTAAAATTTTATTTATCCCACTGATTTATTTGATTTAAATTGGATTTGTAATTGATTTCGAATTTGATTGATTTAAATTAATAGGTGATTTATCTAAATGGGGAATTTAAATCCTAACCCTTATCTTAATGGGAATTTTCACATCCTATAAATAGGCAGGTACTCCTCCATAAATTTCACACATCCAAAAATTTTCTCCACAAATAATTCCCAACCACCCGTGCATCGTGTCCGTGTACGTGTTCACTATCTTATTCCATATTTTACATATACAATTTCATCCTCCGTGTCGACAACCCCAACACGATTTAATAAATTCCCAATCCTAGCCCTAGCCTAGTCTCCGCTGCTTCTACCCCTGTCGACTACCATCACAGACAGCCTTCCCGACCTCCTTCCTATCCAGCACCGAGTCCCGACCTCGCTACCCGGCCTCCCCTCTGCCAGAGATCACCGCGCCGATGCCGCAGCAACCATCACCAAACCACCATTGCAAACACCAGAACCCCCAACATCCACCACAAACCCCACACTGCCACCACGATCGGCCACTCCGACCGATAACCCAACACACTCAGCCATCGCCACCGTCGGCCGTGGCCACTGGCCGAAAACCCACGCCGCTACTAAAATAATCCGCCACAGCCACCACCCCCAAAATCCCTCACACCAAAAATAAATAAAACAAAAACCCTAACCTGACCGCGGCCAGCGCCGCCGACCTCGCCGTGCCTCCGCGCCAAGCCGTCGACTTCCCCAACTCCCTCTTCGGCCTCGATCCTCACCGTGCTGGCTTCGTCAAGCCGCGTTTTCCCGTGCTGGCTTAACCGCCGGTGAAACCCGCCTCCGCGCGCCGGCTTGCAGCCCCGACCCTCGCCGCGCGCAGCTCCGCCCTCCGTCGACCTGACCCGCTGACCCCCAAGCCTCCCGCTCCTCTTCCGACCGTCTCAAACCCTGGCCACCGCCCTGCGTCAGCCACGCCGCCGCGTGCCCACACACGCCCGGCCAACTTCCCTTCTTCCCTCCGCCCGGACGACTTCCCTTTTTCCCTCCGCCCGGCCGACTTCCCTACTCCCGCTCCCTCTCCGCTCCTCCGCGAGCGGCGCGCCACCGCATGTCGCCAGCCTCAGCGCCCCTTTCTCCCTCATCCGTGAGCCCGCCGGACCACCGACCCACCGCCCTCTCGATCCTTAGCTCCTCTCGCTCTCTCTCTCTCTAATCTCTTTCTTCCCCTCTTTTCAAGCGAACAG
Source organism: Iris pallida (assembly GCA_029216955.1). NCBI lineage: Eukaryota > Viridiplantae > Streptophyta > Magnoliopsida > Asparagales > Iridaceae > Iris > Iris pallida. Next base: position 1,070,889 of record JANAVB010036818.1, on the reverse strand, counting down.
CTGTTGAGTTTATGTTTTCAATTGTTTTGTGTTTTTGTTGTTGTTGTTTGTTTATTAATTGATTTTTCTTCTTTGTATTATTATTATTATTATTATTATTATTTTCATTTGATTGTTTATTTGAATAGAAAAAAAGACAACAGTTCTCTGGATCTTTGATTTTGATTTTTAAATTTTTGTTTTGTATACAGTAGAGTATATTGATATTATTTTCTAGGAATAGTATATTATATTTGTTATAATATATACAGTACAGTACAATCCTCTCTTCTGGTTCTTTGATTTTATATATTTGTTATATGGATAGTATATTGCTAGGAATATATATTATTACAAGTATTATTGTTATTATTTTCTCTTAAAGTAATATTTTTATAAAGTAAAGTATTGGACTTTGAACTCGGTAGGACTTTTATTATTTTGATTTATTAATTATTATTATTATTATTATTATTATTATTATTATTATTATTATTATTATTATTATTATTATTATTATTATTTATTATTATTATTATTCATCTTATTATTATTGTTATTATTACTATTAATATTTCATTGCTACTATTATTATATGCAGTTATTATTATTATTTGTTTATATATATATATATATATATATATATATATATATATATATATATATATATATATATATATATAAATATACATATTAAATAATTTACTAAAAAGTTATCTTGCAACAAAAAGATTATATCGAGGCTTGGCCCTATACATATTTTCAATGTTAGTCTTAGCCTTAGATAATTTTCTACACATATATATATATATATATATATATATATATATATATATATATATATATATATATATATATATATATACATATATATTTCTAAAATTATTTTTCAACTATTATATAGTCTTCAAAGATTATAAATTGTTTTCTAAAAATCATAAATATTTTATTATCCATTTTTCTTTGATTTTCTCCTTTCCATGACCAATCCCGTTATTCCTATTTCTTCGCCAATTTCGAGACTACCTTATGTCCAACCTAACTAATTTGACCGTCCTGGACCCAATGGAACCGTCCGTGCCGACATCAGATGTCATCTTGCATAGTTGTTGCACCAAAGTCGCAGTTCGTGCCACCGTGATTATCGTAGCACACCAGGCGTCCTACCAGGCAAGACACCTTGCCTTCACTGTTTAATCTCTTGTTCAATATCATGCATGTTTTAATTGTTGTCTTTTCAAAACCATATGTAGTTTCAAATTATTATATTTTAGTTTTCTTTATGCATTTGGCCTAGAGTTAAGGGACCACCTTTGTTTGTGCCGCATTCATTGGCCGACACCTGTGTACCACGATGTCACGTGTCTCATATAGGTTCGAACTTGCGTACCGACCATACATCGGTGCGTACAGGACGAGCGTTAGGGGATAACTGCTAATATAATTGCCTACAAGACTTAGCGGTTATTAGGAATATCGTGGTGTGGATTCAGCACGAGTAGTGCATGGGGAGGGTGAAGACAGTTGTTAGGCGCAGGGGCTTTCACACCTTTACCTTCGTCTAGCTGCCATTTGTGACTCAGCCGAGAGCTAGTGTGCCGTGCACTTATTTACTTTTCTCTAGATGCCACTAGTGCCTCGGTTGAAACACAAATGTGCCGTGTATTTACCTTCGTCTAGCTACCGTTAGTGACTCACCCAAGAGCTAGTGGCCGTGCATTTACTTTTCTCTAGACGCCCCTTAGTTCTCACTCGATTGCTAATGGGCCGTGCATTTACTTTTCTCTAGACGCCACTAGTGCCTTGGTTGAAACGCTAACGTGTCGTGTTTCTAGTCTCGAGAGCCCTTGTGTGGAACGTTGTCTTCAAAATGCATTTTCACATAGAATGGTTAAGAACCTTTATCTATTTAGTCATATATAATTTTCTGTTGAGCTAACTTTATTCAGTTTATGGCATGATATTATGTGTCTTGTTACGTCCCTCTGAGGACCTGGTTATCTCCCAAGGTGTGTGCTCTCGTCTTTCGCTGTAGCACCCCTTCCCGAAAATTTTCAAAATATTTTTATATTAATTATTTGATTTAAATATGATATATTTATTACTCTTATATATAATTAATATTGATTATAGTTATAATATTTTATTCTATATGTGGAAATGTATTCATAGGAAATACATGTATTAGGCTAAATAGAAATATACGTATATATAGAAATGTATATATGTATCATATATATTTAGATATAAATATATAGAAATATATATTGAAATATAGAAATAAGTGTATATACGAATATATTATATATGTGTATATATATAGATATATATGTGTGTATATGTATATATATATAATTAGATTTTGGAGACTTGTTGTATAAGTGAATATTATATATATATATATATATATATATATATATATATATATATATATATATATATATATAATATATATATATATATATATATATATATGTATACTTATGTGTGATAATAATTAATAAATAGAAAATAGAAAACAAGAAAAAGGAAAAGGAAGTATAAGAATGAGAAGCAGTATCAACCAACTGCTACAATATCTGGGAACTTGTTTGTCCTTGGTTAGCTAAGTTTGTAAAACAAGTACTACATGTGATGTCAAGTCCTGAGTCTAACATGGAGGAGGTTGTCTATAAGTGTTCGGGGGCAGTCTCAAGGTTATTGCAAATTCAAGGAGCAAGAGAGTGACACACAGTCCAGCGATGCCCAGTGGACACACTTTCATTCGGAAGGTCATAATCATAACTGGATCTATAGAAGTTGATACTGCTTCTCGGCCCAAACCGAGAACACTCCCCCATGAGTCAACCCAGCCAGAGCAATTTCCCAACTCAGCTTTGCTAATATATCAACAAAACGACCCAAGCAGCCTAAGGAGAGCCCAGCACCCACATAAGCAGAGCTAACTCGAGCCCAAGCCGCGCAGGGAACACCACCCCCGCTCGGTTAACCATCCGCGTATATATATATATATATATATATATATATATATATATATATATATATATATATATGTATGTATATATATATATATATATATATATATATATATATAACCAGAAAGGGAGATCGAGAAAATACCACGAACCCTAGACGAAACCTTTCCCCACCCTGGCGCCACCACAACGCCGCCCCAGGCGCCACGCACGCCTGCGCATCGTCACCGTCGGCAGGTCGCAGCAGCGCCGACCAGGGCCCTGCGTACGCGGCGCTGCACAGCACGTGACAGCAGCAGCAATGGCAGCAACATGGCATAGTTCGAGGTAAGTTTTCTTTCGCATCGCTCAACCAATTCTCGACCCGTTTCTTCGTACACATTGTCAACACATACCTCTTCACGTTCATATACTAAGTTAGAGCTGGATCGAACTAGGTCGTCCAGAAAATCGACGCCAAAACTGGCGAATAACCGTTCGAAAATAGGACATTAAAGCAGTCGAAGTACTCCTGTTCACGAACGAATCCTCGTTAACCCAATGACCTTTTTGAAGATCCATTTAAACAGACCTGTAGACAACCTATACGAGATCGAACTCCTTTTCGTAGAATTGTTTTTAAGGTATTATACTGGAAATTATTTATGGTTAAAAATCAAAAAAACCTGTTTTCGAGAATCAGAAAATTCATCCATACGACGTACGTCCCGCCATTTCGGGCGACATGGTCGCTAACCGAAAGCATCGAAAGGTGCGTAACGGCTTCGTGGTCGTGTGAGCTTTGACGGAATTTAAATTGGTTGCGTGTGCGCGACGAATTTGATCCGTATCCGTCGAAATTTACCGTATCGACCTCTGTGCAAATTTCTCAATTACTTTGTGCACGCTCGTCAGATCGAGACGAAACTTGTGCAACAGGACCGTATCATTTTTCTGGTCCTGTTTGCCAAGTTTGGTCCAATTCTGAGATAGTTGAATCATACAACGTTTTGCGGGCCCCACGGTCCCACTCAACGAGCGATTTTGTGCACGGCCCACCGAAATCCAACTTTGGACATACGATTGGGTTCGTATCGGAAAACTGGATCCGTAGACATGTAGTTTGACGACTTTAGAGACCGTTGACTCTGGCACACTTTTCGGTGCAAAGCGGGTCCAACGGCGGACACATTTTTGACCCAAAATTACCGTTTTGCCCCTGTGTCCAGAATTGGACTTAAGGACAGGCAATCCTAGCTAATTTGACTATTCTGAAAACATTAGTAATGTTTATTTCAGCTTTTGGGGACTGTTGTACGAGTTTGACTATTGTGGCACATTGAGTAGTTCAGACTGTCGGTTTCACCAGAGGACCACAGGCGAGTACAGTTTATTGTCTGCATTTCGATATTGATTTTCACTATATTTTATTGATTGGCCATTGGTTATGTGATTATTTTCTATTATAAATTGTTGAGTCGGAAATGAGAAGTACCAACGATGTGTGATCTGACCTTAGACCGTGTAAACAGTGTAGACATTGATTTATTTATTTCTTGTAGACAGTGTAGACAGTGATTTATTTATTTCTTGTAGACAGTGAAGACAGTGATTTATTTATTGCAAAGTAGACAGTGTAGACCGTGATTATTACTGCATTTAAACTGTGTAGATCGTGATTATTATTTTGTAGACAGTGTTTCTTTACTGTAATATTTTCTGTAGACCGTGTAACTTTAGACCGTGTAGACCGTGTCGCATAATTGTCCCGAGACCGATCACATATCAAAGGTACTTCAAACAGTTGGGGAAAGTATTTTGTGTCTATTTATTTACTATTGGTTTTCTGTATTTTCTGTTTATTTTTCAAAACTCATGATTGATGTCTAACCTTTGTTTTATAGTCATTTTCTTTATTTAAAATTGCATTCAGTGAATTGTGCTCGTTCCATTCCTGACTGGAAACCAATATTTTTCACGTTAGCCGTGGATTTACTTAGTATGGGAGAGACGGGGATACTTGCAGCCAGAAGCCTAGAGACTAGCTAGATAGTTGAGTTGTAGTCATTCCATATATGTACAAGTTTATATTTTCTGCAAAATATAAAACTTGTGATCTTTGTAAATTAAATTAATTATGTGAATGAGCATTATTTGTGATTTTGATCTTCATGGCCGTGACAGCGTTCTACCGTCGACACTGCGGCGTATGCTGGCTTGGACACGTCTCGTATCCGTAAAAAAAACGGGTGCGGTTCGTGACAAGTTTTTGTGGTGGCCCATGCAGGTCTGTTTTCGCAAGTAATGCGAACTCATGATAGTACTTAAGTTAGTCGTACTATTATGAGCCTGCGATTAGAAATGCTCATTCACGAATTAGAAATTAATTTAATTTCAGAGAATGACTAGGACTAGGAGTCCCTTATACAAGTTTACCGATGGGTAGTCTAGGCCATGCAACTTAGATGGGGAGTTATTAATTTTGATAGTTGTCAGATCCCCATAGGTACACTATTACCTCTTGATAGGACGATATGATCCAACGTGGATAGATTATTCACTTGGCGAGACAGAGCTTCCTAGAATTACTGACCTAACCTAGATGAATCATCAATTCCTTTTTCCTTGCCTCTTTGGATATCATCCTCACATCTTATTCCAAATTGCCTATTTAGTTCCTATTTTGCCCTAAGAATTATTATTTTTGATTTTATTACCCATATACGAACCTCGAGTTAGGTTCGATTCAAGGTTTTTCCTCCATGGTTTGAATACACACGAAATAGATGCTAGAATGTTTGTATTCCTTTTTTTTCAGCTATTTCCTCCATGATTCAATATTTTATTCTAAGGGTTGTGGCTAATAGGACAAATACTTACGTTTATTTCGTGGACAACTTGTTTGAATCTCTAGAAGCTCATGAGTTTTTACATATATTGTTAAAGGAAGGTTAGTTAACTCATAATGGCAGGACAGCAGCACACTGTCGCTATTTATTTAAATTATGGAGACTATGGACTCACTACAGCCAGCAGCGCACTGGCGAGACACAACCCCTCTAGGTGAAATTAGTTTAAGAAAATATATGTGATGGGATATTGCCAAAACTATGGCTAGTGGTCCTCTCTTGATCGTAGATACCCTTGAGCCAATATTGGATAGAGTTAAGAAGTGTTCGATTTTGTATCATGATGAGTTACGAAACCAAGGGTTTACCATGGCCAGAGTATACGGGCATGGCGTAACCCGCGGTGAAATGATTTCAAACATGATTACAAGTTTTGGATACCATAGAGGATAGGACAGTGTCCTGTATGTTCTATAAGATCCGAAGCCAATAGCAGTGGAAGTTCTGTGAGATTGGGTAGCGTGTCTCCCGACCTAGCATTCCGTGGTCCTTGTGATCTATCGACGAGGTAATTGATTGACACTAATAGGTTTACCTAGAATATGGAATTTAGAATGTCCATAACCCATTAGTCGACCAAGTCCTTGTGGATGAGAAGATAGTAGGAAGACCGTATAAGCAAGAACACCGGGTAAGGTTTGATTCTCACAAAACTCGAACTACTTGTGCCTTCTTTCAAAAATCTCGCATAATTGTATTTGACTATCTTAACAAACGCTGCTGTTACAGCTTAGTTTTGCAAGCTCACTCTGTTCTCGAGCTTGATTTGAGGCATATGTTTAGTGGGGACGCCTGCTAACTTATTGTCTAATCAGAATCAGTGTATTATGGTCTGATCAACCATGATGCATTTGGTTTGCTCTTCGTTTAATTACACTACGTGGATGGAGATATATAGGTATCTAGGATCTCATCCGCGACTGCTTTCACAATTCCTCTTGAATTATATCTTCGCCTTTGAATCACGAAATTGTACTCAATAACATATTCCTTGAACTCTTTATTGTTTTAGTCTTTTACTAATTTGGAAAGACGAAAGCTCGTAATTGGTAGATAGATACGGAATATCCCCATGGCTACGGTAGTTGTATACACAAGTGTAGTTACCATCGGCCAGCCACGCGATTGGAGTACTCGTTCTCCTCTCGCCCTCAAATTACTATTGGGACCCTCTAGCCATCGGAATTTGAGAATGATTAGGGTTACCCTTGGTCAAAATGAAAACCTAGGAGACTATCTATTCTCAAGAAACCAATTATCGTGAGTCTCTAGCTATCTGCTCGGAGCTTGCTTTAACTAGCAACCCTTATGCCTTGACTCAACCGTCCCTCGACCAAAGCCACAGTTTAGACATGAGATGAATAGACAAGGGTAAGGACAATCATTTACCATGACTATGGTAGACACTCATCCCGAGATTGGTTTCCAACAAGTATTGTCCTAGTTATGTAAATTTTATTATTAAAACCTAACTAGTGTTGGAACACCACAGTCACTAGCTTAGCCAATACCATAGCTTAAATACCCTGTCATACTACGACCTACCAATTGTCAACAGCAATACCAGATCACTACAACTCTTGTGACGATAGTTTTGCAGGTTGACACAAATAGAAACTTACAACTCAATTGTTAGAAATCTTTTCGTAGGATGTGCCTTAGAGTTGGTTACCCCGTCGAAAACTCTCGTATGTTGTGGACGAGTAGGTCATTCTATTTTATCGACCATGTGTCGTTGTACACACTCATTTTCCAATTATTGAGGAACGATCCTTAATTTGACTTATATCTACCGTATTTTGTTACGCTGTGCCCTATCCTTTAGCAACAAGAGTCGGGGTACAGTATTCGGACTTTGAAATTCTTCTGACCTCATTTTTCCTAAAACCACGTCCTAGATTCTAGGGTATGTAGACTATTAAGTCTTCTAAAATTTTGGGATATAAAAGGATTACCGATTGATTAGAATGATTCCTCTAGGATGACAATTAGTGCCCCATGGACTCCCACTTTCCATTTAGATCATTTTGTGTTCCCGGCCGTGCCATTAATATTCGGAGCACGTGACCAGTTGTTACCTTCCAACAAATTTCACATACAAAATCTAGACGAGTCCACCTTCATCTAGGTACATCATGTCCCACTCAAACACGTTCCCTTGTACTCTATTTTCATGGCATGACTTGCAGATAAAAGGACAAGTTATAACCCTTACCATAATACCGGTATGCGTCCTGACTTCCATTAGAGACCCAACCTCGACTCGAACATCTTGACCCAATATATGGTTGTGATCTACTCGAAGTCCACTACGCACATGAAACTAGTATGCCATTTAATTGTGTCTTCTCGTGCTACTTAAACACAAAAGTCACGGAAGACGCATCTTCAGGGCTTACAGAACCTAATTAACCAGTCTGACTGCCCAACTAGCTCAACCATTTGGGTAGAAACCTATTCTAGATTACCTTAGCCTAATAGAAATAGTTCTACCTTGGGATCTTGTTCGGTCAATATAGATTGAAATCCAAGTTTCATCCAACCAACGATTAATGCTCGATTAGGGAACCCATTAAGACCCAGTAAAACCCATCCATGCATACCACCATAGTTGGACTATCAAATCGAACTTTTTGAGATAAGTTTTCATACCGATTATGTAGCCTCCATCTTTTAGAATGGGAGGTCATTCGTAACCCTTATTCCATCTACCTAGAAGTCGCGATACGACCTAGTGTTGCATCTATATCCCTTGTTCGTTTGTTTAAATAACCATGGAAAGGATCTCAACCTTGATTTCTCTAAAATTTTGTTCTATTTTGGAACCTATTCAGAATTTTGAGAACGGAACTTCTGTTTTGCCGGATTGCAAGCTCCTATAAGAATGAAGGGTTCTTCGAGTTAGCAAGTGACTGGTCTAGAGTAGCCCAACCTAGCGAATAAGTCATGGTTCATAAACTTCCCTTCTATCTGTAACATTGGATACTCTCCACTGCTCTTGAAACTTCACAGTTGCTCCCGATTATTCTGCCTTATCTTGCTGTCCTTCCTACTTCTGAGCGACGAATAGTCATGCTTACTAGAGTTTATCAATATTTCTTAGCTACTTGTGTAAATTTGTTGCCTATAGATAGGAGAGGGTTGTAGATGCCGTATGCTATAGATATCTGTCGGTGGTTATTTTTCCAATTAGCTGGAGGGTTACAATGTTATGACGTCAGGTGTTTGAAGTGGGTAGTATGACCAAAGGTGGGTAGAAGTCCTCGATGATTCGTAGTTACGAAATGGCAAGGAGGAAGATATAAATATTTCTGAGAAATTAAAATTCGAGAATATTGTGGTAATAGTGGATTTATTTATCTATTTATTTATTTTTTTATGTTTTAATTTTTGGCATGTTTACGAGTTAGAATTTCGAGGACAAAATTATTTTTAAGGTGGGTAGATTTGTAGCACCCCTTTCCAAAATTTTTTAAAATATTTTTATATTAATTTTTTTATTTAAATATGATATATTTATTACTCATATATATAATTAATATTGATTATAGTTATAATATTTTATTGTATATGTGGAAATGTATTCATAGGAAATACATGTATTAGGCTAAATAGAAATATACGTATATATAGAAATGTATATATGTATCATATATATATAGATATAAATATATAGAAATATATATTGAAATATAGTAATAAGTGTATATACGAATATATTATATATGTGTGTATATATAGAAATATATGTGTGTATATGTATATATATATTTAGATTTTGGAGACTTATTGTATAAGTAAATATTATATATATATGTATACTTATGTGTGATAATAATTAATAAATAGAAAATAGAAAACAAGAAAAAGAAAAAGGAAGTATAAGAATGAGAAGCAGTATCAACCAACTGCTACAATATCTGGGAACTTGTTTGTCCTTGGTTAGCTAAGTTTGTAAAACAAGTACTACATGTGATGTCAAGTCCTGAGTCTAACATGGAGGAGGTTGTCTATAAGTGTTCAGGGGCAGTCTCAAGGTTATTGCAAATTCAAGGAGCAAGAGAGTGACACACAGTCCAGCAATGCCCAGTGGACACACTTTCATTCGGAAGGTCATAATCATAACTGGATCTATAGAAGTTGATACTGCTTCTCGGCCCAAACCGAGAACACTCCCCCATGAGTCAACCCAGCCAGAGCAATTTCCCAACTCAGCTTTGCTAATATATCAACAAACCGACCCAAGCAGCCTAAGGAGAGCCTAGCACCCACATCAAAAGAGCTAACTCGATCCCAAGCCGCACAGGGAACACCATCCCCGCTCGGTTAACCATCGGCGTATATATATATAACCAGAAAGGGAGATCGAGAAAATACCACGAACCCTAGACGAAACCTTTCCTCATCCTGGCGCCACCACAGCGCCACCCCAGGCGCCGCGTACGCCTGCGCATTGCCGCCATCGGTCGGTCGCGGTAGCGCCGACCAGGGCCCTGCACGCGCGGTGCTGCACAGCGCGTGACATCAGCAGCAAGGGCAACAACATGGCATAGTTCGAGGTAAGTTTTCTTTTGCATCGCTCAACCAATTCTCGACCCGTTTCTTCGTACACGTTGTCAACACATACCTCTTCACATTCATATACTAAGTTAGAACTGGATCAAACTAGGTCGTCCAGAAAATCGACGCCAAAACTAGCGAATAACCGTTCGAAAATAGGACATTAAAGCAGTCGAAGTACTCCTGTTCACGAACGAATCCTCGTTAACCCAATGACCTTTTTGAAGATCCATTTAAACAGACCTGTAGACAACCTATACGAGATCAACCTCCTTTTTGTAGAATTGTTTTTAAGGTATTATACTGGAAATTATTTATGGTTAAAAATCAAGAAAAACCTGTTTTCGAGAATTAGAAAATTCATCCACACGACGTGCGTCCCGCCATTTCGGGCGACATGGTCGCTAACCGAAAGCATCGAAAGGTACGTAACGGCTTCGTGGTCGTATGGGCTTTGACGGAATTTAAATTGGTTGCGTGTGCGCGACGAATTTGATCCGTATTCGTCGAAATTCACCGTACCGACCTCTGTGTAAATTTCTCAATTACTTTGTGCACGCTCGTCAGATCGAGACGAAACTTGCGCCAACAGGACTGTATCATTTTTTTGGTCCTGTATTCCAAGTTTGGTCTAATTCTGAGACAGTTGAATCGTACGACGTTTTGCGGGCCCTACGGTCCCACTCAATGAGCGATTTTGTGCACGGGCCACCGAAATCCAACTTTGGACATACGGTTGGGTTCGTATCGGAAAACTGGATCCGTAGACATGTAGTTTGACCCGAAATTACCGTTTTGCCCCTGTGTCCAACGGCGAACACCGTTTTGACCCGAAATTACCGTTTTGCTCCTGTGTCCAGAATTAGACTTAAGGACAGGCAATCCTAGCTAATTTGACTATTCTGAAAACATTGGTAATGTTTATTTCAGCTTTCGGGGACTGTTGTATGGGTTTGACTATTGTGGCACATTGAGTAGTTCAGACTGTCGGTTTTACCAGCAGAGGACCACAGGCGAGTACATTTTATTGTCTGTATTTCGATATTGATTTTCACTATATTTTATTGATTAGCCATTGGTTATGTGATTATTTTCTATTATAAATTGTTGAGTCGGGAATGAGAAGTACCAACGATGTGTGATCTGACCTTAGACCGTGTAGATAGTGTAGACAGTAATTTATTTATTTCTTGTAGACAGTGTAGACAGTGATTTATTTATTTCTTGTAGACAGTGTAGATAGTGATTTATTTATTACAAAGTAGACAGTGTAGACCGTGATTATTACTGCATTTAAACTGTATAGATCGTGATTATTATTTTGGAGATAGTGTTTCTTTACTGCAATATTTTCTGTAGACCGTGTAACTGTAGACCGTGTAATTGTAGACTGTGTAACTGTAGACCGTGTAACTTTAGACCGTGTAGACCGTGTCACCTAATTGTCCCGAGACCGATCACATATCAAAGGTACTTCAAACAGTTGGGGAAAGTATTTTGTGTCTATTTATTTACTATTGGTTTTCTGTATTTCCTGTTTATTTTTCAAAACTCATGATTGATGTCTAACCTTTGTTTTATAGTCATTTTCTTTATTTAAAATTACATTCAGTAAATTGTGCTCGTTCCATTCCTGACTGGAAACCAATATTTTTCAGGTTAGCCGTAGATTTACTTAGCATGGGAGAGACGGGGATACTTGCAGCCAGAAGCCTAGAGACTAGCTAGATAGTTGAGTTGTAGTCATTCCATATATGTACAAGTTTATATTTTCTGTAAAATGTAAAACTTGTGATCTTTGTAAATTAAATTAATTATGTGAATGAGCATTATTTGTGATTTTGATCTTCATGGCCGTGACAGCGTTCTACCGTCGACACTGCGACGTAGACTGGCTTGGACACATCTCGTATCCGTAAAAAAAAATGGGTGCGGGTCGTGACATTCGCAGGTATTCTAGCCATGGACATCTCTATTTCTTCGAGGATGATTGCAATTGGATCGTCTTTGCTTCGCTCGCCAAATTCATTTTTTTTCTCATGTATTTTTTCTTTACTTGTTGGTAGTGGATTTATCTCCGCCCAACATATTGTATTAAGACATCATTATCATTATATGATATTTTATTCATTTATTTTGTTGTGGATGAGATTAGTTATGGTTGTACTGTATTTTACAGCTTACGTATATTTATTATACGGCTGGCATGTCTACGTTCCTAGTCCTACGTATTTTGGGACTGGGGTATTTCATTTTAAGTTGGCGTCGCTAATTTCGTCGTTGATATGACTTATTTTGGTAGTGGTTCGTCCCCGGTGTTATTATGCCGAATCGATCATCCTCGCTATGGCGTGATGCCGTACGAGTCTGGAATTACACTCGTACAAGGCAAGAACGTTACATTGATTATTATATTGAAATACCAAGTTGAAACTATACAGTTCACATCAGAATATGAGATGTAATATAGGAAGATAGAAATATGCATTTCATTCATAGCTTGCAACGAAGTGCAAGTCGTAATTACATTAGATGCAGTTACGGCTACATTGATTGAAAACAAAAGAAAACATACTCGACAAGCTGCCTGAACTAACACTTGTCGTTCCATACATTCGCCCCTTTATACATAAGGCTTTGATTGAATTGGCTTCAAAATACTTCAGGATAGGAAGAGCTTCAAAACGCCTCTCCGTACTTCAGCTTTAGTTTAGAGCTCCCGTCGTACCTGGGGAATTGGGGGAGGGGATTAGCATACTTGCTAAGTTGACAAGACGAACCCACTCGTCTAAATTGACTCTGATTGTTAAGGTAGGCATGCTTTAGAGTTGTCTTTCTATTTAGAACTAAATGAATTTAGTTTATATCAATAGCCATCTTTGTAACACCCAGTTTTCCAGATGAGGGTAATTTTAAATTTTTTTAATTATAATTATTATTTATTGATATTTATTTTATATTACAATTTTTGGTAATTTTTAATCATTTTTAAACTATTTAAAATTATGACTTGTGATTTGGTGTTTTGCTAGTGTAACCCTAGAGATAGTGACCTAGAGCCTAGCCATGTGATTAGGGTATTTCATTTATTATTTTTAGTTTGAGAGTAATTTTGTCATTTTTGAATTATTTGAATTTAATATATTTTATTAGGAATTTAAAATAATTTATTTGAATGGTGTGATTTAAATACTAGTTAATTGGTTGCCATGTAGTTTAGGTTAGTCTAACCTAGATTGGACCTAACCCAGATTAGTCATAGCTAGTCTAGTTAGTCACATTGAGCTTAGTTAGCATTGGTTAAATAGGTTTAAGTCATGATTAGCTAGGTTGAGTGGTTTGCAACTTGACTAGGAAGGAGCTCTAGATTCTAGGCCATCCAAATAGTCATGATGCATTGCTAGCCTTAGATGCACCCTAAAAACCCTAACCCTAGCTAAGTGGCCGGCCAAGGACCCCCATTGCCTATAAAGTATCTCTATTGGGAGTTGTGCCTCTTTTTAATATTCCATCATTTTTCTAAGAACTAGATGAGCCTTCATTTTTATTTCTTCATAGATTAATCATTAGCGCTCCATTTTTATTGAGAATTCTTCCATAGTATGCTAAATACTGTTCTCCTACTATTTGTGGAGTCAAATCTCAGGATCGAAATAATTTGGAGACTTTGAGTGGCTTTTGGAGATCTTCTTTGAAGAGGCTTTTTGTTGTGAAGAACACACCTAGGTAAAACTTTATCCCTCCATTGAAATTAGGGTTTTTTTTGCATAAACACCAAGCCCTAGGTGTCCTTGTACTATAGGAATAGGGTTTGCACCGTTTCGTGTCCTATACGTGTCCGTATTGGACACGTATCAGTAACCGAACGCAGGTGTTCGACGAAATGCCACAGTGGGCATTTCGATCGAGATTTTGAAATGTAAATGAATAAGAAGTTGTGTTTGGATGTGGCTTATGTGTTTTTGCTCGACTGAGGTGTTATTCATGTCAAGTCGTGTCGCTTGGGACACGGGTACACGCGGGGTGCACCACGTACGCGCGGGTAGCATTCCTTTGCTACCAGCGTGCTCGTGCTCAGTACACAGAGCACGTGGACGCGTGTGCTTGGACACGGAGTGAGGGGCAATGACTGTCATGTCATCCCCGAAGTTTCGTGTCCAACGGATGCGTGTCGAGTGTATTTGGACACGTGCACTGGCCACACGAATTCGTGCCAGTCTCGTGCGTGAGTGTGAGTTGGTTTTGGACACGTTGTGTCCTATTTTAGAACACCATTTTGTTTGAGTGTCACCTACTAATATCCACCATTAATTACCTACCTAATGTTCATCATGAATTGTTAATTTGATTGTGGATTGGGAAATGCCAATCGACTGATACTCAAAGTATCAGTGAGAGTACACTGTTCTTCTTTTCCTTGTTTCTTAATGATTAAAAAAGTTGTTAGCTAGAGTAAATTGCTAATTTATATCCTAAACATGGTTGCTAATCTATGTTAGTTTAATTTTACATTCGAGATTGGGTTGTTGCTATGGAATGGGGATTTGAATTGAAGTTGGCACTCGACTGATTTTGGTTTCAATGGTTAACTGTCATTTGGTTTGAACTCACAAACCTGAGAACTAGTTTCCTTCTCTTCTTTAAACTGAACTGAAATCGAATGATCCTTAATTAGTTGTTTTCATGGTTGAAATCGAATGGGGGATTGGCTATCTAGTTAACTGAGATTTAGAGTACATGTAAACTGTCAACTGTTATTCATTTCCTATTACCTGAGATGTATTTTCAATTCCTATATCACTGCTTTCCTAATTTTTCTTGAATTGGTTTTGCTAATCTCATATTGATTCCTATATTACCTGAGTTTAGTTGCATTGGATTCATGGTGGTGTAGATGATGGGCTTTGATTTGGCACTGTATTTCTAAAACTGAAAACCTGGAATTACTTTGTGGACACTGTCATTGGTTTCCTTCCTTAACTAATGCTAATTCCCATACATGTTCCTGTCACTTAAGAACATTAACACACCCACACTGCACACAGTTTTCCCTTCATTACACTATCAACTAACACACACCCCTTCACTGTCACCTAGGACTTTACACTTGTTAACACTGTTTTCCCTCACTGGACACTTACACTTTTATGTACACACTATGACACTCTCACCTGCTTCACTATCACACTTGACACTCCTTCACATTTCACATTGCCATGTACACTCACCCACACTTTGACACTCTTTTCACTCTCTTTCTATCCCTCTCTATATCTCTATATACCTACGTATATATATATGCATGTATATATGTAATATATATATATCTATATATGTAGTATATGTATGTATCTAGTAGAAATACTTGTAAATAGTATGTATAGATGCATCTATGTACATGTTGCCTTTATGTGTAAGGTATAATGTATGTATATATATTAATTTCATATATAGTTAACTAGCCTAGTATTGGTGTATGCTAGCTAGTTTAGGTTTGTATAGCCTTGGTAGACCTAGAAAGACTTGGTTAGACTAGTATGGACTAGATAGACTAGTTTAGACCTAGTTTGACTTCTAGGGTTGACCAAAGTTGACCAAGAGTTGACTTGGGTCGAGATTGACCTAGAATCATGTAGAATGCATAGTAGAACTTCATATTACCATTTTGGACTTATTGTGACTTGTGCTGTTCTGATTAGGAGCCAGACACCTCTCCTCGGACAGTACATTTCATCCGGACACTCAGATAGCAGACGAGTACATTCTCTGATGATTTCATATCCTGTTAGAATTATTCTCCTACTTTAAATTACTTTACTTGATGCTGTCACGTTGGTCACACGGATTAGTACTATATGGATCCCTTCTTGAGATGTTATCCCCTCAGGGAGCATCGGATACTACATGTTCTGTGCGTTTCACTTACATGCACTACAAAAAATACCCCTATTTTGCAACAGTTTTAGTGCAACGCTTTTATGAATGTTGTCGGAACTATAATTTGCAACAGTTACGTAACGGTTGAAATAACTGTTTCTAAATTAAATGGTTATAGATTAACCATTGCCTAATACATTTTTTTTACAACGGTTCATAAACACTTGCTAAACGTTTTTCTTTTTTACAATGGTCAAGCAACAGTTTTATGAAAGTGTTGTCAAAACGAGTTGAATGGGCAACAGTTATGCAAGGGTTTTAAGTATTTGTTACAAATTTATTAATATTTTGCAACGATTACATAAAGCCTTATAAAAAGGCTGACTGTTAGCAACAGTTGCACAATAATTTTTACAACCTGTTGTGAGTGGACTTATTATTTATAATGATTGTGCAACGATTTATGCTACCAGTTATATTTTTTTGTTTAATAATAATGTTTATGATAACCATTGTCAAAAGAATAAACAACTATTACAAAATATTGATCTTGTAACAGTTTGTTTATAGCCGTTGCAAATTCAATTTCTAATTTGAATTTTATTTATACAAAAAAGGGATTTAATCATTAGAATTACTCGTATTAATTGGTTCCTTGTTCGCTAACAAAAATATTAGATAATATATTTAACATCGATCCTAAAGCTTCAATTGATAAAAATGATATAAGTACATATATATTATATATATAAGTATTTATATACAAATGAGCCTGTAGCCTAGTGGTAGAGTAGAGGCATGTGATCCAGGAGGTTGGGAGTTCGAGCCCCATTGGAGGTAAAAAAAATATTTTTTATTGACCGTTGCCTATTATTCGTAACAATTTTTAACCGTCACATGTAATATTTTAGGCAACAGTTATCAACCATCGTGCTTTACTCAATATTTATAATGGTATGTTAATCGTTGCCAAATATATTATTGACAATACCATATAACCGTTATGCATTGACGTGAGATCCGTTGCATAATACGTTATTTGCAACTATTTATAAAATTGTTGCAAAAACTTTCTATAACCATTGTAAGAGGAATCTGCAACGCTCGAATTTACAATAGTTCTAATAACTGTTGCAGAATAATTTTACAATAGGTTATATTAATTTTGCAACAGTTTTCGACCGTTGTAAGACACCCTGGTTTCTTGTAGTGATGGTGTATCACTATGCTTCATGGTTCATTGAATCACTTGTGACATGTACTCTCATGATCACAGAGTCTTCCTTGAATCCCCCATTTATGGGCTTTCCTAGAATCCCCATTTATGGGACTATCATGTACTACCCTTCGGGGGCCGTTACATGAATCATAACATAACCTGGCTGGATCCTTGTGTATTGATTGGGGGTACGGGGGAGTAGAAGTAGGCATGTGAATAATACCCAAGTAGTATCTCATCTGATCACCTCCGTAGTGTCTCATCAGAATCTTCTATGCCATTCACATGTTTATATTGTACTCTGACTCACTAGCCACTGTTAGTTCTCTACTTATAGTAGATATTTCTATTACAGTTCTCTCTCTGTTTACATTATGTACTTTCTTTCAGTTTCTTGTATCTTACTTTAATGCATGTTTATATTTTCTAACCTGTTATGAACTGTTGAGATGTATTGTGCTCGCTCCGTCCTGATTGGGCACTGTTGAATGTTTATAGAGGACAAGGATGAGGCTGGTGTTGACACCTTTTATGGGACAGCCCTAGACGACACTTGTAAGATGGACTCTCAGGAGGATCCAGCTCTAGCTGATGACATTACCCCTACTGCCTAGACTAGTTTAGTTAGGTTTTATTTCTGTCATTGAGATCTGGATTGTATATATTCTTTCATACTATGTAGTTGAGACCTTGTATTCTGGATGTTTGCTGAGATGTTATGTTAGACACTTAGACTCTTCTGATCATCTGTATTTCATTTGAGTTTTATATCATATCGTACTTCTTCTTCCTTAGTTGTGATTGAGTTTACATTCTGCTATGTCACCCCCATTCGGGAAGTATAAACTGCTTAGCATTATATTGTTAGATGTTGTGACCTAGGACAGCGTTCTACCGCCGACATTGCGGCGTAGGCTGGACGTACCCACTTCTCGTGCCCTTACTCTAGGGTGCGGGTCGTGACAATCTTTGAAGTAATAAAGCATACAGTAAAACATAGTAATTTATCACAAATTTTACCACGACCGTGCTCGTCCCTGCATAAAACACAGATAATATTTACTACCTGCATAAGACAATAGGTGAGCATACTACTATCTTATATGTACGGTCATTGATGCTATGCATCACGAGGGACTTTTATATGGCATTATGACGTGCCTGTCAGCTTAGGTTGCAAGCCCTGCTGCAGGTCTCGCAATGCCTCACGTCGAAGCACAAATTTGTTTATTCCCCCTAGGTCGATTCGGTTCCGATACCCCGGATATCGCATCGAGAAAAGTTTAACTTATGCACAAGCTGTCCATGACCATGCCAATGCGTGAACAGTTTAATATGTGCAGACATATTTGTATAGCGCGGATAGTATTGAGCGATATTATCAATTGTGCCCTACTCATGCAAAGAATCATTTTCTCCGACCGTACTTCCGACTTAGCATCCCGTAGGCACCAAATTCCCCGCGACACCGTAAGACACAATCAAAATTTTATATTATTTTGCAGCACGTGAAATAGTCTATCTTTTTACTAGAACCTTAAACTTTCTCGTTTATATGCAAAACTTATATTTTCAGAGTAAATTACTCTAAATCGATACATTTTTTTCGAGTTCTTGACCTTAGTGGATTGGCATGCATTTAACTTAGCATCGTCGATTTGAATGAATTTGAAGCAAAGAAATTTCGTTTGCGGGACAGAGTAGAAAAGAAGGGGCCGAATCACCCACCAAGTTCTTTGATCGTACCGACCATCGAAGCCCTTGGTAACGTTCAAGCTTAAGTTACGCGAGCTCCTGCAATGGCACCAACACTTAGTTAGGATTCCTTCTTTATTCCTTCGCTTCGAAATTTGTAAATTGTATTTAGAAAACGACGCAAAAGCACTTCATCAAAACCCAGCGGCAAAAGCTCTAAGAAAACTATACAGCGTTCCGGTCCCGTCGAAGGGACTCTTATATAGAGCTCACTCGCCGAGACGTAGCCCACTGCATCTAGGACTTATTCCAACAGAAGTCGTTCCATTAGTTGGATCAATTCTCGTAACATCCGTCCAAATCAATTTGATCGATGCCGCAAGGTATTATCATTTCCCAAGCTCAGCGATCGAGTTAGATGACCATCTAAGTTCTCGACCGATCTGACTCGGCGCAAGCATATTATGAAGTCCGTCGCCTATCGAAAGTGGGGTGCTACATAATATACCACTAAGAAAAAGTTTCGTCCCGAAACTTAAGAACAAGGGTCTGACCTTAAATTAGACAAACAACGTAGGGTACTTCTCCTTCATCCTCACCTCCATTTCCTACGTCGACTCTTCAACTGAATGGTTTTGCCAAAGCATGCGAACCAAGGACATCGACCGATTTCGTAATACCTTCTCCTTATGGTCCAAAATTTGAATAGGCTCCTCCGAGTAAGACAAGTCAGTACGTAGCTCTAACTGATCGAAGCTAACCACGTGACTTGGATCGTGTACATATTTTTGAAGTTGTGATAAGTGGAAAATATCGTGCACATCAACCAAGGTAGGAGGTAGTGCGATCCGATAAGCAACCATTGCAACTCGCTCAATGATCTCGAAGGGGCCTACAAATCTCGGGCTCAACTTATCTTTAACGCTGAACCGCATCATACCACGCATGGGCGTTACTTTCAGAAACGCATGGTCCCCGACCAAGAATTCTAGCGGTCGTTGACGAAGATCTGCGTAGCTCTTTTATCGACTTTGTGAGATACGGAGTCTATCTCGGATCAAACGGACCTTTTCGACGGCCTACTCCACCAGTTCCGGTCCAAGCACTTGTCGCTCTCCGACTTCGTCCCAGCATATTGGTGAACAATACTTCCTCCCGTAGAGCGCTTCATATGGAGCCATCTGAATGCTCGACTGATAACTGTTGTTATACGTAAACTCTACAAGCGGCAAATACGTATCCCAACTAATTTTTAAATCGATCGCACATAGACGCAACATATCCTCTAAGATTTGATTTACCCTCTCTGTCTGACCATCTGTTTGGGGGTGGTACGCAGAACTAAAATTTAGTTTGGTCGCCGCTTGTATGCTCGTCCAAAAATACGATAGGAATCGTCCATCTCTGTCCGAAATTATTGAGGTCGGTACCCCGTACAGTCGAACAATCTCGTCGATATAGATTTGCGCTAATCGATTGACGCTCCATCCTACTTTAATTGCGATGAAGTAAGCCGACTTGGTCAATCTATCAACAATGACCCAAATCGCATCATTCTCCCGCGACGTCTTTGGAAATCCTACAATGAAATCCATCGAGATGTTGTCCTACTTCCACTCGGGAATGGTGAGGTTCTACAGCTCTCTGCCTGGCCTTTGGTGTTTTGCCTTCACTTGCTGACACGCCATGCACTACGACATGAAAGTAGCCACGTCTTTCTTCATGCCGTGCTACCAAAAGTTTGTGCGCAAGTCCTTGTACATCTTGGTGCTTCCAGGATGTAACGAGTACTTCGCATAATGTGCCTCTGTCAGAATTTCTTTTCTGAACTCGGCGGTTTCAGGAATGCAAAGCGTTCCTTTTAGTTGCATCGTCCCGTCTCCGTATTTCGTAAAGTCAGTCACCCTTCCTATTGAAATCAGCTCGTGCATCTTCTTCAGAAATGAATCGTCCTTCTGTTCGGTCTTTATTTTGCTAAGCAGGCTCGATCCTAACTTCAACTGAGCTAGGTGCAAGTGTCGATACTAAATTCCGAGTTCGATATCCATCGCTTCAAGGTCTCGCCGTATCTCATTATTTATGGCCAGTGATCCCATAAACATTCTGCTAAGCACATCGGCTACAATGTTTCCCTTGCCCTGCGTATACTCGATCGTTAGCTCGTAATCTTTTATGAGTTTGAGCCAACGTCGCTGTCGTAAGTTGAGTTCTTATTACATAAACAAGTATTTCAGGCTTTTTATGATCTGTGTAGATTCTGCAAGCCACACCATAGAGGTAGTGTCGCCAGAGTTTCAAAGCAAACACGATTGCCGCCAATTCTAGGTCGTGCATCGGGTAGTTTTTCTCGTGTTGCTTCAACTGTCGTGAAGCGTAGGAGATGACTTTATCTCTCTGCATGAGTACGCACCCAAGGCCAGTTCCCGATGCGTCGCTGAATATCTGAAAGCCTTCTGGACCATCTGGAAGACAAGGATTGGAGTTGAGACGAGCCGTTGCTTCAACTCTTGAAAGCTGGATTCACAGTCGTCACTCTACTCGAACACTACTCCCTTCTGGGTGAGGCGAGTCAGAGGCGACGCTAGTTTTGAAAAGCTCCGCACGAATCTTTGGTAGTAGCCCGCTAAGCCCAGAAAACTCTGAATATCGCTAGCCGAGGTAGGTCATTTCCAATCTACCACCACTTCAATCTTCTTTGGGTCCATCGCGACACCTTCGTCAGAGATTACATGTTTGAGGAATATCACATTACTCATCCAGAACTCGCATTTACTCTACTTGGCATATAATTTATTTTCACGCAGAGTCTGCAATACCGTCTTCAAGTGTTTTGTATGCTCTTTTCGATTCTTTGAGTAGACAGGGATATTGTCGATGAACACGACTACAAATTTATCGATTGGGGTCGGAAGACTCGGTTCATCAGATCCATGAAAGCGGTTGGCGCATTCGTCAAACCGAATGGCATGACAAGGAATTCATAATGACCATATCGAGTGCGGAAGACAGACTTCGATACGTCGTCGGACTTGATCTTCAACTGATGATAGCTTGAACGAAGATCGATTTTTGAAAATATTGACGCGCCTTGTAGTTGGTCAAACAAGTCGTCGATTCGTGGCAAGGGATACTTGTTCCGCACGGTCGCCTTGTTGAGTTTTTGATAGTCGATGCATAGCCACATCGATCCATCCTTCTTCTTTACAAACAATACGGGAGCCCCTACGGAGAGACTCTAGGGCAAATAAATCCGTGGTCTAGTAACTCTTGTAATTGTACCTTCAGCTCTGCTGGAGCCATTCAGTAAGGTGCCTTTGATATCGGCCGTGTATCCGAAAAGGTGACGATGCTGAATTCTATTTCTCGATCTGGCGATATCCCGGGCATCTCGTCAGGGAAAACATCAGGGAAATCTGCCACAACATTAGTCTGTATTGTGTCTGGAATATCCTTTCTCGTATCTCGAATTGATGCCAAGTATCCTGCACAGCCGAAACGCAACATACGTCTCGCCGAGATTGTCGATACCATTATTGCCGTCTTCGAGACCGTACCGCATAAATATGAGAACTCTGTCTCGCCAGGAAGTCGAAACACTACTCTCTTCTCCGCGCACTCGATTGTTGCATGACAAGCACCCGACCAATCCATGCCCAGATTATGTCATACTCTTTGAGGTCTAGTACGACGACTTCCAAGGGTAGATTTCTTCCCCCGATACAAATGTGACCATTCCTACAAATAAAGTTCGCAGGCATATCGACTTCCGATGGAGTGCTAACGCTAATGTCCATATCTAGTGATTGCATAGCTATTTTATTTTCTTTCGCATAATCAGCAGCTATAAAACTATGCGTCACACCCGAATGGAATAGTACTCGAGCAGGTATTGTAACGCCCAAGTCCCGAAATACGTATAGGACCAGGATACGATACATGCCAGCAACACTTCACCAATGAGTCAAATCTCAAAGTAAGTCCATTAGCGAAATGCTTAAGCTGTAAATCATGATAACAACCCAGCAATACAATACAAGTCACAGGTCACAGCTAATCTCATCCACACAAAAAATATGACACGATATATCAAGTCCAATAAAATAATACTAATGAGAAATATCTGTCCAACATGAAATAGAAATAATAATTGTACGGGTAAGACATCCCGAAACCACAGTATAAAGAAATAAATAATCAACTACATGTCTACTGAAAAAGGAAAAAATAAAGTATCAAGTCTAAAAGAGACATGTCTCAAGAGAAGTCTTCAGCCACTATCTCGTCCTCTTGTGAAGGTACGTCACCTGCCTCGACTCCAGAACTGTATACCTCCGGGTAGTCCTCGTCTCTAACTAAGCCTAGAGAGATCACCAGATCTTCAGAGGACTAGCAAGACACATAATATACATGCCAGCTATAACAGTAATAAAATGCGTGGATAGATGAAAAGTGATATAAGAAAAGAAGGATTAAAGGGAGCAGTGCTAGAACTAAAACATAAAAGAAATGGCATGCTTGGAGAATCATGCTAATAAATATGACTACAAGTAAATCGAGGTAAACCGCAGCCCGGTGGTTGCTAACGGCCCTATAGATTGTAGCCCGGTGGTTGCTAACAACCTATAGTTAGTCTCAATCGTAGCCCGGTGGTTGCTAACGATGGAGAGTGGTCAGGTATAGTCACGTCTATAACAAGGTCCTCGCCTAAAACTATGAGACAGTCAAGTCAAGTCAAACATGTCAAGTCCAAGTCATGTCTAGGTCACACAGGTCAGGGATACATGACATAGACAAAGAAATTCTAACTCTAGACATGAACAAGATAAGAAAAATAAGACAAGTAATATGGAGAAAGAATAAAATCTACGTGCACGCAAAATTAGAAAGTAACCAGAACATGGAATATGAGAAGTATGGAACTAAGTAAGATATGAAAAACAATAATATAGAAAAACTTGTAAATACTGTAAAGCTTGGCAAGGTGTACTTGCATGGTATCGCGCTGTGAATCTGAAACGTCGCTCGCGCGTCCACGCCGCCGGAACCCGACGCTCCTAGATAATTAATTAACTAAATTAACCCACTACTCATGAACTTACAATATACTTAATTAGTTAAGATAATATTTTAAGATTATATTCAATTTCTTGTGGAACCCTTTAGACCCATACAATCACACACAGGCTCTACGAGACACCGAACACAGTTTTTGGGTTTTCGACTTTCCAATTAATCGGTTATGTTCCTACTGCAATCATATACTTAAAAATTATATAAAAATCATAAGAATATTATTTAAACTAATTTTCTATAGATTTATCTCAGAATTTCCAGAATTTATATTTCTAAAGAATTATACTACTAGTTGTCTCTCGGGTCGACTAGTCTACCCGAAATTTGTCTAGAACTTCATTAATTATCTAAAATTATGAAAACTCTCAAAAATATAATTTAAACAGAATTAAAATGTCTAAATATCAGAATATGAAATTTTGATGCAAGGGTTTCATGGTACTAATGGTTTGGAATCTTCTAGGTCAACAAGTCACCCGAAAATGACTAGTTTTGACCTATAATTTTTTCGACCATAATTGAATTGATAAATTCATGGAAAAATAATTAAAAATACTAATTTAAATATATTAACCTACATAAAATTCAGTTTTGAATAATTCCTACATAAACTTATAGTTCCTTCACAGCGTGGTAAGTTTTGGCTCTACCGAAACATGAAAATAGCTATCATAATTCATGAAATTTTTATGGGTGAAAATACTACCCAAGAGGCATAAAAACACTATTTCTATAGAATTAATACCATAATTTCTACAGATTTATGAGATGGATTTGAGAAAAAAAAAGTTAGGGTTTCTTACCAAGGTCCTTGCTTTGTGAAGGCTTATTCTTGTCAAATCTCCCTCCTTTGATGATTTCCTTGCTCGTCAATCCTTTTTTGATGAGCTTTGAGGGGTGGACAATGGTTAGGATTGGTTGGATGGAAAATATGGAAGTTTTAGGGTTGGTTTGGTGGAGTTCGGATGGAAGGAGGATGAAAGAAGGAGCCTTTATGGAGGAGGATGAGTTATGTGATGGAGGGGATGATGTAGTAGAGGGAAGGGGATGCTATTTTTGAAATTAATGGTAAAGGAGCTGCTCTTGGGTGATAAATAAGAGTTTTTGGTGTTAGGGTTTGGGTTTTGATAAGGGTTGATATATATGGGCCTATGGGTTGAGTTTATATATGTTGGAGGGTGTTTCCATGCATGGCATGGCCCGCCAATGTAGGTAATTTTTTTTGGATGAAATTTACATGAAAATAATCTTTGGTTGGTCATATGTGGGGTCCACATGGATTGGTTTGGTTATTTGATGGGTTGGCTAGTTGATTTGATTGAGCATTTAAATAAAAGCTTTCCTAATATGGAACTAGTTAGATTTCTAAATATAAATGCAATATAAATCTGAATAAATATTAAATATATATGGTTATTAATATATATTAATGCCCAACATTCCTAAATAGGTTTGGGTTAGACTTTGGGTCAAATATAAACTAATGCCAAATAGGATTACGCGTAGACACTTTCTATAAATAGAAACTTTCCAAAATTAAAAATATATTAATATTAATAAAATACATATACAAAATATATATCAACATGAAGATATTTGAGAGTACTACATGTCTATTTAGATTTGGATTTGGTTCGGGTCAAGTCGGGGCTAAATTGGTACAACCGGGTCTCCTAGAAAGTCAATAATCTAATAATTAAATAAATAAATCATCGGTGGGGGTTTAGTCGCAACTTGGTATGGTTTTCCTAGTTAGAACATACCTATGGCTCGGTCTTCCCTATCATGGCTAAAACACTAATCAAAGCACACGTGTACACTATCCGTGTCATAATTCTTAGTCGTCTTGTACTCCAAATCTTAACCATGGCTAAGGTCATCTATAATAATAACTATTTAATAAAAAATATTCATAAATTCCATAAAATCCTATTTAAATAAAATTAATAATAAAAAAATTCCAAAAATTTAGGTGTGTTACAGGTATATTTTTGTAGAGTAATATACCTGTTACAACAGTATCGGACGCGAACGCTGTTAGCCCAATGATTATATCATATTTTTGAATATGGCTAATCAATTAAGTTTAACATATCGACGTCACTAATATTCATGTAATCACTATCATGTTGCTACTTAAAACTTAGCATTGTCCTAATGTTCTATATCATATTGCTATGCTTGTATCATATTGTTTTGTTCGTCTAACATGTTCTTATAGACATGCAGTAAGCATAATCAAACTTTGTCAAACCAGGACATATGCAATAGAGTATTATTGATGGGCCAAAGACGGCGTTATACAAGAAGATTTCTTTGAACCGCCTAACGACCTATCCGGGGCCTCGTCAATATATTTTTCCAGATCTGTTTATCTTTGGACGACCGCCGTTAGTGAAAAAGGCGTCTTCAAGTTTGCTCAAATTTCAGAAGAAAGGCGTCATCAAAGGGCTTTTGGTTTTCCTATTTCATCAATGTATTTTTCACATTTATTGAGTCTAGGAATACGATGTACACTGCATCGTACTGGCAAATAGGCTACCTAAGAAACGTTTTCAAAATACCCTTTCATTTTGAAAACAAGCCCACTTACAAAAGCCCAAACTACTTCCTAACTGTTTGACTTTTCGAAAAGCCCAAAACCAATTTGTAAAAACCCTGACAGAACTCCAACAGAATTCGGCCAGAGTTCGACCAAAATTCTGCCAGAGTTCGGCCAGAGTTCGGTTAGTGAACGTTGCTTTTTGAACTTGGTCTTCCTGCAGTTACGGATCCCACCGAGATTTTCTCATAGAGTTCTGCCCGAATTCTGCTCGAATTCTGTCAGAATTCTGCCTTTGGAAAAACTATAAATAGAGAAGGATTTCGATCATTTTAACTCACTCATTCACTTTCATATCTCTTCTCTATAAGCCTACTACTTCTTCCAAAGTATTCTGAGCTATTCATTTTTCAAATCCCAAGCCAGTTAAAATCCTCTAGTCGATTTGTCAGTGCGGTACGGTCTAGAAGTTTCAGAACGGTTGTAATCAGAGGCTTGATTGAAGAAAGACTCTTCACAATTGAAGTTGGCCGAGTACTTCGGATCAAATCTCGCATTGTAGAAGTTGCAAGAACTTCGGATGAAAACTTGTGGTAATTTTCTATAGTGGATTCAACTGGAAGTTAGAGTTCTTCCGACTGAACTAGTCCTCACAAGAGGGAAACCAGTATACATTCTTGTGTTTGCGTTTGCTCTCTACTCTCTACTTTTCATTTACATATCTGTGATATATTATCTGTGATCTTGTTACTAACATTTTTTAAATAGTTAATTTCCGCTGCCTACTCTATTCACCCCCCTCTAGAGTATTGCGCTTTACAACTCGTTCCTACAATCGGTCCTACAATTGGTATCAGAGCCAGTGCTACAACTAGAGAGCGGGTGCTTGGTATATAGATATTGCTGCTCATACCAATTGCTCCTACAATTGGTATCAGAGCCAGTGCTTCTTCGAGAGGTATTATATTCTGATCCCAATTGTTCCTACAATTGGTATCAGAGCAGGTACTTCAACTAGAGAGCAGGTACTGCAACTAGAGGTAATATATTCTGATCCCAATTGCTCCTACAATTGGTATCAGAACCAGTGCTCCTTCTAGAGATATTATTGCAGGTGCTCCTTATAAAGATATTATTGCGTAAACCAATTGCTCCTCCAATTGGTATCCTAGCAAGGACTCTATTATTTTGGCTTAACATCCTTGGAGCAAATCCTCATTATCAGATCGGGTTATACAGGTAAAGCGAGGTAACACTGCTATTATATTCTTATTTATTACTGCTGTTACATAGATCACTATATCACATATGGCAAGTATGTACTTCACAACTGAAGAGCAATCCTCAAATAGACTCCCACTATTTGATGGAACAAACTATAGCTATTGGAACGGATGAGCTTCTACTTGAAGTCTCTAGATTTTGACTTATGGTCAATTGTTGTAAATGGCTATAAAAAGCCTACTATCACCTCTATTCTCACATCCTTTATAATTAACAAACCTTATTATAGTTACACGGAGAAAGAGAAGAAGTTAGCTAGCCTTGATGCAAAAGCTTTGCATATCTTTCATTGTGCTGTAGACACAAATGTATTTAATCTTATTACTACTTGCACAACATCTCATAAAATTTGGAAATTTCTTGAAGCTACTTATGAGTGCAGGTATGAAAGCAAAGCTAGCAACTCCATAGAGAAGGATAGTCTTCATAATGATACAAATATATATATGATGGAATTGGGATTTAAGGTACAACACAATCCCTTATACGAAGAAGAGCTTGTATGTGACAACTACAAGAAGATAGACCACATCCAAGAAGATTGTACTACTACAAGAAAGGAGAGTCACTATGAACAATCAAATGAAGGAAGATCATCGGGCATATGGTGTGAAAGCGAAGCAAGAGATTCTGAAGAAGAAAAAGAAGAGAGACCTCATCAAGCTGCATATTTATGCTCAATGGCATTATCTAACGAGGTACAAAATAATTCTTTTTCTGGAGAGAGTGAATTTTCTTATGATAATTTATCTGATGCTTTCAGTGATCTGTTAGAAGAACACAAGAAAGTATTAGATAAATATAAGCAAGCTAGAAAGGATATTTGATCCTATAAGCGTGAGATTGAAAAGCTTACTTGCTTATTGAATGATGCTAGAGATACTTCTACTTCTGATAATTCTACTGAGATTTCCACACTGAAGTTTAGATTGCATGAGGCACTTGATTGCATTGAGAAAAGCACTCAAGAAAATACTAAACTTAAGGAGGAACTAGAATCAGAAAAGAAGAAGTATTCTATTGCTTCATGTAGAATTGATGCTCATTCTGCTAAATATGATGAGATCTGTGCTAACTCTAAAAAGTTAGAGATTAGACTGGGAAAGCAGGTAATACAACCTACGACTCAGTCTAACACAAGACACTTAGCACATCACAAAGTCACACACGTCAGATCTTTTAGAAAGAAAGCAAGCAAAGCTAAAGCTTCACATAACCATGCTTTCTATTACAAGTATCCACGAAGATCATATCACACTGTTGCACGTTCTCATACTGCTGCACATAGTACTAATGTTAATTCTTTCTGTCATTATTGTGGTATGAATGGACATGTTTTCAATCATTGTCAGATTAAAAAACTTGTTGATATGAACTTGTGTAAATGGGTTCCCAAAACTAACAAATGTGGATCCAAGTATTGGATACCAAAGTCTTCACCTAATATTGCAGGTGAAGCTTCTCATATCAAATAGAACCATGGAATATGTTGGTGATTGCAAAAGCTACAAAGGTCATCTTCCATGCAATTGCACCAACAGAAGTGTGGTCACTAGAACCACTTTGGTAACATGCTTTCTAAATAGTTCTTAATATCTAGCATGTTCTTTTTGATGTCTTGCTACTAGCCCTCTTTTATATCTTTTAAATTATTTCTTGTTTGAATCAATGTGAGACATAATCCTAGCTTGACTAGCTGTTTAGCTTAAATGATTAGTTCACACTATATAGTATGTTATTTCCTACTAGTGTGACACATTTATCTATGTATGCTCTTTATTCTTAATCTTTATTCTTGAAGCATGCATAGAAGCTTAATTTTGTTCTGGTGAATATGCTTTTGACTCTTCGCCTTTAATATTTTTTAATGGTCACTTCTTACCGATTTGTCTTTAACATGTCATATTTACTTTGATCGGTATTTTGTGAGTATGTATGTTTAGCACAAGTCTTCTATTTACTTGAAAAGTATATACATATAATTTTATGTTAAACTTGTGCTTGTGTAATATTACTTCACTATTGATTCTCATATTTTATTTTGATTAACTTCTTATGAATCAATTAAATCTTTGTCTGACAAAGTTTATGTATGCATGTTTTCGATCTTGTGATAATTGTTTTTTTTTTATTGTTAATGATACATGAATAATGCTTCATATATTGTTGATATGTTTCTTATATTTTTGTATAAATATCTTTATGGGGATATATAAGTTAAGTTCAAGTTCTATATTATATTATTTTTAAAAGTAGTTTCAAACTTGTGCTTATCTCATACATCAGCTATTGATTACTTTGGACAAATTCATGTACTTATCTTTATCAGCTTCTTCCCAAAGCCTCTTTTAATTATATTTCTTGGCTTTTTGGTAGACATTTTGGATACATGATATTTTTAATATCTTAATTTTGATAAACCATTATTTGGGTATTTAATTGTTTTTTATATATTTAGGGATTCTAGATTTTGATGTTGTTTGATGATACTGCATATATTTCTTTGAATCTAAGTTCTTAAGAGTAGAGATCATTTTAGGAACAAGCTGAAAGGGTCCTTCTGAGCTAGGAACCGGCCCCTACAGCTAACCCGAAGTGATCAATACTTTATAGACTTAAGATTTATTAAGGTGTACTTGCAACTATCGTCTAGTTCTGGATCCAAGGTACCGAACCCAGTCCCCTAGGTTCCAGAATACATCAACGTATCTAGGTCTTACATTTTGGTTTACAAATGTTTTATATTTTATTGTTACCCAATGATTTTGTAGCACACATTGATAAATATAATTCATACATCTTATACAGTATGCTACATTGTTCTAAGATATTTTTATAGTCCATATAATTTATTTCATATTGCACTAATTTTTCTTAAATCCTTGGTTATTAAAGAAGAGATTTGTTTTGGGTACAAGCCTACAAAGGGTCTGTCTGTCACCACGACTACGGTCGAAGCGAAGCGGTACTTAAGTGTTCCCCGGTGAACCTCTGTTAGCTGGGACAGTACCCCTACAGCTAACCCAAGATTGATCAACGCTTTATAAACTAAAGATTTATTGAGATCAAGTTGCAATTATTATCTGATGGATTTTGAATTTTAGATTTGATGGATAATATTCTCTCTTTATATTTTCACAAAAGGTAGCATATGTTGATCTATCTTATTCTATAGCATAGATCAATTTATGTCATCTTTTGACTTATACGATTATTCATCATGCTAATTTGAAATATCTTTTAATTGTTTTATTTTTAAATATTCATTTAATGGATATTTCTTCTTTTGTCTAAAGATGATTGTTTTTGTTTTGTTTTCGTGACTACTCATTGAATATTATGGTATTGTGATTTCATCTTTAGCAATCATCTTTAGCTTGTGTAATATTCGTAATATTCATGTTTTTGAGCTTTATATTATTCTCTTCTTATTCTAGTTATTTACTGTCTATAGCAGTAACTCTTTGCGAAGGAGAAGTCAAGCACATTGAATTTTTTCTCTCTCAAAGCGTTTCTTTTCTTTAAGCCTCCGGTTATCAGGTGAACACCGTGCAAAGGCTTTAAAAGGGAAGAAATGAACTTTGATAAGAAGACCTAATACTTTTTAATTATTTTTCTATTTCTGGAAATATGTCTCTGAATTTTATTTTAAAATTTTGGATATAGCCATGTAAAGGTAGAGTAGTTAATTATTTCAAATCAATTATTCCTATGACATGCCATATATCTAGAATACACTTTTCTTTGGACATATATCTAGTTATGTTTATTTCTTCAAATGGATTTATTTATGATTTATGGATTCTATTATGGAAATTACTTTCGTGATTCGAATCGACAGCTTTCAGTCTAAGGACTAAATGGACGCATTCAAACATTTATTAAGACAGTTTTTCGTAATAAATTCCACATTTTTGAAAAGTCTTTTGATTTCTTTTTGATTTATTGAATCTGTCCGATACTCGAATGTTATTATTAAAGACAGCTTTCAAAAATCTTTTACTTACATAAAATGATTTGTGTTATTTTTTTATTTGAGGACATATTTTTTTCTCATCTTTAAGCATTTATTTATTGGATGTTTCCTTTTGCCTAAAGATGATATTTATTTGTGTTTGGAACTTTATATGCATTTGATTAAAGGAAAGAAAGATGCATATCTTAGATATCTCCTTAGATCTTGTGATTATTTATTTTATCTATTTTATGCATATAAATTATTTTTGAACTATATACGCATATTTTAAGGGGGAGCAAATTAATTGTTTTAATTATTTTATGCCCTTAATATGTGGTATACCTAGTTCACCATGGACTTATATTGTCTTATTTAAATATCTTGCTGAGTTATTCATGATATTTGGACTTGTATTGAATTTATGAAAGAATATATGATTATTATTATTTATTTTTAATTCTCTCATTCGAGTTTCTATAACTTATCTTGCCAAATATATATTTAATTATCCTTATTTGGTTGAGTTTTGAAATTACTTTTGGTATTTTTTTATTGAGATTTTATCTCAAAGTTCATGATTATCTATATTTAGACTGATCATACTTTGCGGGGGAGCATTCAAGTCGACTGGATTTCTCCTTCTCAAGTATTTTGTCTTCATTACCTTCATATTTATTGAATTCAAATGCATGAACTATGGTATAGATTTTGTATAGATTCTAGTATACTTGTTTTGATTCCTTTTCGATGATTATACTCTTTATGGAATTGATTCACTAACTTGTATGGGCAAATTATGAATCATATATATTTTTTGATCATTGTTAAAAGTCTCATTATATTTTTGATTTTTTTTACATACTAGATATGTGAATTTCTATTCCTCATGATTTATTTATGACCAATGATTGATTCCTACTATATTGATATATATATTTTTTGGTCTATTTCAAAACACAATATGATGAACAAAATGTGTTTTGAAGTCATTTTTGGATTTCTGGTTGGTAAACTATGTATTGATTGATTTTACTGTTTTTAAGTTCAACCAACTATGTTGTGTTTTGATAAGTTTTTTATTCTTTAGTTATGCATTTTATGTAATTTTCTACAAACTTGTCGTTACACTGTTCTTCTAATCCTTGACCATGATTATTTTTGCTTTCCTTCTTTACTTATGCTTGAGTTCATTTTTAGCTCTAATTACGGGGGAGCTTCTTTTTGATCATGTCAAAGGGGGAGAAATAAGTTTAAGTTAGCACACAATATTCTAGTATTATGTGTTTATTAGTGATATATGCATCTATTGTATATATATTAAACTTAAAGGATTTGCCATAATCAAAAAGGGGGAGATTGTTAGCCCAATGATTATATCATGTTTTTGAATATGGCTAATCAATTAAGTTTAACATATCGACGTCACTAATATTCATGTAATCACTATCATGTTGCTACTTAAAACTTAGCATTGTCCTAATGTTAGCATTGTCCTAATGTTCTATATCATATTGCTATGCTTGTATCATATTGTTTTGTTCGTCTAACATGTTCTTATAGACATGCAGTAAGCATGATCAAACTTTGTCAAACCAGGACATATGCAATAGAGTATTATTGATGGGCCAAAGACGGCGTTATACAAGAAGATTTCTTTGAACCGCCTAACGACCTATCCGTGGCCTCGTCAATGTATTTTTCCAGATCTGTTTATCTTTGGACGACCGCCGTCAGTGAAAAAGGCGTCTTCAAGTTTGCTCAAATTTCAGAAGAAAGGCGTCATCAAAGGGCTTTTGGTTTTTCTATTTCATTAATGTATTTTTCATATTTATTGAGTCTAGGAATACGATGTATACTGCTTCGTACTGGCAAATAGGCTACCCAAGAAACGTTTTTAAAATACCCTTTCATTTTGAAAACAAGCCCACTTACAAAAGCCCAAACTACTTCCTAACTGTTTGACTTTTCAAAAAGTCCAAAACCAATTTGCAAAAACCCTGACAGAACTCCAACAGAATTCGGCCAGAGTTCGGCCAGAATTCGGCCAGAGTTCGGCCAGAGTTCGGTTAGTGAACGTTGCTTTTTGAACTTGGTCTTCCTGCAGTTACGGATCCCACCGAGATTTTCTCATAGAGTTCTGCCCGAATTCTGCTCGAATTCTGTCAGAATTCTGCCTTTGGAAAAACTATAAATAGAGAAGGATTTCGATCATTTTAACTCACTCATTCACTTTCATATCTCTTCTCTATAAGCCTACTACTTCTTCCAAAGTATTCTGAGCTATTTATTTTTCAAATCCCAAGCCAGTTACAATCCTCTAGTCGATTTGCTAGTGCGGTACGGTCTAGAAGTTTCAGAGCGGTTGTAATCAGAGACTTGATTGAAGAAAGACTCTTCACAATTGAAGTTAGTCGAGTACTTCGGATCAAAGCTCGCGTTGTAGAAGTTGCAAGAACTTCGGATGAAAACTTGTGGTAATTTTTCATAGTGGATTCAACTGGAAGCTAGAGTTCTTCCGACTGGACTAGTCCTCACAAGAGGGAAACCAGTATACATTCTTGTGTTTGCGTTTGCTCTCTACTCTCTACTTTTCATTTACATATCTGTGATATATTATCTGTGATCTTGTTACTAATATTTTTTAAATAGTTAATTTCCGCTGCCTACTCTATTCACCCCCCCTCTAGAGTATTACGCTTTATAACTCGTTCCTACAATCGGTCCTACAAACGTCTAGTCCCGAATTAATGCATAAACTCGGCCTTGAGCTCCATAGAGTTAATTCTGTAGGTTCATGGGTACTGCATTTGTGTCTTGTAGTGTAGGCGCTTTATATTGATTCGGAACGTTCCTTGGTGGGTGGTGTTGATTCTGAACATTTCTCGGACATTGTGACTTTGAATGGCCCTTCTCGCCACGTCCGTAACATGTTCTGTAGAAACAATCATTCGGGCGATGCCCATGCTTGCCGCAGACATCGCATTATAATCCTGGATATGGGCATCGATTCTCGGATGTGTTTAGACGCTTGTGTACTCCCGATCATCCAGCGTTATTAGGATGCTTGTTGAAATTGTTGCGGATGATAGGCATGGCCCTTTGCGACATACGACCAAAGATTCGCTCGCTATAAAGTACGACTTCGTAGGATTCACGATAAGTTCGGCATCGCTGGTTCATGACGTCCCTACGCAATTCGTCATTGAGGCCTTGTTGAAAACGCTCGCACCATTCTTCTTTGTTGGGTAGGAAGGCACTGACAAATTTTGCAAGTTTTGAGAAGCTTGTATTATAATCTTCAACAGTCATATTCCTTTGCCTCAACATCGTGAACTCATCCCCCTTCTGTCGACGGATGGCGCGAGGAACGTACTGCTCAAGGAAGACTGCCTTGAACATTCCCAGGAAATCTTGGTGTTGGGATCGGTTTCACAGATTTCCTATTTCTTTGCCGCCCACCAGTCGTATGCTCTCATTTGTAGCTGTAGCGCCGCACAGGCCACCCTCTGGGACTCTTCGTTGCAGAGAAGATCAAACAGGTCTGCCATTTCTGCGAGCCATCCCACTATCACATTGGGCTCTGCTCGGCCATTGAACTTCGATGGGTTCATCTTGCCTCTCTTTGGATACCACGACCGTTGCTTTGGTATTGTCGTTCATCTTGCTTACGATCTGCGTTAGGTCGTTCATTTGCTTCTGCTGCGTATCAAATTGGGCTTTGATTTGCATCTGAAGCTGTTGCTGCTGCAGCTCCATCAACTGTAGCATTTTCTCCACGGTCGTCTCGCTAGGGCCAGTACTCTTTGAGCTCGATGTACTATCCACGGTTTGGGTTGTTGTGCCGGGATTGTTCTTATTTTTCTTAGTCATTCCTACAAAACAGAGTAAATCCGTTAGTATTTTTCAAAAATATCTGCGGGCTTACCTGTATGGAACTTTTATTTCACGCAGCATGTCGACAAGCATTCAATCGAGCAATCGCAACGAACATTCCAATAATAAAACATCTTTCAAAAATTTAAGGAAATATAACTGTGCTCTGATACCAATTTGTCACGCCCCGAGTCGACAAAACGTTCGTCCCCGGTGTTATTATGCCGAATTGATCGTCCTTGCTAAGACGTGATGCCGTACGAGTCTGGAATTGCACTCGTACAAGGCAAGAACGTTACGTTAATTATTATATTGAAACACCAAGTTGAAACTTCACAATTCATATCAGAATATGAGACACAGTATAGGAAGATAGAAATATACATTTCATTCATAGTTTGCAATGAAGTGAAAGTCGTAATTACATTGGATGCCGTTGCGGCTACATTGATTGAAAACAAAAGAAAACATACTCGACAAGCTGCCTGAACTAACACTTGCTATTCCATACATTCGCCCCTTTATACATAAGCCTTCGATTGAATTGGCTTCAAAATACTTCAGGATAGGAAGAGCTTCAAAACGCCTCTCCGCACTTTAGCTTCAGTTCAGAGCTCCCGCCGCACCTGGGGAATTGGGGGAGGGGATTAGCACACTTGCTAAGTGGACGGGACGAACCCACTCGTCTAAACTGACTCTGATTGTTAAGGTAGGCATGCTTTAGAGTTGTCTTTCTATTTAGAACTAAATGAATTCAGTTTATATCAATAGCCATCTTTGAAGTAATGAAGCATACAGTAAAACATAGTAATTTATCACAATTCTTACCACGGCCGTACTCGTCCCTGCATAAAATACATATAACATTTACTACATGCATAAGACAATAGGTGAACATGCTACTATTTTACATATGCGGTCATTGATGCTATGCATCATGAGGGACTTTTATATGGCATTACGACGTGCCTGTCGGCTTGGGTTGCAAGCCCTGCTGCAGGTCTCGCAATGCCTCGCGCCGAAGCACGAATTTGTTTATTCTCCCTAGGTCGATTCGGTTCTGATGCCCCGGATACCGCATCGAGAAAACTTCAACTTGTGCGCAAGCTGTCCATGACCATGCCAATATGTGAATAGTTTAATATGTGCAGACAGATTTATATAGCGCGGACAGTATTGAGCGACATTATCATTTGTGCCCTACTCATGCAACAAATCATTTTCCCTGAGTCGTACTTTCGACTTAGCAACCCGTAGGCACCAAATTCCTTGCGACATCGTAAGCCACAATCAATATTTCATACTATTTTGCAGCACGTGAAATAGTCTATCTTTTTACTAGAACCTTAAACTTTCTCGTTTATGTGCAAAACTTATATTTTCAGAGTAAATTACTCTAAATCGATACATTTTTTCCCGAGTTCTTGACCTTAGTGGATTGGCATGCATTTTACTTGGCATCGTCGATTTGAATCAATTCGAGGCAAAGAAATTTCTTTTGCGGGACAGAGTAGAAAAGAAGGGGCCGAATCACCCACCAAGTTCTTTGATCGTGTCGACCGTCGTTCGCAATGTTCAAGCTTTAGTTACGCGAGCTCCTGCAATGGCACCAACACTTAGTTATGATTCCTTCTTTATTCCTTTGTTTCGAAATTCGTAAATTGTATTCAAAAAATGACGCGAAAGCACTTCATCAAAATCCAGCGGCAAAAACTCCAAAAAACCATACAACGGTCTGGTCCTGTCGAAGGAACTCTTATACAGAGCTCACTCGCCGAGACGCAGCCCGCTGCATCTAGGACTTATTCCAACAGAAGTCATTCCATTAGTTGGATCTATTCTCGTAACATCCGTCCAAATTAATTTGATCGATGCCGCAAGGTGTTATCGTTTACCAAGCTCAGCGATGGCCATCTAAGTTCTCGACCGATCTGACTCGGCGCAAGCATATTATGAAGTCCGTCGCCTATCGAATGCGGGGCGCTACAACTACCTTCGATGATTTCATAATTCAGGAAGCATCTACTCGCATTGAGTTTGAGTCTATCTTATTTGTGGTCGGCACACGAGATGCTATACGCATCGAACAATCGTCGATGACTTATAGTCTCGACTTGATCAATCACAAAGTTCATGATCAACCAGTTCATTCATTCTTGTATTATTATTTACAAAATTTTGATAGTACGAGGTGTCACGCCCCGATTCGTATAGTCATTTATTCACATATTTTATCTCTTGGAATCGATCGTCCTCGCTTGGGCGTGATGCCGTACAAGTCTGGTATTGCACTTGTACAAGGCAAAGATGGTACATAATCGATAATCTTCAAATAGGACCACATCACAGCGGCAGAAGCAGACAAATTAAAGTTAATGAGGACAATCTTTCTGATTGAATAGGAAATACATCACTTCTTTATAGCAACGAAGATAAAAAGGATAACTTGAAGTCGCACAGAGATACATAGAACTTCATTCTCTTTATTGATAATTGAAGAAGAGTACAAGACTTGTATTTAAATATAATGCTTACAACACATCTCACTTTATATTGAAAGCCCACTGAACAATGCTACAAGCTTACACTTGATACTTGGATACATTGGATTATAACTCGATATACCGACTTGGCTTACAACTCACTGGTACAACTGATTACAATGTTCCATACATTATGCCTTTTATAAACAGAAGACATCATCTTGAACAAGGAGAGCTTCTGTATGTCCAATAAATCTTCGATGCCGCGGGACCAATCAAGCCAATCTTCGTGTGTAGAATATTTCGAGCACGAGCACCTGCCCACAAAATGTGGGTCAGCACATCATCTATGTACTGGCGAGCAGAATCCAACCCACTCGCCTAAACCAACACTAACTGGTCAATTTTAGCAAGCATTTTAATAGAATGATCTTTCTACTTTGGGGCCAAGCATCAGTTTACATTTCATGGGCAATAATCATAGTGAAGCATGTAAACATATTTTTAGCAATAATCATGTGGACGTATCATTTTAGCATTCTTGGTGTCATCATACAAAGGCATCATTGAGGCATACTAGGTGTTATCATGAAAAGGCATCATTGAGGCATCGTTAACATTAATATCTTAAACGTGTTATGACAATTCTCACTTCAAGCATCACTTAGCATGTATGTCTTGTTTGAGCAACGATTATCGCAAGGCATCTTTCTAGCATACTGAATTTAACATGTTAAGCAGGTTCTCATATTGAAAGACTACACATAGCATCATTTACTTGGCACGTTAAGCACGCCAATTAAACCAACACATATATTGAGTATATCACATTTAAGTAATTTCTTACCGATAGCCGACTCCCTTGTACCTGCATCAAATACAGGTTAGCAGATATACTTACTCTGCCTGCACAAAACATTCATTAGCATGCATCCTGACTACATGGTCACTGGTGTTTAACCATACGGATGTTGCCATATAGGTCTTCATTGGTAATGCGATGACTCCAGAGAAGGTAGCTAGTCCCAAAGGATGCCTCGAAAAACCCGTGCCCCTACTGGCACGCCAATGTTTCCTCCTAGGCCGGATCGGTCGCCCTAACGTCCCGGGGT
Organism: Iris pallida; assembly: GCA_029216955.1. Classification (NCBI taxonomy): domain Eukaryota; kingdom Viridiplantae; phylum Streptophyta; class Magnoliopsida; order Asparagales; family Iridaceae; genus Iris; species Iris pallida. The sequence continues at coordinate 1,031,371 of JANAVB010036818.1, read as the reverse complement.
ACCGTCCGAGAAAACATATCCCCATCTCTTATGCATAAGTTGTCCTATGACCATGCAATACGTGTTCGACTCAATCGTGAACATAAAATGCGTGGTGAAATATTGAAGTAAAGACAACAGTGCATCATCATTCATCTCATTCAAGTCATGTTCAATGACTTATTCATTCCCAACATTACCATCATTTTATTTGGTGATCTCAACGATCCCAAGCCTCATCAATTCTCATTGTTTGTTCCATAACAACATTTCTCATTACGTTCCTTCTAAGGAGGAACAACAGCATTCATTCATTTCGAAGGGACCTGTAGCATTTCATTCATTTCATAGGAACAATAGCATATTCAATTCTTTTCTCATGTATCATTCACGCAGCATCTCATTATTCAAGTGATTCATTCATTTCATCAATATTAAGCATAAGGGACATTATCGATTCATTCTCAGGCATCAAGTTACATTAGCAGTTCGAGTGTGATTCATTCAGCAATTCAAAGTTCATGTGTTATTCATTCAATAATTTCCAGCATATACATCTTTATCGATTTAACAACTAAAGCCTCACATCACAATTATTCAACATTCAAGGTAAGAGACATTAGGGACAATTCATAGCAACACGTTATTCCATTTATTAAGCATGCAGGAATAAGGAGGAAGGAGGACAGTTCTACTTGCCTGCATAAAAGGGTCTTCTTATTCTGGTTGCACACATTCCCCCTAAGCGTAGCTCCACCAGCGAGCCACATTCCAACACTTACCAGCTAAGAGAGACTGCATCAGTCTCAACTCTCTTGATCTCCAACACAAGTCACGGTCCAACATTCTGATCCCATCCAACAAGCCAACCAAAAGCCTCGTGCGGAGCAGGGTATTACAAAATATACCACTCAGAAAAAGTTTCGTCCTCGAAACTTAAGAAAATAACTCATCTACTAGATTCACTTAATCATAATGAGTTACTCATTCAGCTTCAATTCAATATTCATTTCAGTCTCAATGGTTAGCCATACCGACAGCTATACCTAATCATTCAGGTGACTTTCCTAGAGTTGACGGCTACTAGGGTTATACCAGTTTCTTTTTCTTAGGGCCAACAAGCAACCGATATTTCTAAGGAGCTCTACCCAAACCTATAGGTATCAACTTAGTCTGAATAACTAATCGCCATTGTCGACTATGCCAACAATTGGTTATCCAGCCCACGTCGCTAGGGTCAAGTCTATCTACCCAGGGTCTTCCTCAAGGAATTAATTCCCACAGAGGCTCATTCTAGACTTACCCAACGATCGACTAAGATCGATCTATCAATATTACGGTCAATTTCCAACTCGACATACGATTCTCATCGTTCTAATAATCCATCAAGTAAATTCCCAATAATCCAATTCCTATTCCAATTCCTTTGTACTCGTACGAACCCATAAGCCAAGGCTAACTATTGAAGGGTCATCGATTTTGATAGTCTTAACATAACTATGGAATCATACTATTCGGTCTGTATGACGAAGTCACACCACTAAGTCATAAGCCAGCAATCTATATCCCAACCGACAGTCACATATACCGACATTATCCAACACGTTTGTAATTTCTCAATCCCATTCGTTTCTCAATCATCAACTATCTTATGGATATTCTTAAATCTCATGCAGCAAGGGTCGAGTAGTTCATTCCATTCAATCCGACAATTAATGTATCAACTGACCATTCTCTATACAACACAAATATTCAGGGTTGTTACTTGTTACTGTTCCAATCCCATTAAATTTCTCTGCATACAAGCACTAGGCAACAACTATCCTTTGGTGATCTAGATGGGTTAACATCTATTACACCTTAGGTTCAAGGCACAAATCTCTAATATTCCTTTGGTTCACCGATAATATTTCTAGAACTTTCAGCTACGCAACCAACTTTGTATTAGCCATATTTGATTTACATCCAACCAATCGAAGTCAACATTCAGATGTTCTAAGCCACAACATTCTCTAGCCAAATCCATTCACCCATAGCATACTAACTGTCTTACTAGTCTGAGTCATCACTCGACTAAATAATTTCTAACCATGCCACCAGTTACAATTTCTAAAAATCTCGTTTCCCTGCATAACATCACCGTCAAGGGACACTCGGGTCATCTAGCCATAATACATGACTTCCAGTTAAGTCTCGGCACTACCCAGTACCCACAGATAGTCTCCTTGCTATCCTATGGAAAGGGTCAACATACATCTCGTTCTGAGGTGGTAGAGGCAATATATCACTCAGAAACGAAGCTATCCTTAAACAATACCAACCCAATTCTATTTCGGACATTCGTGATCTACAATGATCACAATACTTAACTAACATCTCGGGGTCTCAATATCGTAAGCCAACATTCTTAGGGTCTCAAAAGCACTAGCCAGCACACATGAGTCAACTCACCAGTTCATTGAACTCATCCATCCATGGTTTCGATCCCAATTCATAATTCTTTTCTAACATTACATGCAATCTCAACTTGTTACAGCATACATAGCCACTTTTCTTTATTCCCACATTCCAAACAGCATTCATAACATAGCATACTATGGCATCGAGTCATTGTTGGATTATTTGTGTCCAAACCAACAACAATCATTCATTCAGGGGCATCACAATGTATTTAGACTTATTGTATGGAACATCCAGTGAGCAGCCAAGAGGGTCAATAAATTTTTCAGACACAAACAACATAGGATGATTATCGAACAATAACAGCAAAATCGCGAAATTAATCTTTGATTTAATCACGGAAGCAACGTTGAGTGATCGCGGAAGCAACTTTGGTTAATCGTCGATGCAACTTTGATTTGAAATAAATCAAAAAAGAGACCAAGGACGTAAAACCTGGCTCTGATACCAATTTGTCACGTCCCGATTCGTAGAGTCATTTATTCACATATTTTATCTCTTGGAATCGATCGTCCTCGCTTGGGCGTGATGTCGTACAAGTCTGGTATTGTATTTGTACAAGACAAAGATGGTACATAATCGATAATCTTCAAATAGGACCACATTGCAGCGGCAGAAGCAGACAAATTGAAGTTAATGAGGACAATCTTTCTGATTGAATAGGAAATACATCACTTCTGTATAGCAACGAAGATAAAAAGGATAACTTGAAGTCGCACAGAGATACATAGAACTTCATTCTCTTTATTGATAATTGAAGAAGAGTACAAGACTTGTATTGAAATACAATGCTTACAACACATCTCACTTTACATTGAAAGCCCACTGAACAATGCTATAAGCTTACACTTGATACTTGGATACATTGGATTATAACTCGATATACCGACTTGGCTTACAACTCACTGGTACAACTGATTACAATGTTCCATACATTATGTCCTTTATAAACAGAATATATCATCTTGAACAAGGAGAGCTTCTGTATGTCCAACAAATCTTCGATGCCGCGGGACCAATCAAGCCAATCTTCGTATGTAGAATATTCCGAGCACGAGCACCTGCCCACAAAACATGGGTCAGCACATCATCTATGTACTGGCGAGCAGAATTCAACCCACTCGCCTAAACCAACACTAACTGGTCAATTTTAGCAAGCATTTTAATAGAATGATCTTTCTACTTTAGGGCCTAGCATCAGTTTACAGTTCATGGACAATAATCGTAGTGAAGCATGTAAACATATTTTTAGCAATAATCATGTGGACGTATCATTTTAGCATTCTTGGTGTTATCATGCAAAGGCATCATTGAGGCATACTAGGTGTTACCATGAAAAGGCATCATTGAGGCATCGTTAACATTAATATCTTAAACGTGTTATGACAATTCTCACTTCAAGCATCACTTAGCATGTATGTCTTGTTTGAGCAACGGTTATCGTAAGGCATCTTTCTAGCATACTGAATTTAACATGTTAAGTAGGTTCTCATATTGAAAGGCTACATATAGCATCATTTACTTGGCACGTTAAGCACGCCAGTTAAACCAACACATATATTGAGTATATCACATTTAAGTAATTTCTTACCGATAGCCGACTCCCTCGTACCTGCATCAAATACAGGTTAGCAGATATACTTACTCTGTCTGTACAAAATATTCATTAGCATGCATCCTGACTACATGGTCACTGGTGTTTAACCATACGGACGTTGCCATATAGGTCTTCATTGGTAATGCGATGACTCCAGAGAAGGTAGCTAGCCCCAAAGGATGCCTCGCAAAACCCGTGCCCCTACTGGCACGCCAATGTTTTCTCCTAGGCCGGATCGGTCGCCCTAACGTCCCGGGGTACCGTCCGAGAAAATATATCCCTATCTCTTATGCATAAGTTGTCCTATGACCATGCGAATGCGTGTCCGACTCAATCGTGAACATAAAATGCATGGTGAAATATTGAAGTAAAGACAACAGTGCATCATCATTCATCTCATTCAAGTCATGTTCAATGACTTATTCATTCCCAACATTACCATCATTTCATTTGGTGATCTCAACGATCCCAAGCCTCATCAATTTTTATTGTTTGTTCCATAGCAACATTTCTCATTATGTTCCTTCTAAGGAGGAACAACAACATTCATTCATTTCGAAGGGACCTGTAGCATTTCATTCATTTTATAGGAACAATAGCATATTCAATTCTTTTCTCATGTATCATTCACGCAGCATGTCATTATTCAAGTGATTCATTCATTTCATCAATATTAAGCATAAGGGACATTATCGATTCATTCTCAGGCATCAAGTTACATTAGCAGTTCGAGTGTGATTCGTTCAGCAATTCAAAGTTCATGTGTTATTCATTCAATGATTTCCAGCGTATGCATCTTTATCGATTTAGCAACTAAAACCTCGCATCATAATTATTCAACATTCAAGGTAAGAGACATTAGGGACAATTCATAGCAACACGTTATTCCATTTATTAAGCATGCAGGAATAAGGAGGAAGGAGGACAGTTCTACTTGCCTGCATAAAAGGGTCTTCTTATTCTGGTTGCGCACATTCCTCCTAAGCGTAGCTCCACCAGCGAGCCACGTTCCAACACTTAATCCGTCTAGCTAGCTAAGAGAGATTGCATCAGTCTCAACTCTCTTGATCTCCAACATAAGTCACGGTCCAACATTCTGATCCCATCCAACAAGCCAACAAAATGCCTCATGCGGAGCGGGGCATTACACGAGGCACACTCTATTTTGTATTCTCACATCATGCTTACGTTTCCTTACGTATCGATCTCGATACGTCGTATCAATTTTGATAGCGTAAGGTTCAACTTTGATTCTGTTTCAACGTCGACAACTTGCATTGCATACGTCTAAGTTTTCCACAAACATTTTCGTACGTCTCGAATCGTTTCTCGATTCGTTGCATTCCGTTATACTTCGATCGCGTAACCAAGTTATCGATTTTTCCGACGTCGTGCCCTCAAGTCATGCAATCGTGCCCTCTAAGTTTCATATGATTTCGTCGTGCTCACAGTGAGTCTCATCTCGACATAACCTACTATCTTTCTTTGGCGCGACTATCCGAATCAACTAATGTTTTCATCGAAATCGTGCGATTCGATTACACTTTGCATTGGATAACATTTCTATCGAGATTACAAATCGTGCGGTTCTATTATAATTTACCTCGTCCAACATTTCTATTGAGATCGCAAGTCGTACGACTCATTTGTAAGTTCAAGTTTTGCTTTTCCGTCGATCTGATTATTGCTTCAAGGCATAATCGTTTTGCTAGTCTCGATCGTTCGACCGACTTATAAATTTTTGTCCGACGTATCATTCATTAATACGAGTACCCGCTCTATCGTTCCAACCTTTTTTTGAAGAACACTTGCATCAACATACCGTCATATAAATTTCAAATCGAGTCTCGGTACTCTCCCGTCCGTTGCGGACAAACCTTCTGCAATTCTCACAAGGCGTCGATGCAATTCATCGCACAAGTGATATATCATATACCACTCAAAATCGAGTCATTCATCGCATACATGGTATGGCATATACCACTCAAAAATCAAGTCATTTCCCTCGTATCATACTCAATATGAACCAATAATCTCTTTCGACTCACGATTTCCTTTGTGATCGTGCTTGATCACAACCGTAACTTTGATTAATCAAAATCCGACACAATTCGGCTAATGTGTACATTCGCCAATACAAGTTCAAGTTGGTGCGTTGCCGAACGATTCATTCTATCGATTTATGATTTCAGTTCCTTCCGTTGCATCATGTGCAAAAATTTATTTTCGATATCCGTTACACTCCGTGCAACGATTTAACTTTAACACGCATTGCACCATGTGCAACGATTTTACTTCCGACACGTATTACACAGAGTGCAACATTTTCTTTCTAATATGCGTTGCACTTTGTGCAATGATTCATTTCCGATAACCATTGCATCTAGTGCAAGTATTTATCTGTGACACTCAAAGCCAATGCTCGAATCCGTTCAACATATTCGATATCAAATTTTATTGTCCTTGCACGCATCATTCATACTCGTTGCATTTGATACCGCAATATTTTATGACTTTCATTATATCGATGCAACCAATATTTCTCACATCGATTGTTGTATTGAAACAATAAACATTTTGATTCATATTTTTCAACTTGTTGCACTTACAGCAACAAACATCTCAATTCACATCTCGCGACTTGTTGCACTTGCAGCAACAAATTATTTCACGGCTTGTTGCACTCGATGCAACAAATATTCTGCGACTTCCTTAATAAACATCATGTAATTTTTAAAACACATGTGGCAAAATTACATGATTTGTATTAGACTTATTGTATGAAACATCCAGTACAGCATCGAGTAGAGTCAAGAGTGATTCGATTGGTGGTGGGCAACTCTTTGGAATTGAAACAAGCAAGCATCCTGAGAAAATTGAGCCTAGAGCTCTGATACCAATTTGTCACGCCCCGGCCCGAAATCACCCGAATCATCATCCTCGTAGGGGACGTGATGCTGCAAGAGCCTGGAGTTGCGCTCGTGCAAGACAAGATGACAAGTTCTCAAAATGGTTACCTTTGATTTGATATTAGCAAACAGAAGAAATAGAGTATACGAAACAATTCTCTTTATTGATAATGAACTGAGATTACAAAGGCTTTCAATAGCTCAACTGAATTTGCCAGATTAGCTACAACACTCAAGTTCTCTCTTGCCTACAAAAGATTTTACCGTTCCATACATCGTGCCTTCTATATCTCGGCCACATCAATCCTATTGCCAGTCCGAGCGTCAATGCGATCGCACGCTTCAAACGCTACGACATTCCATGCCTCTGTGCGATCAAGCGAAGCTTCGCCATGAGCAATCCATTCCCTACACCCTGCATGAAAGTTGGTGGGGGATCAGTACTTTCGTCCTCACATATACTGATGAAAAGTTCCACTTTCTAAACTGACATTTAATATTTATATTGAATCATGCAACTTAGCTTATGATCTTGCTATATTCTCCTTAGGGTCGATTTCATGGCATATTTGAAAGCGGTAAAGCATGTTATCATGGCAAGCATGTTATTCAAATTGAATATGCAAGCAGGCAAGCAATCTCGTATTTGTTTCATGGCGCGACTTCTTACCAACATAGACGCAGTCGCCCTTGCACCGACGCAAGGTGAATATGCCCCATTCCTTTCCTGTCATGTTATAAGTGCTCTCTATGCAGGATCTATGTGTGCAGGATACGTACATGCCTGTACTTTCAACCTATCATTCCTTAACTATACGAAGGTCATTGGCGTATCCGTGCCATAATGTACTAAACTTGTTTCTCTTTCATTTTCTTTCCTTTCTTTTCTTAAATTGGGTAGCCCGGTGCTTCACGGGTTGGGATGCTATCCAAAAAACTGAAGACATACCATATGCATACCATTTTTTGCAGCTTTTTACATCTATAATCGGTTGCTAGTCGTCTTACAGATGTGCGCCCATCAAAGATTAACGTCCCTCCTATGCCAAACGGTTCCGGCGCCCTGGCACTAACCGTTCGAGGGAACACCCGTGCACGGGCTATTATCTCTTACATTTGTCAAGCCCATTCGACCATGCAATGCGCATCTTATTCAAACAACCAAACATAGTCTTGATTCCATGACTCAGACATTCATCATCTCGTATTTCTCACATTAACTTTCTATGTTCTCACTTTTTATACTTCGTTTCGATGTTCAATGGCATAATGTCCCAACTCAAGATTCGTCAACCGAACGATCCAAAGGTCCTGAACATTTTCGAGGCATCATGTCATATATGACAATTCCATCACGTTCATGTCACAACTGTACTCTTTCGCAACGATGCCATCTTTTATGATCTCGTGCACGTACGCACGTTTTGACACATTTATCATCTTTTCCTTCGCGTCGTGCACTTGATACACGCATCGAAGCCGTATTTCCACGTTCTTTGCCTTAGTGTTCAATGTTCATGGCTCGTGCACTCGCCTATATTGTCTTTCCATGTGCTAGCCTTCTATCTCATGCTCGGGGGCACGACATGACTCGTGCACTAAGGCACTTACCGATACAGTATCCCATGCTCTTGTGGCTTGTGCGTCGAGGTGCTCGCCTTTGCGATATTCAATGTTCCATAGCGACTCGTGCATTTGATGCACGTTTTATTTCAATTGTTCTAACTAATGTTTCACACACATTATGATTTATCTTCCGAACGGACCACGTCCGTGGCGTCGATAGATTAACTTAGCATACAATGATACATTCTTACTTAATCATGAAGGAGTAAAAAGAAGAGTCGATCCTCCCACCTTAAGCCGATACGTCTTGTTGTTTGCCGAGACGATGCGGCTTGATTTCATAACTTTGTTGCATGGCCAAATCTTCTGACCTAGCCATTCGAGCACTTCTTGTTTCATTAAACTACTCGATCGATTCTGGCCTACCGTGCCCAAGTCCCAGTCAGTTGCGAGATGGTGATTTGGTTTTGCGGACCCATTGCGAATGAGGCAAAATATCGACCTCTAATATTTCAGCTAAACGGATAGCCTGCACATGAAACCAACTAAAATCAATACTTGCATCGATTCGGACTTGCGCCTTGGGCCGATTCAATTTCTTAGAATCTTCGAGGCGACTCAACGCACTTATCCTTCGGGGCAATGTAGCACTTCGCATCGATTCAACTCGATACATTCTTTGGGACAATGTAACTCTTAGCATCGACTTAGTTCGATGCATTGCTCGGGACAACATAATTCTCGTATCGATGCATCGATACATTTCATTCGGTCAACGCGACTCTTTGAGTCAACGTCTCGGCATAATGTGCCGTGCGGAGCGGGGCATTACAGAATATACCACTCAAAATAAGGTTTGTCCTCGAACCAAAACCAACACTCTGATTAAGTATTTTATAGATCGTTTCACGATCTCATCCCACCAATGTTGTTCTGTTTCACACTATCTTGCAAGCTTTCATTAACTTTCAGTCTTTCCTGCAGCTCAATTTAAATTTTGTATACAACTCGATTTGGATCCGTACATATATTCAAGGCGTCCCAAAGATATATGTATTTCGATCAAGTCCAATGGTAGCAAATTTGAACAAGCTAACAGGCAAATTTTCAATCCTAATGCTTGCCATCTCGTACTATCGTATCGGACAAAATCTCTAGCGGTCGTTCTCAAAATTTTCATTGCGTATGCATATTCGATGCGTACGCGATTGTCTAATAAGGTCACGGCGTGCGACGCGATTCAAAATCGTATTTCTCGTTTCATATGTTTCATATGGACCATCAATTCTATACGTTGCGTCGAGCCGTCGCGCATCCTCCGCAACGCCTTGCGTTCGAAATCGCTGTCCAACTATTTCTGAAGTCTGGCTATGCAACTCATCTCGAAACGATTTCCTTTGTTGACTTGCAAATGCATCAACATTCAGGACGAGTAGGAATTCACTAGCCAGATTCCCAACTCATCTCAAAAACTTGTTGGATGTTTTATACATTTCATTCTTTCCGTTTGGATAGCACATACTGCTTCAGAGGTCAGTTATTTGTCCTGCAACTTCTCACTTTTTATATTCTCTTGCAGACGGTTTATGTTTTATCTGTTTACAATAAAAAGAAGAAACATCATCAAATAACGGTACATTGTTATTTTATACTTTATATTTATATTTCTTTCTCTCGTTTAACTTTGCGCTATATAATATGCCGACTATCCTGATGGTTAGATAATAGAGTTTCTGCCATAGCTCTATTCCCTTCTTGATCAAGTAAGCAAACAACACTCTAAACAACTCCTTTATGGCCTGAAATTTTGACTAGTTGTTCAAACTGATTAAGCTTGTTTTTTATCTGTGTTATATTAGTACATAAACCTTTGTGTACGAGTTGAAATTAATGTGCATATGCATGAATATGTGTTGTTTGCTGATGGCTTATAAGGATTCGCATGCGGCAACATAAATGCAGCTTTGAAATGATATTTAGTAAATATGACAGGCATAGTAAATATGACAGGCATCCCTTAGTTTAGAACCAGGCACTAGTAAATAAGTAAATATGACAGGCATAGTAAATAAGTAAAAAAAAAAAAATTCTAAGGCGTTATAACCAGGCAGTAAGTTTGGCTTGTCTGTTGCGTTTCATAGCCATAATCACAGATGATAGTGATAGGATAAGTATACAGGCGATGTAAGAAATCAAGTGCATATTCTTCATGCTGTTTACCTGTTTGCAACTTATTAGGAAAAATGTAAGACAAATTAGAGTGTTGTGCTACATATAGGTGCACCAGTTAGAAGTATTGTTGAAGGATTTGATTCACCACGTCTCTTAAATTTGGAGGATAATTTTATGAACACATGGGCTGAAATTATGAAGCTTTCTCGTATTAGAAGGTAAGATGGAAACCATACATGAATGTAATACTTCAGTTTCTAATTGATTTGATTCTTATTTCTTTCGTCAAGTACAATGATAACATCTCATGATATCCGCTTGGAACAACTTCATCTGAACAAGAACAACCCGAAAAAGATATTCTAATCCGCTGATGCATGTCCTGGGTTGGAACTAGCAAACGGTTGTGTTTTGTAAGAAAAACATTTTGTGCCTTTTGAGAAATTGCAATGCCTCCTTCTGGGTACATTTTAATTGATTTTTTGTTTTTGTTGTTGATGTATAGCGATTATGATTTTTTGTTTACTTGTTTAAAAAATTGACATGTCTTTTATGTTTTTTTGTAGATTTCTTCATAGTTCAGACCATGTCTTCATTTTGATGATTGAATTGTTAGTTATGGTCATACCAGCTGGTTATAACGTCTTTTTAGTGTTTACTTTGTAGAAATGAGAGAACACAACCATTTACACTATGAATCTAAATGGTGCACGCAAGTCACAACTATGTTTATGGGCCATCCTTGATAGCACATATATTATAAAGATCACGAGACCAGGTTCAAATAGTACATTAACCATACTTACAGACCATAACTAGAAACATAAGAAATCCGTGGCATAATTAGAACATATTTACATATGCATCTCAGAACAATTACTCAAGTTAAGCAACAATCAAGGTGATGTTGATCACCTCTTGACCAATATATTCTTTGTAGGTTTGTCATTTATTTATTTATATTTTATTCGGCATTGTAATATACTTCCTCTTGGCGAATATATCTAAGCTTGAGGTCCTCGACCAGTCTTCCAACTTTTGTTCTTCAGAGTCCTACAAAAGTATGGTAATTAGAGCTGTAAAATAATATATAGTAGGGAAAAGAAAAACATTATGTATCGGATACAACTTACATTCCGGAATAGGTTGAAAAAGGGGTCGGAGGCGTTCTTTGATGCTGTGGTCTTCCCCCCATTCCAAGCTTTCAAACCATTCCCAGCTGTCTCCTTTAAAAGATTCTAAGTTGACCGGTGGTGACGACGACGACGACAGTGGCAGTTTCTTCAGCTCTGGACATTCCTGCGCGCTGAGATACTTCAAAGAAGAGAGTGACTTGGAGCATTGCTCTCCCTGGAAGAAGCTTCTTAACATGGGCAGGCCGCGTAAGTCCAAGTGTGTTAGAGAAGGGAGCACATGACTCTCCTCCTCCACCTCCTCCTCGGGCTCCTCTTTAATTACTACTGTTTCCATTCTTTCACAATAACCAACATAAAGTTCTTGCAAGTGTGGAAGCTGGCCTTTTGCTTGTCTCCAGGAGAGCAGATAGGTCAAGCTGTGACATCCGTCTATGTGCAAATATCGGAGGCTTGGGAAGTGGTCAAGTTTATTTGGAGTTGGCAATATGGGAGGTAGTATACGATCGTCTTTCAAGCTCTTGCATCGGAACACGGACAAACTTTGAAGGTTTTGGAGGCTCCCAGCTGGCAACATCATTACACCACCATGACCATCATCCCCCCATACACTCCTTAGCTCTGGTAAGTCCGATAGATAGAAACTTTGAAGGCGAGGCAGGAGCACTACACCACCAGCTGCAGCAGATTGGCCACCTTCTTCTTGCACAAAGTTAGCTAAGATGAACACTCTCTCTAGTTTATCACATCTCTCTATCTGAAGGCTTTCCATAAGTTGGTGTGTTCTTAACAACATAGACGTTGGCAACACATCGATCAATTTGTGGCAGTATCGGATTTCCAGTTCGCTCAGCTTTCGAAGAAGAATATCATTCGGCGGCAGCGCTCCTGTGCACAAACTTCTCATGTCGGGCATGGAGTGAAGGTGCAATGCTCTGACTTCAATTAACATGTTTCCCACGCGACGAGTAAGACCTTCTTCTTCTTCTGCGCCACCGCCGATGAGGCATTCCATTCCGGACCAGTTATGCAGGCCTAGGCGCTCTGTTTTGGCCACGAGATCTCTAACCCACTTGTATTTGTATGTAGATTTTGTTATCGCAAGTAGCTTGCTTCTACTTCTCGATGGTCGAAAGGTGCTAGCCCATATTCTTGTTTCTACAATTATTTTGAAGTCCGTAAGTGCCGGCCATGAACCAAATTCAGAGAAGACATCAGGGTTCTCTATACCAACATGTAAGGTGGTTAGGCATGGCAGATTTGCTAGCTCTGCAAAGGTAGCTGCACCACATCCACCTGCACTACTGTCTCCAGTACTACTACTACTCCCCCCATCATCAACCTGCCAGTTGCTGAACACCCTTGTGAGATATAGCTGCTCCAATCTAGACAATCTCGATATCAGGTTTCGCGGTATCGTTCCGGTGCAGCCCAGCAGATCTAAACACCTTAACTTCGTCAGATTTCCAAATTCGTTTGGTACAGTGCCGAACTCAAAGCCCTCTAGTTGAAGTACGTCAAGGTTCTTCAATTCTCCAATTAACGACAAACTGGTCACATCAAAGTCTATATGTCGGAATCGGGATCGGATTAAGAAGAGAGCTTTGAGATTGACTAGGCATGGGAATGATGACGGCAATGACGCAACCTTCTCTGACCTTATATCCAACACCAAGAGCGCCTCCATCCCTTGAAAGAACCTATCCGGGATTGTTGATATCCCATCTTCCTTCAAGATCAAGGTCCGGAGTTTTGGGAATACGAGTGGTTCAGCTGGTAGAGAGTCAAAGGAATTTCCTGTGAAGTAAATTCTTTGACACTCGTCCACTTGCGAAATTTCAGGCCATCGTCTTAACCCCTTATTTGCAAAACCATAGAACCCATAAGTCTTATCAGAAGAAATCCAGATAGCAACATCTCGAACAACATCATGCATCATGAAATGCTCCGACTCCCAACCCTCCAATAGCAAGCAACAATCTTTAAGTTGGTCAACCAACCTACACACTCTGTTCCATGCTTCTTCCATACTATAAATATTCCGCAAGATTCCTTCTCCCACAACGTATCGGAAAAAGTCTATAATATCAATTTCCCAATCTTCCGGAAACAATGAACACAACAAAAAACAGAATTTGGCTTCATCGCTCTTCAGAAAGTCAAAGCTACGCCTTATGCATTTAAACACTAAATCCTCCATACCGTTAATATGCGTTTGTACAGATTGCCGGAGTTCATTTCGTACGGAGATCCATGTGCTAATGTTATCCTTATCTCTCATTGCCCTCCCAAGAGTTATGATAGCCAGAGGCAGCCCACCACATTCTTTAGCAACATCCATAGCCACTTCACGCAAATGAGTTTTTTCAACTACATCTCCAACTTTTAACTTGAATAAATCCCATGATTCCTTTTCCGATAAAGGTTCCACCTTAATATGTTGTTGGCACCCCATGGAGCTACTTACATCTCTTCTTCTAGTTGTAATGACAACTTTACATTCCTTGTTTTCATCTGCACTTGGAATTCCTATTTCGCTAATATCTAGAAAGTCCCACAAATCATCCAAGATAATGAGAATCTTCCTCGCCCCCTTTATTCTATCCAAAAGTTTGGCTCCCCGGACTATTTCACTCTCGGCTGTAAGCTGCAAGCCTAGTTGCTCAGCAATTTCAGTTTGCATTTTTTTGACATCTTGATTTTGGGAGACTGTCACCATGATCACCTCATTATAGCGCCCCTCCTCCTTTGCACGTTTAGCAACTTCTTTCATTATAGTTGTTTTGCCTACGCCACCCATTCCGTATACCCCGATAATATAATTTTTTTCGTTGTTCAGTGCTTCCCATATGTGATCCATTGATGATTTTGTCGATGATGACTCTTCGAAGTCTCTATTTGGGAATCGTGACTCAATACTTGGAGGTGGTGGCTCATGAGAGTAACTACTAAAGTTAGTACTAAGGAGCTTATTTGCGGTATCTATCTTTTCAGCAACCTCTTTGCCTATCTTATAAGTAGAGAAACAATTCCAACAACATCCCATGAAGCGTCTCACTCCTTTCACTTTCACCTCTAGTCTCTTAGCATCTTCATCGACATCATTTAAGTTTGTCAACCATTGACTCACATTTGCATCAATAGTTCTTCCGTTTCTTGTAGCTGAATCAACCTCTTGCTCAATATGCTGCTTCTTTTCTTTTAGTTCCCCAACAAGATGCTCGAGTTTCTCAAATTTGTGATCATAACATAAAAAGTAATTGATGTTACTTGCAACTATACTCCACGCCCACTTGCCGATTTCTGACACAGTTGAAGAGGCTGCTCCAGTTAAAATCTCCATTTCCTCTCTCCTTTTGTTAAATAATGATTGTTTGTAGAGGAGTTCTTAAGCAAAGTACATAAACGTCACCAGTGTAACTAATAAACCGGGTATATGAAACCGGTGCAATTAAGTCAAAGAGGAGAACTGCAAAGTTTAAAAACAAGCCTTAATCAATACCTAATTACTGGAACCGAAAAGAACCACACCATAAGCCATAAGCAATACCTAATTACTAATACTAGCTTCATTAGTTTATATGGAGATCTTGTAGAACATATCTTTAAGGTTTCTTCTAAAAGCAAATATGAGATGGCATTTTACAAGGAAAAATACTACTTGTTTCCACAATAATCAAATCATGCTCAAAATAAAACCCGAATTAGAATAGATCTCAATTACTTTTATTACTCATGCTTATGCCTTTTTATCTCGAAATATTTTCATTAATATTTTAATATGTAAATGACTCCCATATAGATCTCTCCAATATAGCATCAAATTGATTCTTTGAAATTTTACTTCTTGTCTTAGTTTTTTTTCTCAATTACTCTCTCTCTTTCCTAACTTCATGGTACAACTCATAAGCATAATTCCTCGATAGTCGTAAATAAAATTATGTATATCTTCCTTAATTTTATATATTGAGTACTAGAATATATATTCTTCATTCATCGATCATCTTCCTATTCTTTAGTTTTGTTAAATAAATTAGTAAGTCATTGATCATTTCTCAGCCAAGTATTTCCAAACATCAATACAAATAGCATTAGATCTTACTATTTTTTTCATGTTCTTTTTTTTAAATATCCTTAAATGCAGAGATAATTTTATAACAATGACAACATGACCTGTCACTATGCCTATATCTAATTAAGCTCTCCTAGATTGCTTTCGTTAACTAACTTCTCTACATCTCCTTAATATCATTTCTCATACTAGTACTTTTATTATCTTAACTCTTGATGCATTTAGTATCACTTAGGTCTCTGCTCCTCCTTCTCCAACTCTTAGCAAACTTATCAATATCTTTTTCTTCCTCTTCTAGTTTCTAGATCTAACCTCCTACAAATAATCATAAGTCATAGATTAGCTTTACTATAACTGATTTCTTATCTTCCTTCTTTACAAGTTTATATCTCAAAGCTTTCCTCATTTTTACAGTTCTAGCAATCTTTAAAGGAAATCCTCTTGCCTCAATTGTCTTATAGACTTTCTCGTTCCACAAACCTTCGTTCGAAGTTTAACAATTTCCTTCAAAATATCTTAGAATCTCTTTGCCACTTTTTGATACATATTGAGGTATTATCACATAGCACTTGAATCTTATTGGTCACTTTGCAACACAAGATTACAAGTTTCTAGTACCTACGGGAGCTATATAAGGAAATTGAGAATTTCTAGGATGCATCTAATGGGTTCCATATCCAAGGATTCCTTTTCCAAGGTAACCGACTGTTCTTGCATCTAATGGATTCCATATCCAAAATAGACATTCTAGGAGAGAAAACATAGAGACCCTTGTAGGAGAGCAGTATTATTAATTAGATGATGCTCTATATTCCTGGATGATGCTCAAATAAGTGGTAACTATTGTCGATAATGCCAGGTCTATGAAGTGGCTCAGGAGAAATCAATACGAAAATCTAGCGTCGTCATCTTCCAGTACATGATGGTCCATGGGAGGACATCAATATGGACCTTATCCTCGGCTGCCTCGTAGTCAAAGTGATTTGAACTATATTTTTGTGATATTGGATCGATTCTTCAAAATGGTCCTCTTCATCCCCCACAAGAAGACATCTGTTGTGTTTGATATGGCATTGTCTTCTATGTGGTTGTTCACTTACATGGATTTTGCAAGACAATCAAGTCCAACCTAGATTCTTGTCCCACTTAGGATGACTCCTATATGCTTTAAAAAAATTCTAAGAGAAATGTCATTTTAATCTGTTAGAGGTTTGAGATGTGGGCTTGGGCAACCTAAAATAATATTTTGACGACATCATTTATCATCTCCAACATTGTTATGGTCGTGCCTTCAATGAAAACAATGAGAATATTGCTTCCACATATTTCTTGACTCTTCTATGGTTCTTTACTTAATTATGTGTTGTGCAATTTCTATGTATCATATCTCATATTATATGATATGCCATGAATTAATAAACTCGATGGACGAAATAGGTGATGTCCATTCTATTGTAGCGAGGTATTATAATGCATCGACTACACTACAATACTAACAGGGATTTAGGAGATAATCAACGTTATTTGGATGAAGCAAATTGGAAGAGACCATGGGGTACATAACAATTTAAGATCGTCAAGGTTAAACTATATATTGGCAGTAATCAAATAAATATGCTTTGAAAGGGATGGAGTCTGGTTAAGGTGTGTGAGACTTAGATACTCGAAGAGGTTTAAATTGTTAAGATTGTGAAGAGAAAACATGAAAACAAGATTATCAAAGTACAGCTTGGAGAGGTCGGTCAAGGAGGAACCAGTGAAATTGATGTCATCCACATTGACAAGAAAGTACAAGGTGCTTGTAGGAGTATTCTTGACGAAAAAAATACATCCAAAATTGATTATGACCAAATGATGTAAATTAGGATGTCTTGAATCCTAATTAATCATTTGGTCCCATGTACACCAAGAGAAGAATGTTTTTTTTATAATGTACACCTTTTTGTCGGTTGTATCCCTTAGTGACAAGGCGCTCCTTGTAGCACCTGATCCATCATCTTGGTATTTTATGTGACAAATCCATTGACACATAATAGTAGGCCAACCGACTGAAAGAGGTGGTAAGTCCACTTTCAATTTTGCTAGACGACATTCAATTCTAACTCGATAAGCAATTCTGCTTCCAACCCAAGTTTGAATAATTTTGAAATGATTAATGAAGAGTGAAGGTTCTTAGGAGGGACAAGGATTATTTTTCTATGAGTGCTCGATCTTTGTAGGGTGACGAACCTCTTCTCTCACACATTTTGTAGGGTCCGACTATCACTCGCCAAACTTTTGATTGATATCTCAATAAATTTTTGTTCATCGCTACAAAAATAAAAAGATGAAAAGAAGTAGCACATAAGCATTAGGTTTATAAATGCAGTACGATACTCTAATTGTAATAAGATGATGTAAGGTGGTGTACAGGTTGGGACTTTGATTCATGCTATAGTACCTTAGGTAGAGATGGTAACGATAATGGAGGGATGTTGGTCATGGTATTAATATGATATGATTGTTGGGTTTAGTGAATAAGTGAATTAAGGGGATCAGGTCTAAAATTGGTAGTGGGGTATAGGTGTTTTTATAATTTCTAGGTGATACTGAGCGAGTAGCTAATAGGATAGGTGAGTGGGGGTATGATCAGTTAGGTATGAATAAATAATAGTGTTGTGAGAGAAGTCTGGTTTATTGACGATAAAAACTCTGGAGATATAAAGACAATCAAAAACAATGTTTAGGTAATTGTTACTATTGTGCTCTTTAGAATATCCAAAAAAGATAAGCGACGTGGATCAAAATTCATGTTTGCTGGTACTGTATAATAAGAGATTCGGTTACACCAAACATTATTAGGAAGTTGTAATCCAATTACTAACAAAAAATACCTTGAGCGGGAAAGATTATGAATGAACATTTGTATGCATTAAATTTAGAGCAATGTCGCCTCTAAGGCATAGACCCATAAGTGTCAAGGGAGTTGGACATGAAATAGCAACATGAGCCTGATATCTATGACATGCCATATGTTTGCATTCCATGGCTCTACTATGTTCATGAGTGTGAATAGATGAGAAGTGATGACAAATGTCATAATCTTGTAAGTATATGGAAACTTTGATACTCATTGTCGTCATATGTATGAAGTGTTTTAATGGCGGGGTTTAGTTGGTTTTGTACTGGAGTATAAAAATTGACCAAAATAGGGAAGGCATTGGAGTAAACCATATATATCTTTAGAAATTTGTGATCATGGGACTCCAAGGAGTATGACTCCTCAGCCTTGAATTTAGAGACACTAATGTTTGCACATGAGGCCTTCTCCTTCCACTGAGATGGCCCTATTTTTCGGTTTTGTCCGTTCAACAAGACATAAAAGAAAAGGAAAAAAAGAAGTAAAGAACACCTTTAAATAAACACTAACCTAAACATTCCCATATATAATTTCCAAAGGAAAAGTTACTTTCGATATTTATTGGGGTCGGGTTCACTTCCTATGTGGAAAACATCCTGGAGTGCAACGAACTCCATTTGTGTGTATAAGAAGCTCGGTAAGTCAAAGACAACATGTGGGGCTCAATTTGCAGCTTGTATTAGGAGTTTATAAGCATATTAGAGGTAACGATATATCGTTGTTATATCCTAAAAATATGATAGATGTCCAATTTGATGCTCATTTGGCATAAATATGATATACCAGTGATATACCGTCAAGCATGGAGTGAACAAATTAAGATTTGGATCAAGTGCTATTTAACTCGGGATTAGGAAGGGTGATAAGTTAAACTTCTTGACCTAATTTTAGTAGTAGAACAATACGAGTTTTTCAACAGGAGTTTACAACTTTGAAGAAGAAAGAGAAGGAGATTAAAGAGCGCTGTGGTTTGATTCAAATGAGATTGTTAGAGAAGATTCACATATTTTTGTGTTCTCTCTTGCAGTAAACCACAATTTTCTCCATAGTAATATGTTCATGTTTTTGAGTAGTTATGGTTGATCCATTGTTGGATAGGTGGGAGAAGTTGGAGGACTCGATGTGTATTCCTTTTTTTTCAGTATTGGAGCTTTTTTGGGCTGGTCTTCAAACATCTCGTGGTTTTTTCCTCTTTGGGTTTTCATTGTAAATATCAGCATGTTTGTGTTTGTGCTATTTGTGCTAAGACATTATATGTTTGTTGGGTTCTATTTATTTGTTCAGTCCTCACAAATGTCTATTTGTCGGGAACAATAATATTTCCAACAGAATGGTATCAGATCCAAGTTGCATGTTGTCAAATATTTTACAAATTGACCAAGTGAAAATGATGGAAGTAAAACCAGTTTGTATGGTAAACCTGAATGATTCAAACTATTACTATTGGCATGATAAGGTTAATAATCTTCTCTTTGTCAAGAAATTGCTTCTACCAATGTTTGATTTCGAGAAGGCTATCAATAAATCCGAGGATGACTGGTCATTTCGAGCATAAATAGGTCAGCGGGTATATCAAAAAGTTCATAGATGAGAAATTTTACAATCACATCACATATATTGATAATGCAAGGATGTTATAGGAGAGGGTACAGTCCTTACATACAAAGAAGACCGTCATCAACAAATGGTTCGTGATTCGATAAATAATGGGTTTTAGGTACAAGGACAGTACACTAATAACGGATCTTGTGAATACGTTTCAGGTGTGGTTGATAACTTGTCAGCAATGGGGGTCAAATTTGATAACAAAATTCAAGGTCTTTTGTTGTTGGGCTCTTTACTAGACCAGTAGGAAACCATATGAGTTTCTATGATCACTTCTCCTTCCGAAGGTATCGTGACTTTAATGCTCCAAAAGTAGGGTGTTGCATAAGAAGATGAGGAGTAAATCTTTAGGCACATCTTCATCATCATAGTCTGAGGTGTTAGTGCTAGGGAGTCGGAGAGGAGCAAAAGTAGGGGTCCAAGCGGCAAAAACAATACCAGAGGAAAGTCCAAAGATCGATATAAAGATTCATAGTTTTACCTTTAAAAGAAGTTATTTTGCATAGAAGAGAGAAAAATGATGACAAGGGGAAGCAAAGCAAAAATACTACAACAACAACTTCAGTTATGGAAGTTATATTATTATAATAAGTCACAAGGTGACTACGCCCCGACCCGGAATCATCCGAATCATCGTCCTCGCAGGGGACGTGATGCTGCACGAGCCTGGAGTTACGCTCTTGCAAGGCAAGATGACAAGTTCTCAAATGGTTATCTTTTGATTTGATATTAACAACAAAAGGAAACAGAGTATACGAAACAATTCTCTTTATTGATATTCGAAACTGAGATTACAATGGCTTTCGATAGCCTAACAATACATGCCAGATTGGCTACAACACTCAGGTTCTCTCTTGCCCACAAAGGATTTCACCATTCCATACATCATGCCTTCTATATCTCGGCCGTATCAATCCAGCTGCGTAGTCCGAGCGTCAATGCGATAGCACGCTTCAATGCGCTTCGGCATTCCAAGCCTTAACACGTTTCAAGCAACGCTTTGCCGTGAGCAATCCATTCCCTGCACCCTGCATGAAGCTGGTGGGGGATCAGTACGTTCGTCCTCACATGTACTGAAGCAAAGATCATCTTTCCAAACCGACATTTTAATATTTATGTTGAATCATGCAACTTAGCTTATGTTCTTGCTATGTTCTCCTTAGGGTCAATTTCATGGCATCTTTGAAAGCGTAAAGCATGTTATCATAGCAGCATGTTATCGAATTGAATTGGCAAGCAAACAAACAATCTCGTGTTTGATTCGTGGCACGACTTACCAAGTCGACGCACTCGCCCTTGCACCGACGCAAGGTGAATACGCCGTAATTCTTCCCTGTCATGTTATATGTGCATCTCTAAGCAGGATCTCTATGCGGGACGCATACGCGCCTACACTTTCAACCCATCGTTCCTTAACTATATGAAGGTCGTGGGCGTATCCGCGCCGGAATGGACTAAAGGAGTTTCTCTTTTATCTTTCCTTACTTTCTTTTCTCTCCTTCTTTTCTCTCTCGAATTTGGGTAGTTCGGCATTTCACGGGTTGGGTTGCTATCCCAAACAACCGAAACTTACCGCGTGCCTACCATCATTTACGGCTTCTCACATTTACGATCGAGTGCTAATCGGACTTCGCAGATGTGCGCCTATCAAAGATTAACATCCCTCCTAGGCCGAACGGTTCCGGTGTCCCGGCGCGCCCGTTCGAAGGGAAACACCCGTGCACGGGCTATTATCACGATTAATCTCAAGCCCATCCCATTCGACCATGCAACGCACTATCATTCAAACAACCAAGCATAGCCTTGAGTCCAAGACTCAGACTTTATCATCTCGCGTCTCTTCCGTTAACTTTCTGTGTTCTTACGTTTCATACTTCGTTTCAATGGTTCAATGGCATCGTGCCTCAACTCAATGCTCGTCAACCGAACGACCCGAAGGTCTCGAACACCTTTCGAGGCACCATGTCATATCCGACAGTTCCGTCACATTCAGGCCACAACTGTATTCTCTCGCAACGAAGCCATCTTTTATTATCCCGCGCACGTAGGCACGTTTCGACCGTATCCTCCTGTTCTATAACTCAGCATTCAATATTCGGGGCTTGCGCGCTAGGGCGCTCGCCTATTGTCTTTCAATGTTCTAGCCGTCTAACTCGTGCAGCAAAGGCACGGTATGGTTCGTGCATTAAGGCACTCGTCGAGTACAGTTATCCCATGTTCTTGTGGCTTGCGCACCGAGGCGCTCGCCTTAGCGATATCCAATGTTCTATAGCGACTCGTGCATATGATGCACGTTTCATTTCAATTGTTCTAACTTAGTGTTCGACACACACTATAATTTATCCCGATCGGACCACGCCCGTGGCGTCGATAGGCTAACTTAGCATACAATGATATATTTGACTTATCGAATGAAGGAGTAAAAAAAAGTCAATCCTCCCACCTTGAGTCGATACGCCTTCGTCGTTTCGCCGAGCCGATGCGGCTCGATTCCCTAACTTTGTTGCACGGCCACTCTCCTGACTTAGCCATTCGAGCACTTCGTGCTTCATTGAGTTATCCGTCCGATTTGCCTTAGCGTGCCCAAGTCTCGGCCCGTCGCAAGGCGACGATTTGATTTCGCGGACCCCTTACTAAATATTTCCAAAGATCGACCTATAATATTTTTGCGTCAAAGTTTAACCTGCACACGAAACCAACTAAAATCAATACTTACATCGATTCTGACTTGCGCCTTGGTCGATTCGATTTCTTAGAATCTTCGAGCCGATTCAACGCACTCATCCTTCGGGGCAACACGGCGCTTCGCATCGATTCACTCGATGCATTCTTCGGGACAAGGCAACTCTTCGCATCGACATAGTCCGATGCATTACTCGGGTCGACGTAACTCTTCGCATCGACTTAGTTCGATGCGTTGCTCGGGACAACTTAACTCTCGTATCGTTTTGCATCGATACATTCCTTTGGGTCAATGCGACTCGCCGAGTCAACGTTTCAGCGTAATGCGCCGTGCGGAGCGGGGCATTACACTATGAACCTCACCTACATTAACAGTAGTTGACTGTAGATTCAGGATATCTTCAACGCATGTATATCATAATATGGAATTGTTTGCTACTTCCACTACTAATGATTGTGGAGTGTTAAATGGGCAATGGTAATATGTTGGAAGTGATTTTCATTGGAGATGCGCATATGAAGACGAATACATTATCTATTTTGGTTCTCAAAGGTGTTCACCATGTCCAAGATATATATTTCAACCTTGTATTTGTTAGAATGCTTGATAATTAAGAGTTCTTCAGTTTCTTTTGGAATTATCAACGAAAGCTTACAAGGGATTCGATAAATTCTATCAAGTGGAGGAAGAGATTTTATTTACTATATGGAAGGGAGCGCACAAGATGCAAAGGAGGTTGACATACTTAGTAATGCGTCTACGATCTGTGGCATATGAACTTCAATCATATCAAAGAAAAAAAGTTGAGCTGCCTACCAAACCAGAAGGTGCTTCATGCTTCATGTTTTGAAACTTGAGAAGTTGGAGAGTTGCCTACATTTTATGTCTGGAAAGCAGCACAAGGCATCCTTTCAAAATCACCCATCTTCGAGGAAGCCGGCTTTTCTCGAATTGATTCACTCAAAAATTTGTGTTCTATTATAGGTAAAAACTATCGATGATATTTCTTACTTTACAATGCCTATAGATGATTATTCTAGGAACATTTGGGTCTCTGTCTCAGGTGTTTGCTACTTTCAAAGTGTTTCAAACCATCGTTGGAAAGGAAATTAGGAAGAAGGTGAAATGTGCTTGCTCAATTAAGAGGTGAGTACATACGTTCCTTTAAAGCTTATTACGAAGGGCATGTGATACAACATTATAAGACTCCACCAGAGGTTCCTTAGCTGAATGGCATAGCAGATAGGTTGAACCAAACACTAGTGAAAAGAGAGAGGTGTTTGCTGTCAGAAGCAAAATTTTCCAACAGTTATTGGGTTAAGGCTCAATAAACTGCAACTTGTACTATTAATTGCTCTCCTTGTGCTACATTGTTGGGTGATATACCTAATAAAGTATGTTAAGATAAGGCGTTGTCATACAGTTACATACGAATGTTTCGATGCAAGGCCTTAATGCATGTACCAAAGTACTAGAGGTCCAAACTTGAGGCAAAGATGAGGCAATGCATCTTTGTAGGTCGTGGTCGGGATTGGTTCGGCTACATACTCTACAACCTAGTGAGAAGGAAGCTCTATACAAGCCGAGACATGGTGCTCGTTGAGGATAATACAAAGATGAGGCAATGCATCTTTGTCAGTTGTGGTCCGAAGGGTTATCTTCCTCTCATCCTATTTATTCTAAGAAGATTGAGACTCTTCCACCTTTACTACATCTACCAACCCAAGGAACTATTCCTACCATTATGACTATTCCTATTTCTAGTGAGTTGCCTATAATGTGTTACATCTATTTAAACTTTTTGGGGAATAGTTTAGGCCCAAAAGATTCGGTAAGAAGCACAACGTGAGCAGATAGAGGTAAGGAAAGAAGAAATGGAGAATGCTCAGCTAGTTGTTTAGCAACAATGGATAAAGTGGCAAACGAGGGGATTACTAAGCCTAAGAAAGGGACTCTTTTAGATTTTGAGAAGCTTTACTCCCGAGAGTTCTATGGTACTGATGGGATATTATATGTTGATGAGTAGCTATAGGATATAGAAGGGGTTTTACGAATTGCACGGCTTCTTGATAATCAAGATCGAAGCAGTTGGACTCCAACTTTAGGACCGAACTAAAACTTGGTTTAGAATGAACCTAAGCTAGCCGGCCCTGAGACTCTTAAGGATCAGGCTTCAACCAGTAACAACAGAGATGACCAACACCGACTTGTCATTTTTTCCATAAATTGGCAACAAATGGGATGAGTGTAGAATGAGAATTGGGGGGGGGGGGGGGGGGGGGGGGGGGGGGGGGTGGTTCCTCCATTAGATGATGAGACAAACCACAACTACCGGAAGCCCATTGGATTGGATGTTCCTACAAATATATAGTTAGGGCCGTCATTGAAGGTGATAATATATTGGAGTTCACCCTTGAACTTAGAAATTGAAGAAGATGATGACGTCAAAGAAGTCACCGTGCACCAATCCAGGGATGAGTTTGTAATGAGAAAACAACAACACAGACAAGTAGAGGAGAAAGTCATCGCAACAAGATGTATAAATAATAGGGAGTTGGTCACGTTGTAAGAGAATATAAATATTGTTGATTACATAATTGTTGAGTTAATCGTTGAGGTGTAAGTCCCGTCTTTTAATTAAGTATTTTGATGATAATAACTTACTAAGTTAATATTTACATGAATTATTTTTGTCTCAAAAATGTACTTGGATCACATCACATGCATATATAAGATACATCTTATTTATATTGAACATGTATTACTTACAAGTTTTTCAAGTGCGTATAAAGGACACTTGAAGAAATAAATAAAAAACATCATTGTCCATCTATATTATATCAAGATTGATCAAGTACAAGATGATTGGACATACATAGATGACCGATAAAGAAGTAATCTTGAAGTTGGTATGATGACTTTAATCCAAAGACATGGATGCTCCGAAGTTCAATTAAATATTTTGTAAGAATATTAATATTAGGTGGTATGTAGAGTGAAATAAGCAACGTGACAGTAAACATGGGTAAAATGGAAGCATAGCATAACCCTAGGAAACCTTACAATATGTAGACAAACCACTGGAAAGATAGAGTCCGAAGATGTACTTTTCATATGGTTTTACAAACTTAAAACTCCAGGACATGCATGTGTTTGACCTAGTATAGAATGACACCTATGTAATGTACCGTCATATCTCGAGCTAGAAATATATTTTCAATACTGTTTGATTACTTGGAAACTTGAATTAAAAAGAAAATTCTTACCAACTAGAATGTGTTAATATATTTTCTAAAATACCAAATACCTCAACATGTTGTTTGTTCAATCTGACAAATTCTCAATAAATCATCTATACTATCAGATACAAAACTTCTTTTTCTCATTCTAGTTGGGCTAGGAATTTTACTTCAATACCTTTCCAAACATATGATATAACTTTTTCCTTATTCCAAGCATAGATAGGTCAAAATGTGAAAGTTAAATGATGTTGGTTGTATTATGCGATCATTATGTGTGGGCTGAAGATGCATTGACCATTCATGTAGATTTTACGATAGACCATCCGTCCAACCATCCTTGTGTTAGCCCAATAATTGTATCATATTTTTGAATATGGCTAATAAATTAAGTTTAACAGAATGACGCCACTAATAAACATGTATATACTATTATGTTGCTACTTAAACTTAGCATTGTCCTAAATGTTCACTATCATATTGCCATGCTTGTATCATACTGCATCATATTATTGTGTTCGTCTAACATGTACTTGCAGGCAAGCACTAAGCCTGATCAAACCAGGACATATGCATTGGATAATTAATGATGGGTGAAAGACAGCGTAATACAAGAAAATATCTCTCAACCGTCCAATGACCTATTCGGGCCTCGCATTGTTGGTTTCGCTGCCCGGTCAGTGGACAGGGGTCGAGGGGGCAGCACCCCCGTGGGAGTTCAGGAGCGAAGCCCCCGAAAGGAATTCAAATTTTCAGATCTGTTTATCTTTGGACGACTGCCGTCAAGAAAAAAGACGTCTTCAATTCTTCTCAAATATCAGAAGCAAGGTGTCATCAAAGTGCTCTTAGTTTTTATATTTATTTATGTATTTTACTTTTTATTTGAGTCTAGGATACTCTGTACATCGAGTCGCAATTGGCACTTGCTCAGCTTCCTAGTTTCTCCACCAAAAAGCCTAAATCCCGTTCAGTCCACAAACCAAAGAGCCAACCCATTTCAAACAGCCCAAAAAATCATGATTTCTACACATTGACAAACTGGTCATATGGCAACCGAACTTGAATCAAGAGGCGCCCAATTGATCCTACACCTTAGTGTCCTTTCGATTCTGAAATTTTATTTTCTGAAAGTAGCGGACGGCTTATCGGACCATCCGAATTATATTGTTGTATTAGCACCATCTTTTTCTGATCGTTCACTTGGATGATTCAGAAGTAAAATCAGTGACATATAGATGAGTTTGACTCTCTAGATTATATAGATTCTCATGAACGTTTTGTAATATATTCCAAGCCGATCTTGCAAATCTATTTGATAAGAACTAACCATTTACCCAAATCTTCCACTTATCCTATTTATACTTAAGTGAGTAAGATTTATATACATAGTAGATCTTCCTATTATTATTTGATAAGAGCATCAACTAATTTCTTTTAAAGGTGGATTCCCTAACATAGAAAGTTGAAAGACAGACTCTCCAGATATTAGAGAGGACACACTCTCGTAAAGAGGGAAAACTCTCTTTGTGAGATTGGGTAAGAGAGGGAGGACACAACTTTGTAGGGGTTATAAAGACAAATAGCTCTTTTGAGTCATCGGTACTGGAACTTTTATTAGGCAAAAAAGTGCTCTTGGGTAGGACTGTTCGTTGTAGGGATACTAGTATAAATCCTCGAGTTTATGTATGACTTCTTCTATCCTTGACACTCTCATTTTTTTATCTTTATATAATTGTTCTTATGAGTAAGGTAAGTTAATTTGTGTTGGTCATTATTCCTCTTCAACCTTTTTCGATATTGGTATCTTCCACTGATACTCGGGCCTTGCTTGTATTTTTGTTTTGTTTTTTGTGTTTTCTATATTCATGCTTATACTTGGTTTTCCCACACTCCAGTGTCATGAAATCAAGTCCTTGTTACTTTTTAGCATATAGCTATTTTATATTCTTTCCTTTATCATTTTCTTGGATTTGGGTTTGTGTCTCGAGAATCACACGGGCATGTTGCTCGCGTGATGATCGATAATCAAAATTGGATTAAAAACTAATGTAACACTTAATATTTTTATGGATTTATAAGTAATTGAAGTCTGGTAGATCACCCGACTAGCACTCATAGGCAAGCAGGGACCTATCATGCTAGTTTCATTTAATTCCAAGATTAGATTCAGATTATATTCAGTAACTCACATATTATCCTAGTGTAGGATAAATAGGTATAAATTTTGATTCCCATAACCAATTAACATGATTCTTTCACACACATATCACATGAGTATTCCAACTTGTAAAATTAGATCGGGCAAGAATCGATCGAAAATAGGCCCAAAATTCGAGTTCCTATGGCAGTTCCGGACCAGTGCCGGAGTCAATGATATACCGATGACATACTACTAACGGTTAGCTCAGGGTAGGGTCCATTCTAACCCTAGTATGAGTGAATTTACACTTAATTTTTTTATCATTTTGAATCAAAATTGTCATAATGTTTAGGTAATTAATAAGCCACCCATGTTAGGTTTAACTAGTTCAATTGCACGTGTTTTCAATTTCTTGTTTTTCGCATCCATTTTTTATTTGGTTTTCCATCGACACGTACTTGACAAGCACATTTACATACTTTGGACACAATTTATTGCTTAGTGTAATTATCTCACTCATACAAAGCAAACAAGGTCTCTACTAGCTTAATCTCCTATAAGCCCTGAGGTGGGTATCTCCCTTCTACTACAAGCTCTTTTCTTGACGATGTTGGTCTCAACAAGTCAACAGGTTCATGCTACATGCTCGTAGAAACTAGGTGTTCCTAGTAACACTCCCACAATTTAGTCTTTTCATAACAAAAAGTTAGAAAGAGAGACAATATCAGAAAGAAGAGGGAGAATCAAGCAAAAGAAGAATTGCAAGAAAAAGAGGAAGGAGAAGTGAATCAACCCCCTATACCACTACCCGAGACACCACTATAGTCGGGCAGTCCCGGGGGGGGGGGGGGGGGGGGGGGGGGGGGGGACTGCACTCGAAAAGGAAGAGAGAGGGAGAGAGAAAAGAACAAAAGAGGAGAGAGAGAAAATAAGAGAAGGATGTCACAACATACTCCCACTTTGAGATACGAACACCTGGCCAAGTCCAAAACCACCACGATATCGACAATAGTACATTGTCTAAGTTTTTTAAGTACAATAATAAAATCCATAATAATATCTAACATCTACAATAACTAAACTATGAGAAAAATAATGGCCTAAAGAATATCTATGCAACACTATATAACTAAGAATAGGCTGGAGGTGTATGAAAGAAAAATACCTCTTTAGGCTATTAATCTTTGGAGGAATGAATAGGATCACCACATCAATCGCAGATCATAGAAAAAAAGGTACCTAAAATTTTCAATGTTATTCAGTCAGAATTTGAGCAAGTACAAGTTTAAGCTAGCAAGATACATGTACAATATAAGGCAACTAACAAACTAAACATGAGAATCAAATAATCAACAGAAACATGTATTATATGAATAAGACATGTAACAATAGGAGCTGATATAGTAAAAAAATATCAAAAATCAAGATAAAACTAGTAAAACTCAAGACTATACATCGAGTGCTCATGTGACTTTGGAAGCACAACTTTCAACACATAACAGATTTGGGTTTAAACAACTAACACGACGATAATGATAAGACATGACACTCTCCTTAGGATGTGATAACGCCACGATAGTGTGTATGTTCACGTGGCTAGTGAATGTACTTCCCCCATAATCCCAATCTCACAATCATGATAACACAATCACGATAAAGGTACAAGGAAACACGATCATAATAATAATACACCGATACAAGTAAAATGTGAATATGAATACTCTCCTCTCGTATGTGTACAGTCAATAATAACAAGAAAGGTAAACAAAAGGTAAGATGTGTTCAAATGATCATCTATTTAACTTATATAACCGAATTATCGGAAACACTTAAGTTTAATAAATCATAAGTGTGTGAAGTTTTTCTAAACAATTTTCTATCAATGTAGTTTTCTTGTGAACCATTTTCTGTTTGGCAAATCATATTTCTTAAATAAACTAGTTTTAGATTCCTTTATTGCATTCAAAATGTAAAATACAACTATATTTGCATTTCGTAGCTATTAATTACACCTTGTTAAACATAGACATCCAACGTTGAATCCAATTTTTTTTCCTATAACTGGCATATTTTGGTAGAATAGTCGTGTAGGTCAACCGTAACTCTAAAAAACTTAAAGTTTTGTGTGTGTATACTTAACATTAATATCGAGGATGTCCAGTTGATATATTTCCAAAATAATATTCGGCAGTTATTCATCTCCAAAATTAGGATAAGAAATTTGTTTTTTACGCAGTCAAAATTTGAGACAGTTTTAGGCATATATGCTAAGTTATCATATCCGTGTTTAACTTAGTTTGAGAATGTTTAAGGCATGATTTTTCTCCCTCGGTCACTCTTGAAATCTTGTATCCTTATAGCATCCACAGTGCATACACTCCAAAAAAATATTCCAAATTAATAATATTTATGTTAATTATTACTTTTGGAGTGTCTTCTTGATTCTGACACACAAAGGTACACTCCAACCAAATACTCCAAATTAACATCATTGCTCTTTTTTTCTTTATTTTTTATCATGTTTGGTATGATTTTTTTCTTCCTCTTTTTTCTCTTTATTTTTCCTCCATGTTTGGTAGGAACGGTCAATTTGGTGGGCCCATAAATTAATGTAGCGCGAAACTAGGACACGCTTCAAATCTGGATTGTCTCTTAGCTTTTTAGCAATTTTCAAGTATGGACAAGTGCTCATTACAGCCTTCAAGTGATACAAAATTTAAATAAAATTAAAATGTAGCACTTAAAATCTCTCCCACTATAAATGCCCTTTTGGTGATATGAAATATAGGGAGTTCTAGTGATCAATTGACTACCAAGGGGATAAAATATATTTTTGGAAATGCAATTCAATTTGTGAGTTGCGTCGGGTTGATTAATCTTCCAAATTTTCTAGAGTTAATCTCAAAATTGATATCAGAGAATATTAGGCTTGCCAATCTAGTCAACCTTAAGTCTAGATATTGTGGAATGAGATTAATATTGCTGAAAAAATAGTTGTGTGACCCAAAATATTCCATGAATTTTCATACAGAAGTGTCTATTTGCTTTGTTGTATGTGTTTCTGATTGGAGTATTAAATAGTTCTTAACTTTAATATGGATTACTTTAAGTTCTTTTGCAATGTATATATCGGAGTGCTAGGAATTTTAGACTTTAACAATATGACAATTTATGTCACTTCTTTTTCTACTGGATAGTAATTTTATCTTTAATTGGTTCACGCTCATATTTTTTTTCCAGTGTTATTTGGTCTGCCACTTGCATGTCGTTTGACGACCTAATATTTGTGCACTAGTGTGGAAGATGGATCCAGGGAGGCTATCCCGTTTATAGCATATATGGAGAATGAAGAGCAAGAATGGAATGTTGGAGCTCAAGGCTCGCACTCCAAGTGTTTCTCCTTTTGTATTCATACATGCTAAAAAAATAAAATTAATATGCTAATGTGTACTCTAGGTTAGTAAGTTACACTAGGTGGAGTTAGAATATGATCATCCTTGTGTTCATAAAGCCAATCTTGTTATGAGCTGAGAATTCCCTATCGATATTACTATCCTAGAAGTTTATATTCGACATTTGCAAGTGCGGATAACGGTAAATTCATAGGTTGGCATGTATAGCCTAGGATGCTTGTTACGTACTCAACTTGCATATTCTGGAAGGGGCATGACATCTTGGGTTGTAATGGTAGCTACAGGTTGTGCGCTCACGTTGGGGTTGTGTTTATGTTAGGGTTCTGAGAGGAAGAGGAAGTGGAAGGAGGAAATAACTACGAATTTGATTGAAGTAAAAGAGTCTAATCATTCTATGGATTCATGTTGAAAGTGGGCTCAACAAATGAATATGGGAGTGGAAGTGTCCCCTTTCTAATTTTTTTTCTTTCTTTCAATATGGGACTAAATATAAAGTAAATACAAGAATATTAAAACTAAAACGCTACACAAGAATATAACTCAAGCCACCATGCATTGGAGCCTCAAGTACTGGTTTCTTCATTTCTGTTGTTCTTGAGTGGCTTGAGACATGAACTTTTCTTGTTTCTTCTTTAATAAATTTAACATATATATCGTAGTTTTTATTTTCCTAGGAGCTCATTCCCTGGCTTGACTGCATCCTTTGTAACAACAACAGACAACAGTAATAATATTACTAATAATAATATTGTTATTATCCTAACATGGATCCTAAAATGTTTATATAATCATGAAAAAGTTGATCACTTGCATATATATATATATATATATATATATATATATATATATATATATATATATATATCCTCAAGCGCCTGGGCCGGATGGGTTCTCCAGTGGCTTCTACAAGCGCCATTGGAGTATCCTCAAGGCCCCGGTCCTTGAGGCTGTTCAGGAGTTCTTTGATACGGGCAAGCTCCTGAAGGAGCTGAACCACACCTTCCTGACGCTAGTGCCCAAGAAGGAGGGGGCGACATCTCTTGCTGACTTTCGACCGATTGCTTGCTGTAATTATTTGTATAAAATAATTACTCATCTTATGTGCAGGAGGATGGAGGATGCTATGCAGGGTCTGGTGTCTCGGAATCAGGCGGCCTTCATTAAGGGGCGGTCTATTGCGGAGCATAGCCTGCTGGCTCATGAGCTGATTCGGGAGTTCCACAAGCCTGGAGGGATGAAGGCGTGTGTGAAGCTCGACCTGAGGAAAGCTTACGACACCGTCAACAGGGACTTCCTCTGTCATTTGATGGGTGCGATGGGCTTCTCCGAGACTTGGGTGGATAGAGTCAGAGAGTGCATCACCTCTCCTACTTTCTCGGTCCTCATCCAGGGTATCCCTTACGGGTTCTTCGGCAGCAGCAGGGGGCTTCGGCAGGGGGACCCGCTTTCCCCCTACCTATTCACTCTTGTGATGGAGTATTTCACATGTTTGATGGACATCGCGGTACATCGGGAGAGGATTGTACCGATTTACAGCAGGGTCTCTCCGGTGGTCTCTCATCTCATTTATGCAGATGACCTTTTGGTCCTGTTGAGGCCTTCCATGCGAGGGATGAGGAAGCTTGCGGCAGTGATGGAGGAGTTCGGACAGCTATCGGGCCTCCGGTTGAACAGGGACAAGAGCAAAGTCTACTTCAGCAACTCTTGCACTTTGAAGGAGGAGCGGGCCATGGAGCTTGGGGTGGAAAAGGGGGACCTCCCGGTGAAATATCTGGGAGTGCCCCTTTCCGTCAACTACGCGAAGGATCGTGACTGTCAGAGTCTGGTGGATTTTGCACAGAGGAGGGTTGAGGGCTGGCAGGCGGCGGGCCTATCGTTTGGAGGGCGTATTGAGCTGGTTCGCTCAGTCATTTCTGCTATTGCTCTGTTCTGGCTCCAATCGATTATGGTTCCTCTGGCTACTATCAGAAAGATTGAGGGCATATGTGCCAAGTTCATTTGGCATGGGGGGATACATGCCATCTCCTGGGAGCAGCTCTGTCGGCCTAGGAAAGAGGGAGGGGTGGGTCTGCGATCACTTGTTTCTGTCAGGGAGGCGGCGGGGATCAAGCTGGCATGGAGGTTCCTTCAGGGTGATTCTCTATGGTCGGCCTGGATGTCTAGTCGGTATCTCCGGGGCAGAAACTTCTGGGTATGTGATATTGACAACAACTTCTCTGTGTCTCTCAAGCATATCCTGAGGACCCGTCCTGTGCTTCGGACGGCTTTGCGGAGGAGGATGAGGGAGGGAGGGGAGACGGATCTTTGGCTCGATCCGTGGATCTCAGGTCAGTCTCTCCTGGAGATTCTGGGCCCCCAGAGGGACGGCGTGGCATACAGAGGCCTGACGTGTAGGCACATCATCCGTGGTGGGATCTGGAGGCCTGAGGAGTATCGGTTCACTGCTACGTTAGTTGAGGAGATCAGACAGGTGCAGATCACTCCTATGGCACTGTCTGATGTCTGGATGTGGGCCCCTCCCGGCCCGCTCGGAGGGTGCTGGGGAGTTCAGATTTAGCAGCTGCTACGACCTTGTCCGCCCCCACTTCGATGACATTGAGGAGTACGACTTTGTCTGGGGGAAGGGGCTCGCCAGGAAGATGCAACTGTCTGCATACAAACTGGTGATGGGCCGGTTGCTGACTCGGGACAGATTGCTTCGGTTCGGGGTTTCTGTCCCTGACCCTAAGTGTGTTTTGTGTGAGACAGAGCCTGAATCTATTGGGCACCTGTTCTTTCAGTGCCATGTGGCGTGGAGCATCTGGGCAGAGCAGTGCCGGAGACACTTGGGAGGGGTTGGCAGGGAGCGGGACTTCAGAGAAATCCTTAAGTGGATTGGTGATTGCAGGGGCAAGGAGCAGAGCTGGGCTAGGCGTGCTAGATTGAGACTTGCTGCGTCAGTTTGGCATGTCTGGCGGGAGAGGAACCGGCGCATTTATGAGGGACTATCCACCCCAGTGGTGGGCATACTTCATAACATTGAGTCGGATGTACTAGTAATGTCCCCCTGAGTTGGGATTGTATCTCTATGTTGTAACCTTATTGAGATGATGGAATAAAATTTACCCTTTTTCCAAAAAATATATATATATATATATATATATTTTTAAATATATATATATATATATATATATATATATATATATATATATATATATATATATATATATCATTAGCAAGTCTCAAATTTCAGGAATTGAGAAATTAAGTTGAAACCAGTTAATATGACTTACGGAATTGGTGTACTTGCTTGCTATATTGCTCCCTCTCCTTGTTCCCGAGCACTTGGCAGAGAAGGTAGGCCAAACAAAGGAATTAAAGCACTATTTAACTCTTCTCCAAGCTACTTTGCTTTCTGAGTAGTATAACTTAAGGGTCAAGAAAAGCATTGCTCAAAAGAAATTAAAGCTAAGAAAAGCATCTCTTGATGGAGTGCATGAAGTCCAGTAGGAAGAAATTAATAAGTTCGAATGAAACCAAAAACTGAATTCTATTCCTCATGTAAAGTTGAAGTAAGAAGAAAGTATAAGGAATTGAATCCTGTTTCCTCACGTAAACCCACACTTTGATAAAACTTCAAGTAAGAAGAAAGAAAGGGGATTAATGTTGTGTTTGGTTTATTGTAATGTAATCGTAATTGTAATGTAATTGAACTTGTAATATAATGGAATTATAATTACATTACCATGTTTGGTTAGAACAGAACATGTAATTAAATCATGCAATGTAATGTTTGACTTAACATGTAATGTAATAGAATAATAATTGTTATTTGTATCATTTTGACAAATATACCTTTGATATTATATTTTCTTTTTTTGCCAAACTGATCATATATAATTAAGAAAAAAATATATATATATATATTTTTTATACATACATACATAAATATATATATATATATATATATATATATATATATATATATATATATATATATATATATATAGTCAAAATATATCCTAAAATATAATAAATATTAAAAATCCCAACCCACCCTACCTAAGAATAAGAAACTTCTTCGACGCAACGCATCCACCCTCGGCTACCCAATTAGCTCCGATACGTCGGTTGCACCATGTCGAGGACCTCCGTCGTGTGTCGCATGTTCACAGCCAACGAGTCCCTCCCAAGCACGAGATCCCCTTCCACCATGACATGGTACATACGCATGTCCTTTTCTTCGGTCGAGCCGGCGAGTGGCGAGAAGTGGAGGATGATTTTTGTTTCTCTAGATCTACTGATAGGGAGATTTTTGTGGAGGTGGATGTCATATTTTGTTGGGGATAATTTGATAATTTAAAATTTTGAGGATGTAATATAATTAGGAATAATGTTATTTGTCCCTCCAAATTGTTCCTCCAAACCGTCCCTTCTTACGTGGCAACTAACATGGTATATGTTGATGTGACAGCTGACATGCCAAATTTTAAAATTAAAATTAACATTAAAATTAATATTAATATTAACGTTACCATTCAGAATAATATTAATATTATTATTAACATTATTATTAATATTAGCATTGACATTAATTAAGATTAATATTACATCATAACATGGGGAAAAAATGGGTTATTAACTTTTTTGGTTAAAATTTGTCATGTCATCTGCTATGACAGATGACACATAATATTATTTAGCATGCCACGTCAGCTACCACATTAGGAAGGATGGTTTGAAAGAACAATTTAGGTACGAATAGCATTACTCTATAATTAGAATTACATTGGTTCCAGTATAATTGATTTGAAAAGAAAGTGATGTAATCAAATCAAGTTTGTAATCCCGATTACATTATATCTAAAAAATGTTCAATCAAACATACAAATTAGAATTACAACATAATGCCAATTAAATGGACTCCATGCAGCCAATTCTTCGATACCAGAGACTTCTCTCCTCTCGTTGCCATCGCCTCAACCCAGCTGGCCGAACCCTCTCCACACCACCGACAAGCCGAAGACTCAGTGACGTACTCCTTTTGTTTAAACAACATCAGCAACAACAACGACATAAATACAAGGGAAAATTTATGAAATGCACAAAATTTTTAAAAGTTCTATGAAAAAACCATCGCAAAATAACATTTCATCGCATGCCCAGAATTAGAGAAAAATATATAAAAGGGTACCGCATGACCTTTTTGCTCTTCTAATTTATTGAAAGGACCTGCGAAACGTACTCTGCAAAAAAAAAGTTTCGATTCTTCCACTTCTTCCATACGCTGTTCACTTTCGAATGTAGGTTTTCTTCTCCAAAATCTTCAAACCTTACTTCAAAAACTCGTCAGTGACTCTTCCCGTGTCAAAACGGAGGTCCAAACATCATTTTTTGCGATTCTAAAATTTTGAAAGTCCATCTAACGAAAAAGCAGTTACTTTCAGGCTCTTCGGAAATACGCTCGTTTTGCGACAAACCGGACCTCGTTTTGACCTCATAGTCA
The DNA here is from genome assembly GCA_029216955.1 of Iris pallida. NCBI lineage: Eukaryota > Viridiplantae > Streptophyta > Magnoliopsida > Asparagales > Iridaceae > Iris > Iris pallida. The sequence goes on along the minus strand of JANAVB010036818.1, from coordinate 994,019 downwards.
AAAGTTATGGCTTTCCAAAGTTTCAACTCGCCATTCTCCATGGTAAAATCACGGAGAATGACCATTTCTCGTGTTAAAATATAGGAGAATAGCCATTCTCTGTATTAAATGGCGGAGAATAGCTATTCTCCATGTTAAAATCACGGAGAATGGCCATTCTACGTGGTAAAATCACGGAGAATGGCCATTCTCCGTGATATTAACACGGAGAGTGGCCAATCCTATGTTAACATGCAGGAGAATGTCATTCTCGTGTTAATATCACGGAGAATGGCCATTCTCCGTGTTAAAAATACGGAAAATGATCATTCTCCGTGTTAAAAAATCACGGAGAATGACCATTCTCCATGATTTTTTAATACGGAGAATGGCCATTCTCCGTGATTTTTTAACACGGAGAATGGCCATTCTCCGTGATATTAACACGGAGAATGACCAACCCCGTGTTAACATGGAGGAAAATAGTAATTCTCCGTGTTAATATCACGGAGAAAGGCCATTCTCCATGTTAAACAATACGGAGAATGACCATTCTCCGTGTTAAAATCACGGAGAATGGTCATTCTCCGTGTTAACATGCAGGAGAATGACCATTCTTCGTGATTTTAACACGAAGAATGACAATTCTCCATGATATTAACACGGAGAATGGTCATTCTCCGTGTTAAAATCACGGAGAATGGCCATTCCCATGTTAACTTGCAGGAGACAGGGCCGATCCTGAGATTTAGTAGGCCCTGGGCCCAGGGCAGAAAATATTTTTTGTGCCCTTCTTTGTTCATAAACAACAATTTTTTTCCAATGAATAAATTTTAATATAAAAACATGGTCCAATTAGAGGACAACCAATATATCAATAAAAAAGTTAAACCACTTTTTTCGCATTTTTTAGTAGATCTTTAGTACATTTTTCTTAGACTTAAGCCTCCTCCGACCTACAAAACAAAACAACAACCAAATTCTTCTTAGAGACAAAATTATCGATTATTTACCACAATATTTCTTAAGATATCTTTTTTAATACTTAAAATTGTTAATCCATTTAATCTGTCTTGAGTCAGTCATGGTGGTCGGAAAATAAGAGTTTATCAATTTTAACTTTAATCTCTCATGGTGGTTTGCAAATAAATTTTTATCAATTTTAACTTTGAAAAGTTTCTTTCTACCGATGACACAATAACAATCTAAAATATACAATCAAAAACAAATATTCTAGAATTTGCTATTACAAGTTCTCACATCCCAAAAATAAATATTCCAGCAAATTTAACAACAAAAAATCTAATTAAAGGACAGAAAATAAAAGCAAAAATTTCCTCTTTGAACCATTCCAGTGGTATTTCCAGCTAAAATGTTTTTAAATTGTGTTTTGCGAAAAGAATACTAAAGAACACATAAGAAGCATATAAGCTTTCAAGTCTTTATAAAAGAAAGATTCTTCTTTCTTTTCTTTCTGAATAGAGCAATGGCATTCTCTCTCCTCCTCTTTATCTCTTCCTCTTCGCCACCACTCTCTCCAATGCTGCCCCTCTTCCAAATAAGCATCGATTTATGGTAAAATTTCTTGTAATTAGTCCATTTTTCTCAATTGTGTTTTGTTAGATTTGGGCAATTTTATTTTTGCTAATTTTGTTGGAAAAGATGTGATTTTATGAGAAAGATGTAATTTTACTATTTATTCTGGATTTTTTTTGACATGGGTTTTGGTTGGATTTGCTTGTTTTAACATAAATTTAGTTTTTTGTGAATGTTTGAACTAAAGATTGTGTTTTATTTTCTTTGATTAGAAAGTTGAGTGTTTTTCCCAATTGTTACTCAGAAGGTTTGTTTGTGAGTTCTCTGGCACTTGCTCCTCTTCTACGTGTTTTGTTTAGATTTTTTTTTTGTGGATTTCTTTGGGTCTTTAAAAAGGAGTTTTGAACTAAAGTTTTTTTTTTTTTTTTGCTTTTGATGTTGAATTTTCATTTGCTCCGTTATTATTCAGAAGGATTGGTTCTTTGGCAAGGCTGAATTTTTTCAATTTGGAAAAAAAAACGAACCTCGAGGCAGCTACTATCTCGCTTGCTGCTACCAGTGCTCCATCCAGATCCTCACGAACTTTGCCAATCTCGGCACCACCAGCGTTCACTGGACTTTTCCTTGAATATATATGAAAAGATAGAAAAAAAAGGATAGAAGTTGATAGGTTTTTTCAGTAGAAATCTTCTACGGAAGTTTAGATAGAGAATATAATGAATGCCCTTCCATGAGGGTCCAGCTATAAGTAATTAATTGTCCCCTTCTGTCGATTCTTCTTCTCCCTGATATATATATAAAAAACAGTACATGAATCTTGATCCAGCTATAAATAATTAATGCTCCTTCCATTTGTACTATGGGAGCCTGTGACCAAACACAAATATGAAATCTAAATTAACTGGTGCCCCCTTTCTGTTTGGGCCCTGGGCAGTGGCCCAGCCTGCCCTGCGCCGGGCCGGGCATGGCAGGAGAATGATCATTCTCTATGTTAAAATCACAATGAATGGTCATTCTCTGTTGTAAATCACGTAGGATGGTCATTTTCCGTGATTTTAACCAGAGAATGATCGTTCTCCCTGTTAACACGGAGAATGGTTATTTCCGTGTTAACATGCGAAGAAGAAGGTGATGATGATGATGATGACGATGATCGATGATCGATGATCGATGATCGGAGTTCAACTGAAGAAAATCACACCGAACTATGAACGATCTTTGCGATCTCTTCTGAAAATGAGAGTAATGGAATTTAGATCTTTCGTGAAGAAGAAGACAAAAATCGCAATCCAAATCTGAGTTTGCGAATTCAAATACATATATATTACCAAATTTGGGCGAAATGGTAGTTATGGCATTATAAAATGACAATTTTGTAAATACGGAGCATCTAAAAGAAATCTTGGAGTTAAAACCCATCCAGCGGGTTAATTTTTCATAATTCTGGGTATTTCATGAAACCCATCCAGCGGGTGGGCATTTCGTAAAAGCCCACCCCGAAATTGGGTATCTCAGCAATTCCCAGTAAATACAAATAGGTATATTTTCTCATATAACCCCCATTTTCATAGTGATTACAAAACCTACTATATTTTTTATAAGGATTAATTATTTATATTTTTTTATTAGAATCAAGTAATAATTTGTTTATCACATATATGGTTATTAGGGTAATTATTAAGTTTAATTATAATTAGAATCCTTGATCTTTATTTACATATGCATAACCAAATTTAGAAATTATGGAAAATAAATATAACTTTAATAGGTAATAGGGACATATAACCTAACATAAGAAATTAAAATGGAAGAATTAGAATTTTTAGCACAACTTAAATTAACAAAAGAAATTAAAATTACATTAAATTAATAATTCTCATTTTGTTATCTAGGCTTGACTTAACCACGTTACTCGCAACTTAGCAGGCTTTGTGATGTGAATCCGACAAGCATACATTACCTATTTTAATTATAGTATTTATATGCAAACTTCTATTAGATTTGTTGGACGGTTGTTAGTTGCTGACTGATACACTATTCAAGTCGTCCTTCACATAATTGTTTGTCATAGTTTTTTGTTTTACTGTTATTATAGGTGATTACCAGCTAGTTATGAATTTTCGTTACTCCCATGAGTATTCGACTCGACACATATAGGTTAATGGGATGGGAATGACAATCACGAGACATATAAGCTATCCAAATTGATAAACGATACTAACTGGACGAAACTACTGTTGTTCTCGAAACATATCTAGATGGAGGAACGATCAGTATGGAGACCTCTTGCAAATTAATTTGCTCTCTTCTGATTTAGCAACAATCAGAAGCATAGACTTCTTGCAATTAAATTTGTTCTTTGTCCTGATTATGTAGGATTTCGGAGAACTCTTGCAAATTAATTTGCTCTCCTACTCTCCTGAAGCGAGTTTTAGGACTTCGGAGATTCCGACAAACGAATTTGCTCTCCAAAAGTCCCGGAAGCCACATAATACTACTATCCTTTCAGATTACAACTTGCTCTCTCAAATATAAAATGATAGAAAGGGAGAGTTCTTCCTTGGAAACGTGTTGCAATTGGGACAGAACATATTACAAATATAAGATGAAAGTAGAACAAGAAATAATAATAAAAATATTATTCTCGCTGGGGTGGTGAAGATCACGTTGCTCAAAGTAAGATTCGCCCACCATGATATTCTCCTAGGAACTAGCAAGTTCTCAAAGAACTTCTGGAACGCTCGTATTCAATTTTTGTGACTCTAACGGGCTGGGGACAGGGTATCCAATTAACAACAGTTGTAAGAGAATAGTTGCATGGGTATTGTAATCATAGGATTACCCAATTGTCATTGGCCTTTGGCGGATTCAGACATACATTTGAAAGCTCTGTAGTTTTAATTTAAATGCTTCCTTAGAGGTACATCAAGTTTTCTAGGTCAGAGATAGGACCCTCCTTTGTTGAGAGAAGACTATGGCCTCTGAAAATTCTTGGGAGTAATATTTTTCATGCATACGTACATCAATTTCTTTCACCCCGATTGTAGGAAAGATATGGATCGATGCATAGTCACATAAACTATTAATATAAAAAATCCCTATATATTATAATTAGATCATCACATAGAACGAGACCAGGTTCAAATAGTACTTTAATCATACTTACAGAGACCATAACTAGAAACATAAGAAGTACATAATTAGAGCATATTTACATATGCATCTCAGAACATTACAGTAAGTTAAACAACAATCAAGCCAATATTCATCTTCTGCAGTGTATTCTTTTGTAGGATTGTCATTTATTTATTTATATATATTTATTTGGCATTGCATATATACTTCCTCTTGATCAATACTTCTAAGGTTGATCAAGAACAATTACCCTCGTCATTGGACTCTTGATCAACATCAGAAGTTAAGCTGCTGTACGTCATCACGTCATAAGAAAAGTATGCTAATTAGAGATGTAAAAAGTAATATAGACCATTTTTATGGAATTGGTTTTGTTTTGGGTTATGTGTGGATTTGGACACTCATACAATTTTAAATAAAGTAGCAAGCTTGACTAGAGTCAATTGTAAGGGGAAAAACCCATGAAGTTAAATACTTTTTTTGGATATTTTGTAAATAACATCTTTTTTATTTTATAAGATAACAGAGTTAACATTTTATTTACCAAAATAAAGTACTTTCATTGTTTTCTTGTTTTTTTCTTAAAAAAGGATAGTACATTCATGTTATGTCACCATTTCTTGATGTCTAAATCTCAGTCTTATAATGAACCAAACTGCAACTCAAAAAAATAAAAATAATAATGAACCAAACTGAACCCGATTTAATCTTGGAGGATTATTTATTATTTATTTCCTAGGAGAGAAGCACCCTAAGAAACTCCAATCTCTGGAGGAAAAGCATCCCGTTAGAAAAATGAACATATTATTATATATTTGGCTAAACTACCTTTAGGTCACAAAATGATTTAAAAATTTATCAAGAAAATTATTTAGGAAAATTCCCTAAAGTTTCCAAGATGGTCTTTAAAGTGTGATAAAAATTAAGAATATAAAAAATATTTTATTTACTAAATTGGGAAAAAAAATTCTCTAAGATTATAAGTTTAATCTAGAAAATTAATAAATTGTAGTTTTCAAATGCATTTTTTTTAATTGGAAAGGAATATGTGTCTTTTACGAGAACATGTGGGGTTAAAATGAATATATATGAGTTAATATTAGATGAGATTTTAAATTATGAATTTGATTATGCAATATACATGATAAGATTTTAAGTCATATTATGTTTAGTTTCAATTTATGAATTGTATTTTAAAGTTGGTAAAAGAAATTGGGGTATTTTGGTTCCGTTGGACAACACAATTTTGTTAAATAAAATAACGACTATGCGATAAATTAGAAGGTAAAATGTACTATTTTATAAAATAATAGTGTTTCGGACGACTTACATGAGATAATATTAGATCAAATTTTAATTATGGATTTGATTATATACATGATAAGATTTTAAGTCGGATTTTGGAGAGAAAAATGGGGCCATTTTCCTTCCGTATTTGGTTCCATTGGTTTAATATGGTTTTATATGAGAGTATTTTATAATTTATTTTGTTAAATAGAATTTTGAGTATGCTAATTTGATAAACCAGAAAGCAAAATGTATGTTATTTTGTAATAATAGTAGTAAGGAAAAGAAAAAGATTTATGTACCGGACACAATTTACCTTCCAAAGGTCAAAAAACGGCTCAGAGGCTTTCTTTGATGATTTGTCCCTGTCACACCCCCGAACCAGAATACTGGAGAGCGGGGGACAGGCACAGCCAGCTAAGTACATTGAAGTATAATCTACCTCGATATATGGTCACGGCTGTCTAGATGCATGAGGGTTTATCTACAAGCCAACAGTCTCTTATGGTCATGAACAAGCCTAAAGTCTCAATCTCAAGCAAGTAAGTAAATGTTACAAGATGTTAGGTCATCAGACATACAAAGTAAGGTGTCCCAAATATTACATATTCAGATGATCATGAAGCTAGTCATACAAAATATGAAGACTAGCAAGAGTTTCAATCATACATGATCAACCCTAGAATTTGTCAGTCATGTTACAGCCCGTAGGCAGACAGTAAGTAAAGTTGCAAACGAGCTAACACTTGCTCGGCAGCTAAACGCCTCAAAAGAATATTTTTACAAGAGAGTGGGAGAGCAAAATAAGAACCCACTCGTTGCCAGTGTTGTGCCTAGTGGTCACCATATGGCAGGAAAGCTGGAGGATCCTCGAGTCCTACTCCGAAATCTTGCTATACAAAACCAGCTGGGTCAGACCCCAGAAAGAGCAAGTGCCACAAGGGAGGCTTCACTTAGGAACTAAAACCAGCAAGTTAGAAAACAAAGCATAATAATAACAAGAAAACCAGAAATATGATAGTAGGGTGATAAACGATAAGATAACTAAGAAACTATTCTGGTAGCCAAGTTACAACCCATAAACCAAACAAGGATCAGGGTTGTAATCCTTAGCCTGAACAAAACTTAATCTTTAACCAATTATCGACGAGAGTACAGCATGAACAAGCATGTGCTGAAATAATCATAGACTGGCATTGCTTAGACAAGACTAGACTGGACTACATCCATCAATCACGGCCAAGCAAAGAGTACGGCTTGATACTTTAACTAGCTAGGGTTATCACAAGCCTATTGACTAGCAAGCTGCAATGAGATGTTTCTGCAGTCACAAGCCCTGCAGCTATCCAGGTTATCCAGGCGAGGTTTATTTAAGAGTTATCAAGAATTATTAGGTGGCTTGGTGTGCAACACATGACAGTGTGCATAGAACTTGTTTCATGAAGTGCCCCACATAACAGTGGGCTGGAAATGTGTCCTACTCGACGGCAGGCTACAAGTCCCTCAGGTGTGGCCGAAATAACGGGATCGCCTGTAACTGGAAACATCTTTCTATATGAACTACTTGATCAATCTAGTCATTAACTTAATCAGATTCAGTATAAATCCCTGACCGTGGAAAATCAGGAATTCATATCCTAGACATGATGCAAGACTAAACATGTAGCTTACACAGGCACAATCAAGAAAGTCATCCACGGTGTCAAGACAAGAGTTACTTAATAAGGCATATCGAGATTATCATGTTAGATTACTTTGTCAAGTCAAGAGTGCATCACAACGGACCACCATCAAGAATTATCATGTCCAATTACTTGTCAAGAGTGCACCACGACGGGTCACTATCAAGAATTATCATGTCCGGTTCCTTGTCAAGAGTGCACCACGACGGGTCACTATCAAGAATTATCATGTCACTTGATACTTGTCAAGAGTGCGCCTTAACAGGCCATTATCGTGTTCTATCTTTACATTATCATGAATGAGAAAAACTTACATAAAATAACTAGTGACATATGCTTGAAGCCAAGGAAAATATCTACAACTTTCATGTTTTGAGTTTTTTAAGATTCTAGCCACAAAACAACTTAAACAGGCAAAGACAGTGAAATAGAGCAATTCCGGCGCATGGGATTCCTGCACAATCTGCGCATGGGAATTCCTGCACAATATATGGGAATTCCTGCACATCCGTACATGAGAATTCCTGCGCATCCGTGCATGGGAATTCCTGCACAATCCGCGCTTGGGAATTCCTGCACAATCCGAGCATAGGAATTCCTGCACATCTGCGCATGGGAATTCCTGCACAATCTGCGCATGGGAATTCTTGCATATCCGCGCATGGGAATTCCTGCACATCCGTGCATGGAAAACTCACGTTGCATCTTCAGTACATGCGCGTAAGGAACCTACGCGCATGACACGCTCGGAGTCAAGGGATGCGTTGCCGGGACTTCACGGCGCATAGCCTCCCGGGCGCGTGGGGTTCCCAGCGCATGGGGTTCCCGGCGCATGGGGGTCATCGTCCCCAAACAGCAAGTTCAGCCATAAAAGTCCTAAAAACTTGCTATGGCCATAATTTCCTCAACCGAACTCGGAATCAAGCGAAATAAAGGTCAAAACTGCATGAAATCAAATTCTCTACAACATGGAACCACTAGTTTTTGGAAACACCAAGATTTTAGAGATCAAAACCAAGAAAACTAAACAAGAAGGAGCTTAAAACTTAGATCTACAAAAATATAACCATCAAAACCGAAAACTTCCAATTCTAAAGAGGCTTAGAATCTAGTGAGGAAGAGAATGGAACAAGAAAAACTTGAGATCTCTCATGAAGCAAGTTGCACTTGCCTAGGCATGGTAGGTGGGAGGAGTAAATGAAGAAGATGAAGAAGTAAATACAAATAATGGAGGAGAGAGAAGAAGTTGACTTATATAGCAACTCCTCTCATCTCAACCCAAAATAAACCAAACCAAGCCAAGCCAAGTCAAGTTATGTTGAACCAAGTTGAACCAATCAAGTCAAGATTTAAACCAAGGCTAAGCTAAGCAAGATAAGTCAAAATACGGACCACCAGACAATTGTCAGAAATCCGTATACGTATCCTGAAAAATACGTATAACGGAAAATGGGAGTGACTGCCCCCCCTCATTTTAAGCTTTCAAACATTATCAACCGTCTCCCCTAAGATATTCCAAGTCGACCGGTGGTGACGACGACAGTGACAGTTTCTTCAGCTTTGGACATTTCTCTACGTTTTCGCTTGTACCTTCGATACCTAGACCCTACAAACGATCTACAATAGACTAACTAGTCTTTTAACACCTTCATGTACTGATATTAAACATTTTTCAAGTATATTTTACAAAACAACGAAGACTTTATATAAAAAGAATTTGTTGTTTATCTTCCATTTGGTGTATTACGGGCCATCACCTCACAAATATTACCCAATGTCATATTTGGAAATGATACACTTCGTAGATATCGAGGGACACAAAGCGGTGTAACATAAGTAATTCCCAAGAGGTAAAGCATCCTTAGAAGTAATCTCACCCAAGCACAGTTAAGTGTGTAATTCTAAGTATCCTCTTCAAGCACAGTTAAATGTGTAATTACAATATTTTTGTTGAGAACCAATAAGGGACTTTAGTCCCACATCGAAATATGTAGTATAAAGAGGAGTTGGAACCTCTATAAGTAGCAAGTAGTCGTCCATCAATAAAATCATCCAATTATTTATTTCTACACGGTGTCAGAGCCATAACTCATCCACCCCTCTCTCTCCACAACAACAAAAAAAAAAAACTTCCCTCCCACTCCCTTCCCAGCTCCAGGCCCCCCCTTCCCCGCTGCTGCCGACCCCCCTCCCCCTCCCGCCCCCCGGTTGCTGATCCCATAGAGAGATCACCAACCCCCCCGCTGGATCACCAACCGGTCGTAGAAAATTGGACGAAAGGGGGAGATAGTAGTGACTGATACGGAGAATATAAGAAGATACATATGTTACGCAGGGGAAGACAAGGAAAAATGAGCTCCAGGTCTACAGAAGGAAACAACAGAAGTCCAGTACTGTGCCGTGCCCATTGCCTACTGTACCAAGTCCCTCGTCTACTCCTGTACCAACTCTTGAAGATGTTGCCCCCGTACTGAATCACTCTGATTCTGATGCGGATCTCTCTGACTTGGATGATATGATCTCTCCACCACCTATTGCTCCCTTAAGGAGATCTTCTCGTATCAATGCGGGTAAGGCTCCTAGTCGTTATGATGATTATGAACATGACATTGCCAATTACTTGTCTTATTCTAATATTTCTCTGAATTATCCTGCCTTCATTGCATCGTTAGACTCTACTTCTTTACCTAAGTGTTGGAAGGAAGCAAAGAAAGATCCAAGGTGGAAAACTGTAATGATGGAAGAACTTGGGGCACTAGAGAAAAATAAGACATGGAAGCTGGTTCCATTATCCAAAGAAAAAAAAACTGTGGGATGCAAATGGGTGTACACAGTGAAAGAGATGCCAGAAGAAAAAGTAGAGCGGTATAAGGCGAGGTTGTTTGCAAAATGATACACACAATCATATGGCATCGACTATGATGAGATGTTTGTCCCAGTAGCGAAAATGAGCACGGTAAGAACTCTGGTCTCCATTGCAGCAAACTATGGGTGGAAGCTATACCAATTAGATGTGAAGAATGCCTTTCTCTACGGGGACCTGCAAGAAGAAGTGCACATGGAGCTCCCGCCAGGATGCTACGCGACAGAATCAGACGGAGGGACATCGTGTGGAAAAGTGTGTAAACTAAAGAAGTCGCTATACGGGCTCAAGCAATCTCCTCGAGCCTGGTTCGACAGATTTAAAAAGGCTGTTACTGGCATGGGATACCATCAAACAAATGCAGATTATACAGTCTTTCTTCAGCATACAAGAGGCCACATTACTATACTTGCTGTATATGTGGATGATATAGTAATCACAGGTGATGATGAGGTCGAGATCACTAAGCTGAAATCAAAACTCGCGAAGGAGTTTGAGGTAAAGGATTTAGGAGCGATGAGGTACTTTCTGGGTATCGAGGTGTGTGACGGCGAACAAAGAATTGTTCTCTCACAAAGAAAATACGCACTAGATCTGCTAAAGGAGACAGGGATGCTGGGATGCAAAGCAGCAGTCACTCCAATTGACCAGAAGTGTAAGTTGGGAGCAGAAGCAGGAGAGCCAGTTGATCGTGAAAGGTATCAAAGACTTATAGGGAAATTGATTTATCTGGGGCACACTCGCCCTGATATCTCATTTGCGGTGAGTGTAGTGAGTCGCTACATGCATGATCCAAGAACGAATCATATGGAAGCAGCATTTCAGATCTTGAGATATCTGAAAGGGACATCGAAAAAAGGGCTATGGTTCAAGAAGAATGGACGCATAGAAGTTGATGGATACTGCGATGCAGACTGGGCGAGTTGCATAGACGACAGAAGGTCTACCACGGGGTACTATGTCTTTGTAGGAGAAAACCTGGTCTCATGTAGAAGCAAGAAACAGTCAGTGGTAGCACGGTCGTCAGCTGAAGCAGAATACAGAGCAATGGCTCTGGGAGTGTCAGAGTTACTGTGGGTGAAAGCACTGCTAACAGAGTTGAAGCTGGATAAGGGAGCACCGTTACATCTTCTGAGCGATAGTCAAGCTGCAATAAGTATAGCCAACAATACAGTTCAGCACGACAGAACGAAGCACATCGAGATCGATCGATTCTTCATCAAGGAGAAGCTGGAACAAGGGATACTGAAGATTGACCATGTTCGCTCAGATGAACAAGTTGCAGACTGTCTGACTAAAGGTCTTAGTTCATTGAGTCTGTCAAAGCTATGTAACGAGATGGGGATGATTAATATCTATCGCCCATCTTGAGGGGGAGTGTTGAGAACCAATAAGGAACTTTAGTCCCATATCTAAATATGTAGTATGAAGAGGAGTTGGAACCTCTATAAGTAGCAAGTAGTAGCCCATCAATAAAATCATCCCATTATTCATTTCTACAATTTTAAATTGAATTTTTTCTGCACCAGATGTCTCCAAGCACATTGTCCTTGGCCTCCTCTTCATTCACTTGAATCTTCAAAAATATATTTCCTTCCAATCTCTTTCAGCTTAGACCAGTTGAAGGAGCCACTCATCCCCCACCCTCACCATAAGGTTGATTTAGTATACAGGTTCATGGTTATGGTTATGGTAATGGGTTAGGGTCTGATTACCGGCAGAGGGTATGGGTGCTCAGGTCAGTAGTCCTTAACCCGAGCCAACCTGCCCGAGTTGCAATAATAAGTATACAGTTCCCATCCACCAGTAAGCATTCAAAATTGTATTCCAGTTTACAAATGATCAATACACCAGGGACCCAACAAGCATCTATACATATACACACTTTTCATATTACTTGTCACTAGATAGGGAAATAGTCTGGGAAGAAAACATACTGTGATACTACAAAGTTAGTACTTTCATATATATGGTACTTACTTTCAAATGTAAGTCTGGGAATACATACTATGATAATACAAAAGTTATGACTTTCAAATTCATTGTACCTTTATGCAACTCGAGTAAATAGTACATCGATTATCTAATCTAATAACTACTTCAGTTTGACAAATCACGCCGGTCTTGAAACCATGAAAGAATGCAAAGTTGATTCAGCATGTCAAACAAACAAAGAAAGAGCGATGAAACGAACGAGTGTTGGAATAAATTATGTACCAATATTTACATGTACATCATCATCAACCTTCTTAATGTAGAACTCTGCATCCCACTGAGCAATGGAAGTGGCAAAGTATCTTTTGGTCTTAGCTAATAGCTCAAGGTATCCTTCGACATGATCCTGTAAAACCATATGCACAAATGTGAGTGGAAGTAATAGTCCTATCAGAAATAACAAATTTTTGAGGGGCAGATGGAGGCATATCAGTGACAGTGAATACAAGTTATGGGGATAGAGACTAAATGCAAGTGCATAATTACCTACGATTTGTAGCGACTAACGACAGCATGCATGAGTTTATTGGTGGGAAGAAAATGGTGGCATATTACTGAACTTACATGCTTGGGGGTACTAAGACCATGGTTTAAAGTATCGGCCGATACCGATCCAATACGAGCGATACCGATCCGATACGGCCGATACCGATACAGTTTTGCATGTCCCGATCCGATACCGACCGATACCCGATACTGACCGATACCGACATTGAGGGTCTCTTTTCCGGTGAATTCGGCAAAAAAATTAAATGAAAAAGACAAATCAACAAGGGTTTAAAGCATAATAAGGTTGTAAAAGCATGTAAAAGAAGAAAATCAATCTATTGTATGTAAACCAATCGGTAGGAGTGAGTACTATTTCATTTGATTTCAAAACTACTAAGAAATAACACTGTAAATACTTAAAATTATGCATGTATATGTTTTTAAATGTAAATAATTTATTAATATTTATTTGTTTTCCGATAACAAAAATCCGATATTCCGATCCGAAGCGTCGATATTACCGATATCGCCGATAACAATATTCATAGGAATAGTCCGATACTGATTCTGACATCGATAATGTGAATGTTGACTAAGACACTAAGAAGCATATGAATGTATATAGAGCACACTGTTTGGCTTCAAGCTACCGTCTAGTGACATCTTGTTGTATAAACCTATCTGGGATATTTGTTAGATCCTATATACCTACAGATCCACCCACTATTACACATATATATTGTTGCAAAAACCAAACATGGCAATCAGGAAATAGAACGATCAAGTTTGAAGGCTTAGAAAACATCTTATTGTATAAATTTCTTAACTAGATTTTATAAACAATTATATTTCCTGCTCATCCATACCAAAACTGAAACACCTGGTGTAATACAATAGTTTACATGAGTGATTCACAAGTGAATGCTTCAGAGGGTTCTTTATTTGCCATAAACTCTTTGAAACGATAATCTGGAAATACCATAATACTATAGCTGGAAAAGGCAAGATATATTAGAAAGCCAGAATGGGAAGAGTTCCTCATCCCTTCCAAGTTCCTTCACATTTCCAAACATCGGAAAGGAAAATCAATGGGAATTGTAATTTCCCAAAGGAAAGAAAATGCCAAGGAATTGATTTCCTTTCCCTTCCATTATGCGAACCAAACGAGGCCTAGTGCACCATAATGAAAAGGGAAGACAAGTAGTAACATTATGAAAAATCAGAAAAGGGAACCTCGCAGAGGCATAGCAACTACTTAGATGTAAATTTTGTGGTTATAACTCTGGTCAATGTTGCCTCAGATAAGTAACAAAGATGATTCCGTATGGAAGTTACCCGAGTCTGGTATTTTCATTGCTCCCAGAGCCTATGTCAAACTGCATCCCCTTAGCATGATTTGCTCGTAACACCATCTTACATTTATGTTGTTTCTCTTCTATGCCATTTTGAACTTTAGTAATTTGCTCTTTGAAAATTTGTTCTCGGTAGTCCATCTACAAAATAATGAGAGAGAGAGAGAGAGGAGAGAGAGAGAGAGAGAGGAAGTGAAAACTAAATCACAGAGGAGAAACAGTGATGTAAAACGTGCACAAGTAATAACATAAATAGATAAATTAGATCAGCAAAAATATAGCACATTTAATAACAATATCACTCTACCCAATTCTAATTATTGCAGCTTGGCTCACAATACATAAAATTCATTGTCCATTCAATTTTAGACTTTGGCTACTTTGAAAAGTACAAAAAGAAATCAGAGAGGGAGGGAGAAAGAGAGAAACATAGTGAATTGGAAGTGTTTGCCTGCTTAATTACGTAATACAATTAATAGCAATCGCAAAGTAACATTACATAAAACTAAAACCCTATATTATCAGCAAAGGTAATAATAAAAGTTAAGGAAATAAGAAATAAATAATAGGATGAGTTTTAACTGATAATATTACCTATACATTTTTAATACTAGTCCCGTAAACCTACCCTATTTTGAGTAGGTCCCCTAAATCTTGATATTTTGTTTAGAGTTGCCCAGATTTCAAGCATTTGCTCAAATTTCAAGCACCCTGGATACCTCATTTGAAATGACATATTCCATCAACTTTAACAGAATTAATTTTTTGACCATTTAGCCCTCATCTTCCCTCCTTCCTCTTCCTTGTCCCTAGCCCGAAGACATGCCACCCTTCTACACCAGTACCAACCCTTTGTCCTCCCTCGCCTACACAAACAGAACCCGAGAAGGGTGAACAAAAGGGGAGGGAGGAGGATGAGGAGTTTGGTACCAACATGAGGGACGAGGAGAAACAAGGAAGGGGGTTAGTGCCAATGTTGATGGAAGTGTGAGGAATGAGGAAGATGAGAGAGAAATAGTACTTTCACACAATTAATCCAAGTTGGTTGGGTTAATTCTAGGTTTGTTAAGATTGACTCATAACTCGGACTATTTGAGATTAAGGAAACTTGTTGGCAAATGTAAAGAATTGAAGGACTTAAACTCTAATTACTGTATAACAAACTACCAAATTTATAGGAATTAACAAAGATTTTATATTTAAGATCTAAGTATTCAAGGCTATTTCAACTGATTCTAGGTTGGGATTAAGATAAACCAACAAATAGTAACCATGGAATTTATACTAAAAACAAGGAAGATATTTCCTAATAACAGTCGAAGCAATAATATACATGAGAAATTTCTATTATTTCCTAATAACAGTCGAACAAAACCCTAGAAATATAGGGTTCATGAAGAGGATGAAGATGAAGAAATTAGAGAAGATTTTACCAGACTAACAAAAAAGAAGAAGATGAACATGAACATGTGTGCCCTTTGTAGGTGTGACAACATCATTTCGGGATTGTTGACCGGGGCTCAGCTTCAGACCCGGTCAAATCCGTTCAATTTTAGACCATTGTCAGCCCAGCCCGACCCGACGCAGTTAACACCTCTAAAATGCTTAGGAGGCCCCACATGTAAGAGGTAGTTGTGATTCGCCTCTGGCGGATTGATACAGACATTTGGAAGCTCCATAGTTTTAATTTAAGTTTTTCCAGTCGATATAGGACCCTCCTTTCTGGAGAGAAGAAACTTAACAGCTATGGTCTCTGAAAACTTTTGTGACTAATATTTTTCCTGGATACGTGCAACAATCTCTTTCTTCCCAATTGTAGGAACGAAGGATCGATGCATAGTCATAATGATCAACTTTTAACATTAAAATTCCATATATATTATAAAAATCATCATATATATAGAAGGAGACAATGTTCAATAGTACTTTTAACCATACTTTACACAGACCATAACTAGAAACATAAGAAATCCATGGCATAATTAGAACATATTTACATATATTCTTTTGTAGGGTTGTCATTTATTTATTCACATTTATTTGGCATTGTATATATAGTTCCTCTTGACCAATATATCTAAGCATGAGGTCCTCCACCAGTCTTTCAACTTTTGTTCTTCATAGTGCACCTGACCTCGGCATTGGACACTTGATCAACATCAGATATTATCCTGTCAAAACGTCATGAAAAAGTATGCTAATTAGAGTACCATATAGACCCATTTTTATATGTGGAATTGGTGTTTTGTTTTGGGTTTAGTGTGGATTGGACTCTCATCCAAAAGTAACAAAACTAGCTACCATATACTGGAGACACATTGTAAGAAAGATAAACATGAAGTTTTTTTTGTTTTTTTTGGGGGAAGTTTTTTTAAAATACTCTTTTTTATATATAAAAAATAAGGGAATTAATAATTTATTTACCAAAATAGAGTACTTCCATTACTTTTCCTTTTTTCTTTTAAAGAAAATAAAAAATAGAGTACTTTCATGTTATGTCATCATCTCATGATGTCTAAACTCAGTCTTATCATGAACCAAACCGAACCTGATTTAATCTTAGGAGGAAACTTTTTTTTGTGAGGAAAGCATTCTGTTAGGAAAAATGAACATACTATTATTTGGCTAAACCTTCTTGAGGTCAAAAAATGATTTTAAAACTAATCATGATTATTAACGGTTTTTAAACCATGTAACTTGGTTGAGATAAAAAAATTGATAATCATTAAGGACGTAAAAAAAAAATTGATTTACTACATTGGAAATTGTTCTTCTCTAAAATTATAAGTTTAATCTAGAAAATAAATATATTGTAGTTTTTCAATGCAAAAATAAGTTGTTGTTTTTGGAAAGAGAAAGAAACGACCAAAAAAGAGTATCATTCTCAGCACAAGTTTCGTTGAGCAGGCTAAATTTGATAAATTGGAAGACAAAAGTGTGCTATTTTAGATTAATGCTATATGTACCTCCAAAAATTACATTCCTCCATGTCCTTCCGTCACGTGGCACTCTTTTATTGAGCCAAGCAAATAGGAGGGGTGGTTGGGGAAAGACATGAGCCAATAGAAGACGGCCACATGGCTGAGAGACATTGAGGGATGGAATTTTGGAGGTACATAAAGCATTTTCCTTTTGGAGTAAAACAATATATATAGTAGGGCGCATAGGTTGAAAAATATTATGTATCAGACAACTTACGTTCCCAAGGTTGAAAAACGGGTCGGAGGCGTTCTTTGATGCTTTGGTCTCCCCCCCATTCCAAGCTTTCAAACCATTCCCAGCTGTCTCCCCCAAAAGATTCCAAGTCGACCGATGATGACGACGACCACAGTGGCAGTTTCTTCAGCTTTGGACATTCATACACGTAGAGCCTCTTCAAAGACTTGGAAGAAGAGATGATCAGCGAGTACTTGGAGCATTGCTCTCCTTGGAAGAGGAAGAAGCGTCTCAACATGGGCAGGCCGTATAGGCGCAAGTGTGTTAGAGAAGGGAGCACATGACTCTCCTCCTCCACCCTCAGGCTCTTCTTTAGTTACTAGTGTTTCCATTCTCTTACAATCAGCAACTTCAAGACTTTCCAAGTGTGGAAGGCCTTTTGCTTGTCTCCAGGAGAGCAGATAGGTCAAGCTGTCACTTCCGCTTATGGTCAAATATCGGAGGCTTGGGAAGTGGTCAAGTTTATTTGGAATTGGCAATATGGGAGGTAGCATATGACCATCTTTCAAGCTCTTGCATCTCCACACTTGTAAACTTTGAAGGTTTTGGAGGCTCCCAGCTGCCAACATGATCATTACACCACCATGACCATCATCCCCCCACACACTCCTTAGCTCTGGCAAGTCCGATAGAATAATACTTTGAAGGCGAGGCAGGAGCACTATACCACCACCAGCTGCAGCAGCAGATTGGCCACCTTCTCCTTGCACAAAGTCAGTTAAGCTCAACACTTTCTCTAGTCTATCACAGCTCCTTATCTCAAGGCGTTCCATAAGTTGGTGTGTTCTTAACAACATACAACTTGGCAACACACATCGACCAATTTGTGGCACTCTCTGATTTCCAGTTCGCTCAGCTTTCGAAGAAGAATATCATTCGGCAGCAGCGTTCCTGAGCACAAACTTTTCATGTCCGTCATGGAGAGAAGGCGCAGTTCTTTGACTTCAAATAATTTGTCTCCCACGCCACCGCCGATGAGGCATTCCATTCCGGACAGTTATGCAGGAATAGGCGCTCTGTTTTCACCACGAGATCGCTAACCCAGTTGAACGTAGATTTTGTTATCGCAAGCTCCTTGCTTCTACTTCTTGATCCTACTCCAAAGCTGCTAGGCCATATTGATCTTGTTCCTACAACTATTTTGAAGTCCGTTAAGTGCCTGCCATTGACCAAAGTTCAATCTTCCTCCTGTTGTTGCAATGAAGACATCAGGGTTCTCTATATCAACATGTAAGGTGGTTAGGCATGACAGACAGCTAGCTCGCAAAGGTAGCTGCCATTGACCAAAGTTTAAATCGTCCCTCACCAGCCTTCCATTTGCTGAATACCCCTGTGAGATATACCTGCTCCAATCTAGACAATCTTGATATCAGATTTGCGGTATCGTTCCGGTGCAGCCTAGCAGATCTAAACACCTTAACTTCGTCAGATTTCCGAATTTCTTTGGTACAGTACCGAACTCGAAGCCCTCTAGTTGAAGTATTTCAAGGTTCTTCAATTCTCCAATTAACGACAAACTAGTCACACGAAAGTCTTCCCATACGGGTCGGGATAAGAAGAGAGCTTTGAGATTGACTAGGCATGGGAATGATGACGGCAATGATGCAACATCCCCTAACTCTAGATCCAACACCAAGAGCGCCTCCATCCCTTGAAAGAACCTATCCGGGATTGTTGATATTTGAGTTTCCTTCAAGATCAAGGTCCGGAGTTTTGGGAATACGAGTTGGTCAGTTGGTAGAGAGTCAAAGGAATTCCCCATGAAGGAAATTCTTTGACACTCATCCACTTGCGCAATTTCAGGCCATCGTCTTAACCCCTTGTTTGCAAAACCATAGAATCCGTAAGTCTTATCAGAAGAAATCCAGATAGCAACATCTCTAACGACATCGTGCATCTTGAAATGCTCCGAGTCCTTACCCTCCAATAGCAAGCAACGATCTTTAAGTTCATCAAGCAACCTACACACTCTGTTCCATGCTTCTTCCATACTATAAACATGCCGCAAGATTCCTTCTCCCACAATGTATCGAAAAAGGTCTATAATATCAATTTCCCAATCTTCCGGAAATACTGAACACAACAAAAGACATAATTTGGCTTCATCGCTCCTCAGGGAGTCAAAGCTCTTCCGTATGCATTTAAGTACTGTATTTTCCATACCTTTAATATTAGTTTGCGTAGATTGTCGTAGTTCATGTCGTACAAAGATCCATGTGCTAATGTCATCCTCATCTCTCATTGCCCTCCCAAGCGTTATGATAGCTAGAGGCAGCCCACCACATTCTTTAGCAACATCCACTGCCACTTCACGCAAACGAGGTTTTTCAACTACATCTCCAACTTTTGACTTGAATAAATCCCACGATTCCTTTTCTGATAAAGGTTCCACCTTGATATGTTGTTGGCAATTCATGAAGCCACATACATCTCTACTTCTTGTTGTAATGACAACTTTACATTCCTTGTTTTCATCTGCACTGGGAATTCCTATTTTGCTAGTATCCATAAAGTCCCACAAATCATCCAAAATAATGAGAATCTTCCTCGCCCCCTTTATTCTTTCTAAAATCATGCCTCCCCGGACTATTTCACTCTCGGCTGTAAGCTGCAAGCCTAGTTGGTCAGCAATTTCAGTTTGCATTCTTTTGATATCTTGATTTTGGGAGACTGTCACCATGATCACCTCATTATATTGTCCATCGTTCTTTGCACGTTTAGCAACTTCTTTCATTATAGTTGTTTTGCCGACGCCACCCATTCCGTATACCCCGATAATATAATTTTTTCATTCTTCAATGCTTCCCATATGTGATCCATTGATGATTTTGTCGATAATGACTCTTCGAAGTCTCTATTTGGGAATTGTGACTCAATACTTGGAGGTGGTGGCTCATGAGAGTAACTACTAAAGTTAGTACTAAGGAGCTTATTTGCAGTATCTATCTTTTCAGCAACCTCTTTGCCTATCTTGTAACTAGAGAAACAATTCCAACAACATCCCATGAAACGTCTCACTCCCTTCACTTGCTCCTCTAGTCTCTTTGCATCTTCATCGACATCATTCAAGTTAATCAACCATTGACTCACATCAGCATCAATAGTTCTTCTGTTTCTTGTAGCTGAATCTACCTCTTGCTCAATATGCTTCTTCTTTTTATTTAGTTCCCCAACAAGGTGCATGAGTTTCTCAAATTTCCGATCATAACATAAAAAGTAATTGATGTTACTTGCAACTATATTCCATGCCCATTTGCCAATTTCTGACAAAGTTGAAGAGGCTGCTCCAGTTAAAATCTCCATTTTCTCTCCTTTTGTTAAATAATGATTGTTTGTTGAGGAGTTCTTAAGAAAAGTACATAAACGTCACCAGTATAACTAATAAACCAAGTATGCGAAACCAGTGCAATTAAGTCAAAGAGGAGAACTGCAAAGTTTAAGAACAAGCCTTAATCAATACCTAATTACTGGAACAAAAAGAACCACACCATAAGCCATAAGCAATACCTAATTACTAATACTAGCTTCATTAGTTTATATGGATATTTTGAAGAACATATCTTTAAGATTTCTTCTAAAAGCTAATAGGAAATGGCATTTTACAAGGAAAAATACTACTTGTTTCCACAACAATCAAATCATGCTCATAATAAAACCTGAATTAGAATAGATGTCAATTATTTTTATTACTCATGCTTATGCCTTTTTATCTCGAAATATTTCATTAATATTTTAATATGTAAATTACTCACATATAGATCTCTCCGATATAGAATCAAATTGATTCATTGAAATTTTACTTCTTGTCTTAGTTTTTTCTCAATTACTCTCTTCTAACTTCATGGTATAACTCATAAGCGTAATTCCTAGATAGTCGTAAATAAAATTATGTACATCTTCCTTAATTTTATATATTGGGTACTATAATATATATCTTCATTCATCGATCATCTTCCTATTCTCCTTAAATGCAGAGTAATTTTATAACAATGACAACATGACCTATCACTAAGTCTATATCTAATTAAGCTTCCTATATTGCTTTCATTAACTAACTTCTCTACATCTCCTTAATATCATTTCTCATACTAGTACTTTTTTTTATCTCGACTCTTGATGCATTTAATATCACTTAGGTCTCTACTTCTTCTCCAACTCTTAGCAAACTTATCAATATCTTTTTCTTCCTCTTCTAGTTTCTAACCTCCTACAAATAATCATAAGTCATAGATTAGCTTTACTATAACTGATTTCTTAGCTTCCTCTTTTGCAAGTTTATATCTCAAAGCTTTCGTCATTTTTTACGGTTCTAGCAATCTTTAAAAGGAATCCTCTTGCATCAATTATCATATAGACTTTCTCGTTCTACCACAAACCTTCTTCCGAAGTTTAACCATTTCCTTCAAAATATCTTAGAATATCAGTTGCCACTTTTTGATACATATTGAGGTATTATCACATAGCATTTGAAACTTATTGGTCACTTTGCAACACTACACAAGTTTCTAGTACCTACGGAGAGATATAAGGAAAATTGGGAATGGATTGTGCAAGACAATCAAGTCCAACCTAGACTCTTGTCCCACTTAGGATGACTCTTCAATATGCTAAAAAAATCTTCTAATAGAAATTTCACTTTAATCTGTTAGATATTTGAAATGTGGGCTTGGGCAACCTACAATTACATTTTGACGACAACATTTATCCTCTCCAACATTGTTATGGTCGTGCCTTCAATAACAACAATGAGAATATTGCTTCACATATTTTGGACTCTTCTATGGTTCTTTACTTACGTGTTGTGCAGTTTCTATGCGTCATATCTCATATTATATAGATATGCCATGAATTAATAAACTCAAAGGACGAAATAGGTGATGTCCATTCAATTGAAGCGAGGTATTATAATGCATCGACTACACTACAATACTAACAGGGATTTAGGAGATAATCAAAGTTATTTGGATGAAGCAAATTGGAAGAGACCATGGGGTACATAACAATTTAAGACCGTCTAGGTTAAACTATATATTGGCAGTAATCTAATAAATATTCTTTGAAAGGGATAGAGTCCGGTTAAGGTGTGTGAGACTCTGGTACTTGAAGAGGTTTAAATTGTTAAGATACTGAAGAGAAAACATGAAAACACGATTATCAAACTGGTTGAAGAGGTTGGTCAAGGAGGAACCAGTGAAATTGATGTCATCCACATTGACAAGAAAGTACAAGGTACTTGTAGGAGTATTCTTGATGAAAAGAAATACATCCAAAATTGATTATGACGAAAGGATGTTATTTAGGATGTCTTGAATCCTAATTAATCGTTTGGTCCCAAGCCGGTTCAACTACGCCAAGAGAAGAAAACCTTTTGTATAATCTACACCTTTTGTCGATTGTATCCCTTAGTGACAAGGCGTACCCTTGTAGCACCCATTCCATCACCTTGGTATTTTATGTGACAAATCATTGACACATAACAGTAGTCCAACCGACTGAACTAAAGAGGTGGTAAGTCCACTTTCGATTTTGCTAGACGATATTCAATTCTAATTCGATAAGCAATTCTGCTTCCAACCCAAGTTTGAATAATTTTGAAAAGCTTAATGAAGAGTGAAGGTTCTTAGGAAGGATAAGGATTATTTTCCTATGAGTGCTGATCTTGTAGGGTGATGAACCATTTCTCTCACACATTTTGTAGTGTCCGACTATCACTCTCCCAACTTTTGATTGATATTTCAATAAATTTTTGTTCATCGCTATAAAAATAAAAAAGATGGAAAGAAGTTGCACGTAAGCATTAGGTTTGTACATGCAGTACGATACTCTAGTTGTAATAAGATGATGTAAGGTGGTGTATAGGTAGGAACTTTGATTCATGCTATAGTACCTTAGGTAGAGATGGTAACGATAAGGGAGGGATATTGGTCATGGTATTAATATGACATGATTGTTGGGCTTAGTGAATAAGTGAATTAAGGGGATCAGGTCTAATAATTGGTAGTGGGGTATAGGTGTTTGTATAATTTCTAGGTGATACTGAGTGAGTAGCTAATGGGATGGTGGAAAATAATTTGTAGATTAAACTTGGAAGAGCATAGGTGAGTGGTGGTATGAGTTAGTTATGAATAAATAATAGTGTCATGAGATAAGTCTGATTTATTGACGATAAAAAGACAATCTGGAACAATTAATGTTTAGGTAATTGTAACTTTTGTGCTCTTTAGAATATCCAAAAAAGATAAGGGACGTGGATCAAAATTCATGTTTTGTTGGTACTGTATTATAAGGGATTCGACTACACCAAACATTCTTAAGAAGTATTAATCAGTTACTAACAAAAGAAGACCTTCAGCGGGAAAGATTATGAAAGAACATTTGTATGCATTCAATTTAGAGCAATGTCGCCTCTAAGGCATAGACCCATAAGTGTCAAGGGAGTTGGACATGAAATAGCAACATGAGCCTGCTATCTATGACATGCCATATGCTTGCATTCCATGGTCTACTATGTTCATAAGTGTGGGTAGATGAGAAGTGACAACAAATGTCATAATCTTGTAAGTATATGGAAACTTTGATACTCATTATCATCATATGTATGAAGTGTTTTAATGGCGAGGTTTAGTTGGTTTTGTACTTGAGTATGAAAATTGACCAAAATTAGAAAGGCATTGGAGTAAACCATATATATATATATATATATATATATATATATATATATATATATATATATATATATATATATATATATATAGAAATTTGAGATCATGACTCCAAGGAGTATGACTCCTCAGCCTTGAATTTAGAGACACAAATGTTTGCACATGAGGCCTTCTCCTTCCACTGAGGTGACCCACTTTTTCGATTTTGTTCGTTCAACAAGATAAAAGAAAAAGAAGAAAAAATAAGTAAAGAACACCTTTAAAAAACACTAACCTAAACATTCCCATATATAATTTTCAAAGGAAAAGTTACTTCCGATATTTATTGGGGTCGGGCTCACATCCTGTGTGGAGAACATCCTGGAGTGCGACGAACTCCATTTGTGTGTATAAGAAGTTCGGTAAGTCAAAGACAACATGTGGGGCTCAAATTGTAGCTTGTATTTGTAGTTTATAGGCATATCAGAGGTGGCGGTATAACGACGATATATCGTTGTTATATCCTAAAAATATGACAAATGTCCAATTTGATGCTTATTGGGCATAAATATGATACATCAGTGATATACCGTCAAGCATAGAGTGAACAAATTAAGGGTTTGGATCAAGTGTTATTTAACTCGGGATTAGGAAGGGTGATAAGTTAATTTTCTTGACCTAATTTTACTAGTAGAACAATACGAGGTTTTCAACAGGAGTTTACAACTTTTAGGAAGAAAGAGAAGGAGATTCATGAAGAGCGTTGCAGTTTGATTCAAATCAGATTTTTCGAGAAGATCCACACTTTTTTGTGTTCTCACCTTTCGCTAAACCACATATTTCTCCTTTGTAATATGTTCATGTTGTTGAGTAGTTATGGTTGATACATTGTTGGATAGGTGGGGGAAGTTGGAGGAGTCGGTGTGTATTCCTTTTTTTTCTTCTAGTAGTGGAGCTTTTTTGGGTTGGTCTTCAAACATCTCGTGGTTTTTTCCTCTTTGGGTTTTCCATGCAAATAGCATCATGTTTGTGTTTGAGTTATTTGTGCTAAGACATTATACATTTGTAGGGTTCTTTTTATTTGTTCTCAGTCCTCACAAATGTCTATTTGTCAGGAACAATAATATTCCCAACGGAATGGTATCAAATCCAAGTTGCATGTTGTCAAGTATTTTAACCAAGTGAAAATGATGGACGTAAAACCAGTTTGTATGGTTAGCTAGTTTGTATGACTGGTCATTTCGAGCATAAACAGGTCAGCGGGTATATCAAACAGTTCATAGATGAGAATTTTTACAATCACATCACATATATTGATAATGCTAATGATGTTAAAGGAGAGGGTAGAGTCCTTAACAAATCGTTCCTGATTCGATAAATGATGGATCTAAGGTCTAAGGAGAGTAACTAATAACGAATCTTGTGAATACGTTTCAGGTGTGGCTGATAATTTGTCAGCAATGGGGGATTTAAGGTATTTTGTTGTTGGGTTATTTACAGGACCAATAGGAAACCATATGAGTGTCTATGATCACTTCTCCTTCCGAAGGTATCATGACTTTAATCTCCAAAAGTAGGGTGTTGAATAAGAAGATGAGGAGTAAATCATTTAGGCACATCTTCATCATCATAGTCTGAGGTGTTAGTGCTAGGGACTTGGAGAGGAGCAAAAGTAGGGGTCCAAGCGGCAAAAAACAATACCAGAGGAAAGTCCAAAGATTGATATAAAGATTCATAGTTTTACCTTTAAAAGAAGTTATTTTGCATAGAAGAGAGAAAAAGGATGACAAGGGAAGCAAAGCAAAAATACTACAACAACAGCTTCAATTATGGAGGTTATATTATTATAATAAGTCACAAGGTGACTATGAACCTCATCTACAATAATAGTAGTTGACTGTAGATTCAGGATATCTTCAACGCATGTATATCATAATATGGAATTGTTTGCTACTTCCACTACTAATGATTGTGGAGTGTTAAATGGGCAATGGTAATATGCTGGAAGTGATTTTCATTGGAGATGCGCATATGAAGACGAATACATGATCTATTTTGGTTCTCAAAGGTGTTCACCATGTCCAAGATATATATTTCAACCTTGTATTTGTTAGAATGCTTGATAATTAAGAGTTCTTCAGTTTCATTTGGAATTATCAACGAAAGCTTACAAGGGATTCGATAAATTCTATCAAGTGGAGGAAGAGATTTTATTTACTATATGGAAGGGAGCGCACAAGATGTAAAGGAGGTTGACATACTTAGTAATGCGTCTACTATCTGTGGCATATGAACTTCAGTCATATCAAAGAAAAAAAAGTTGAGCTGCCTACCAAACCAGAAGGTGCTTCATGCTTCATGTTTTGAAACTTGAGAAGTTGGAGAGTTGCCTACATTTTATGTCTGGAAAGCAGCACAAGGCATCCTTTCAAAATCACCCATCTTCGAGGAAGCCGGCTTTTCTCGAATTGATTCACTCGAAAATTTGTGTTCTATTATAGGTAAAAACTATCGGTGATATTTCTTACTTTACAATGCCTATAGATGATTATTCTAGGAACGTTTGGGTCTCTGTCTCAGGTGTTTGCTACTTTCAAAGTGTTTCAAACCTTCGTTGGAAAGGAAATTAGAAGAAGGTGAAATGTGCTTGCTCAATTAAGAGGTGAGTACATAGGTTCCTTTAAAGCTTATTACAAAGGGCATGTGATACAATATTATAAGACTCCACCAGAGGTTCCTTAGCTGAATGGCATAGCAGATAGGATGAACCAAACACTAATGAAAGAGAGAGGTGTTTGCTGTCAGAAGCAAAATTTTCCAACAGTTATTGGGTTAAGGCTCAATAAACTGCAACTTGTACTATTAATTGCTCTCCTTGTGCTACATTGTTGGGTGATATACCTAATAAAGTATGTTAAGATAAGGCGATTGTCATACAGTCACATACGAATGTTTCGATGCAAGGCCTTAATGCATGTACCAAAGTACTAGAGGTCCAAACTTGAGGCAAAGATGAGGCAATGCATCTTTGTAGGTCGTGGTCGGGATTGGTTCGGCTACATACTCTACAACCTAGTGAGAAGGAAGCTCTATACAAGCCGAGACATGGTGTTCGTTGAGGATAATACAAAGATGAGGCAATGCGTCTTTGTCAGTTGTGGTCCGAAGGGTTATCTTCCTCTCATCCTATTTATTCTAAGAAGATTGAGACTCTTCCACCTTTACTACATCTACCAACCCAAGGAACTATTCCTACCATTATGACTATTCCTATTTCTAGTGAGTTGCCTATAATGTGTTACATCTATTTAAACTTTTTGGGGAATAGTTTAGGCCCAAAAGATTCGGTAAGAAGCACAACGTGAGCAGATAGAGGTGAGGAAAGAAGAAATGGAGAATGCTCAGCTAGTTGTTTAGCAACAATGGATAAAGTGGCAAACCAGGGGATTACTAATCCTAAGAAAGGGACTCTTTTAGATTTAAGAAGCTTTACTCCCGAGAGTTCTATGGTACTGATGGGATATTATATGTTGATGAGTAGCTATAGGATACAGAAGGAGTTTTACGAATTGCACGGCTTCTTGATAATCAAGATCGAAGCAGTTGGACTCCAACTTTAGGACCGAACTAAAACTTGGTTTAGAATGAACCTAAGCTAGCCGGCCCTGAGACTCTTAAGGATCAGGCTTCAACCAGTAACAACAGAGATGACCAACACCTACTTGTCATTTTTGCCATAAATTGGCAACAAATGGGATGAGTGTAGAATGAGAATTGGGGGGGGGGGGGGGGGGGGTTCCTCCATTAGATGATGAGACAAACCACAACTACATGGAAGCCCATTGGATTGGATGTTCCTACTAAATATATAGTTAGGGCCATCATTGAAGGTGATAATATATTGGAGTTCACCCTTGAACTTAGAAATTGAAGAAGATGATGACGTCAAAGAAGTTCACCGTGGACCAATCCAGGGATGAGTTTGTAATGAGAAAACAACAACACAGACAAGTAGAGGAGAAAGTCATCGCAACAAGATGTATAAATAATAGGGAGTTGGTCACGTTGTAAGAGAATATAAATATTGTTGATTACATAATCGTTGAGGTGTAAGTCCCGTCTTTTAATTAAGTATTTTGATGATAATAAATTACTAAGTTAATATTTACCTGAATTATTTTTGTCTCAAAAACGTACTATCACATCACATGCATATATAAGATACATGTTATTTATATTGAACATGTATTACTTACAAGTTTGTCAAGTGCGTATAAAGGACACTTGAAGAAATAAATAAAAAACATCATTGTCCATCTATATTATATCAAGATTGATCAAGTACAAGATGATTGGGCATACATAGATGACCGATAAAGAAGTAATCTTGAAGTTGGTATGATGACTTTAATCCAAAGACATGGATGCTCCGAAGTTCAATTAAATATTTTGTAAGAATATTAATATTAGGTGGTATGTAGAGTGAAATAAGCAACGTGACAGTAAACATGGGTAAAATGGAAGCATAGCATAACCCTAGGAAACCTTACAATATATAGACAAACCACTGGAAAGATAGAGTCCGAAGATGTACTTTTCATATGGTTTTACAAACTTAAAACTCTAGGACATGCATGTGTTTGACCTAGTATAGCATGACACCTATGTAATGTACCGTCATATCTCGAGCTAGAAATATATTTTCAATACTGTTTGATTACTTGGAAACTTGAATTAAAAAGAAAAATCTTACTAACTAGAATGTGTTAATATATTTTCTAAAATACCAAATACCTCAACATGTTGTTTGTTCAATCTGACAAATTCTCAATAAATCATCTATACCATCAAATACAAAACTTCTTTTTCCTCATTCTAGTTGGGCTAGGAATTTTACTT
Organism: Iris pallida; assembly: GCA_029216955.1. Taxonomy (NCBI): domain Eukaryota; kingdom Viridiplantae; phylum Streptophyta; class Magnoliopsida; order Asparagales; family Iridaceae; genus Iris; species Iris pallida. Next base: position 964,945 of record JANAVB010036818.1, on the reverse strand, counting down.
CAATACCTTTCCAAACATATGAAATAACTTTTTCCTTATACCAAGCATAGATAGGTCAAAATGTGAAGTTAAATGATGTTGGTTGTATTATGCGGTCATTATGTGTGGGCTGAAGATGCATTGACCATTCATGTAGATTTTTCGATAGACCATCCGTCCGACCATCCTTATGTTAGCCCAATAATTGTATCATATTTTGAATATGGCTAATAAATTAAGTTTAACAGAATGACGTCACTAATAAACATGTATACACTATTATGTTGCTACTTAAACTTAGCATTGTCCTAAATGTTCACTATCATATTGCAAGGCTTGTATCATACTGCATCATATTGTTTTGTTCGTCTAACATGTACTTGCAGGCAAGCACTAAGCCTGATCAAACTAGGACTTATGCATTGGATAATTAATGATGGGTCAAAGACAGCGTAATACAAGAAAATATCTCTCAACTGTCCAATGAACTATTCGGGCCTCGCATTGGGGGTTTCACTGCCCGGTCAGTGGACAGGGGTCGAGGGGGCAGCACCCCCGTGGGAGTTCAGGGGCGAAACCCCCGAAAGGAATTCAAATTTCCAGATCTGTTTATCTTTGGACGACTGTCCGTCAAGGAAAAAGACGTCTTCAATTCTTCTAAAATATCAGAAGCAAGGTGTCATCAAAGTGCTCTTATTTTTTATATTTATTTATGTATTTTACTTTTTATTTGAGTTTAGGATACTCTGTACATCGAGTCGCAATTGGCACTTGCTCAGCTTCCTAGTTTCTCCACCAAAAAGCCTAAATCCCGTTCAGTCCACAAACCAAAGAGCCAACCCATTTCAAACAACCCAAAAAATCATGATTTCTACACATTGACAAACAGGGTCATATGGTAACCGAACTTGAATCAAGAGGCGCCCAATTGATCCTACACCTTAGTGTCCTTTCGATTCTGAAATTTTATTTTCTGAAAGTAGCGGACGGCTCATCGGACCATCCGAATTATATTGTTGTATTAGCACCATCTTTTTCTGATCGTTCACTTGGATGATTCAGAAGTAAAATCAGTGACATATAGATGAGTTTGACTCTCTAGATTATATAGATTCTCATGAACGTTTTGTAATATATTCCAAGCCGATCTTGCAAATCTATTTGATAAGAACTAACCATTTACCCAAATCTTCCACTTATCCTATTTATACTTAAGTGAGTAAGATTTATATACATAGTAGATCTTCCTATTATTATTTGATAAGAGCATCAACTAATTTCTTTTAAAGGCGGATTCCCTAACATAGAAAGTTGAAAGACAGACTCTCCAGATATTAGAAAGGACACACTCTGGTAAAAGAGGGAAAACTCTCTTGTGAGATTGGGTAAGAGAGGGAGGACACAACTTTGTAGGGTTATAAAGACAAATAGCTCTTTTGAGTCATCGGTACTGGAACTTTTATTAGGCAAAAAAGTGCTCATGGGTAGGACTGTTCGTTGTAGGGATACTAGTATAAATCCTCGAGTTTATGTATGACTTCTTCTATCCTTGACACTCTCATTTTTTTATCTTTATATAATTGTTCTTATGAGTTAGGTAAGTTAATTTGTGTTGGTCATTATTCCTCTTCAACCTTTCTCGATATTGGTATCTTCCACTGATACTCGAGCCTTGCTTGTATTTTGTTTTGTTTTTCGTGTTTTCTATATTCATTCTTATACTTGGTTTTCCCACACTCCAGTGTCATGAAATCAAGTCCTTGTTACTTTTTAGCATATAGCTAGTTTATATTCTTTCCTTTATCATTTTCTTGGATTTGGGTTTTTGTGTCTCGAGAATCACACGGCATGTTGCTCGCGTGATGATCGATAATCTAAATTGGATTAAAAACTTATGTAACACTTAATATTTTTATGGATTTATAAGTAATTGAAGTCTGGTAGATCACCCGACTAGCACTCATAGGCAAGCAGGGACCTATCATGCTAGTTTCATTTAATTCCAAGATTAGATTCAGATTATATTACTAACTCACATATTATCCTAGTGTAGGATAAATAGGTATAAATTTCGATTCCCATAACCAATTAACATGATTCTTTCACACACATGAGTATTCCAACTTGTAAAATTAGATCGGGCAAGAATCGATCGAAAATAGGCCCAAAATTCGAGTTCCTATGGCAGTTCCGGACCACTCCGGAGTCAATGGTATACCGATGACATACTACTAACGGTTAGCTCAGGGTAGGGTCCATTCTAACCCTAGTATGAGTGAATTTACACTTAATTTTTTTATCATTTTCAATCAAAATTGTCATAATTTTTTAGGTAATTAATAAGCCACCCATGTTAGGTTTAACTAGTTCAATTGCACGTGTTTTCAATTTCTTGTTTTCGCATCCATTTTTATTTGGTTTTCCATCGACACGTACTTGACAAGCACATTTTCATACTTTGGACACAATTTATTGCTTAGTGTAATTATCTCACTCATACAAAGCAAACAAGGTCTCTACTAGCTTAATCTCCTATAAGCCCTAAGGTGGGTATCTCCCTTCTACCACAAGCTCTTTTTCTTGACGATGTTGGTCTCAACAAGTCAACAGGTTCATGCTACATGCTCGTAGAAACTAGGTGTTCCTAGTAACACTCCCACAATTTAGTCTTTTCATAACAAAAAGTTAGAAAGAGAGACAATATCAGAAAGAAGAGGGAGAATCAAGCAAAAGAAGAATTGCAAGAAAAAGAGGAAGGAGAAGTGGATCAACCCCTATACCACTACCCGAGACACCACTATAGTCGGGCAGTCCCGGGGGGGGGGGGGGGGACTGCACTCGAAAAGGAAGAGAGGGGAGAGAGAAAAGAACAAAAGAGGAGAGAGAGAAAAAAGAGAAGGATGTCACAACATACTCCCACTTTGAGATACGAACACCTGGCCAAGTCCAAAACCACCGCGATATCGACAATAGTACATTGTCTAAGTTTTTTAAGTACAATAATAAAATCCATAATAATATCTAACGTCTACAATAACTAAACTAGGAGAAAAATAATGGCCTAAAGAATATCTATGCAACACTATATAACTAAGAATAGGCTGGAGGTGTATGAAAGAAAAATACCTCTTTAGGCTATTAATCTTTGGAGGAATGAATAGGATCACCACATCAATCGCAGATCATAGAAAAAAGGTACCTAAAATTTTCAATGTTATTCAGTCAGAATTTGAGCAAGTACAAGTTTAAGCTAGCAAGATACATGTACAATATAAGGCAACTAACAAACTAAACATGAGAATCAAATAATCAACAGAAACATGTATTATATGAATAAGACATGTAACAATAGGAGCTGATATAGTAAAAAAATATCAAAAATCAAGATAAAACTAGTAAAACTCAAGACTATACATCGAGTGCTCATGTGACTTTGGAAGCACAACTTTCAACACATAACAGATTTGGGTTTAAACAACTAACACGACAATAATGATAAGACATGACACTCTCCTTAGGATGTGATAACGCCACGATAGTGTGTATGTTCACGTGGCTAGTGAATGTACTTCCCCCATAATCCCAATCTCACAATCATGATAACAAATCACGATAAAGGTACAAGGAAACACGATCATAATAATAATACACCGATACAAGTAAAATATGAATATGAATACTCTCCTCTCGTATGTGCACAGTCAATAATAACAAGAAAGGTAAACAAAATGTAAGACGTGTTCAAATGATCATCTATTTAACTTATATAACCGAATTATCGGAAACTTAAGTTTAATAAATCATAAGTGTGTGAAGTTTTTCTAAACATTTTTCTATCAGTGTAGTTTTCTTGTGAACCATTTTCTGTTTGGCAAATCATATTTCTTAAATAAACTAGTTTTAGATTCCTTTAGTGCATTCAAAATGTAAAATACAACTATATTTGCATTTCGTAGCTATTAATTACACCTTGTTAAACATAGACATCCAATTGAATCCAATTTTTTTTCCTATAACTGGCATATTTTGGTAGAATAGTCGTGTAGGTCAACCGTAACTCTAAAAAACTTAAAGTTTGTGTGTGTATACTTAACATTAATATCGAGGATGTCCAGTTGATATATTTCCAAAATAATATTCGGCAGTTATTCATCTCCAAAATTAGGATAAGAAATTTGTTTTTTACGCAGTCAAAATTTGAGACAGTTTTAGGCATATATGCTAAGTTATCATATCCGTGTTTAACTTAGTTTGAGAATGTTTAAGGCATGATTTTTCTCCCTCTGTCACTCTTGAAATCTTGTATCCTTATAGCATCCACAGTGCATACACTCCAAACAAATATTCCAAATTAATAATATTTATGTTAATTATTACTTTTGGAGTGTCTTCTTGATTCTGACACACAATGGTACACTCCAACCAAATACTCCAAATTAACATGCTCTTTTTTCTTTATTTTTTATCATGTTTGGTATGATTTTTTCTTCCTCTTTTTTCTCTTTATTTTTCCTCCATGTTTGGTAGGAACGGTCAATTTGGTGGGCCCATAAATTAATGTAGCGCGAAACTAGGACACTTCAAATCTGGATTGTCTCTTAGCTTTTTAGCAATTTTCAAGTATGGACAAGTGCTCATTACAGCCTTCAAGTGCTACAAAATTTAAATAAAATTAAAATGTAGCACTTAAAATCTCTCCCACTATAAATGCCCTTTTGGTGATATGAAATATAGGGAGTTCTAGTGATCAATTGACTACCAAGGGGATATATATTTTTGGAAATGCAATTCAATTTGTGAGTTGCGTCGGGTTGATTAATCTTCTAAATTTTCTAGAGTTAATCTCAAAATTGATATCAGAGAATATTAGGCTTGCCAATCTAGTCAACCTTAAGTCTAGAAATTGTGGAATGATATTATATTGCTGAAAAAATAGTTGTGTGACCTAAAATATTCCATGAATTTTCATACAAAGTGTATATTTGCTTTGTTGTATGTGTTTGTGATTGGAGTATTAAATAGTTCTTAACTTTAATATGGATTACTTTAAGTTCTTTTGCAATGTATATATCGGAGTGCTAGGAATTTTAGACTTTAACAATATGACAATTTATGTCACTTCTTTTTCTACTGGATAGTAATTTTATCTTTAATTGGTTCACGCTCATTTTTTTTTTCCAGTGTTATTTGGTCTGCCACTTGCATGTCGTTTGACGACCTAAATTTGTGCACTAGTGTGGAAGATGAATCCAGGTAGGCTATCCCGTTTATAGCATATGGAGAATGAAGAGCAAGAATGGAATGTTGGAGCTCAAGGCTCGCACTCCAAGTGTTTCTCCTTTTGTATTCATACATGCAAAAAAAAGAAAATTAATATGCTAATGTGTACTCTAGGTTAGTAAGTTACACTAGGTGGAGTTAGAATATGATCATCCTTGTGTTCATAAAGCTAATCTTGTTATGAGCTGAGAATTCCCTATCGATATTACTATCCTAGAAGTTTAATTCAACATTTGCAAGTGCGGATAACGGTAAATTCATAGGTTGGCATGTATAGCCTAGGATGCTTGTTACGTACTCAACTTGCATATTCTGGAAGGGGCATGACATCTTGGGTTGTAATGGTAGCTACAGGTTGTGCGCTCACGTTGGGGTTGTGTTTATGTTAGGGTTCTGAGAGGAAGAGGAAGTGGAAGGAGGAAATAACTACGAATTTGATTGAAGTAAAAGAGTCTAATCATTCTATGGATTCATGTTGAAAGTGGGCTCAACAAATGAATATGGGAGTGGAAGTGTCCCTTTCTAATTTTTTTCTTTCTTTCAATATGGGACTAAATATAAAGTAAATACAAGAATATTAAAACTAAAACGCTACACAAGAATATAACTCAAGCCACCATGCATTGGAGCCTCAAGTACTGGTTTCTTCATTTCTGTTGTTCTTGAGTGGCTTGAGACAAGAACTTTTCTTGTTCTTCTTTAATAAATTTAACATATATATCGTAGTTTTATTTTCCTAGGAGCTCATTCCCTGGCTTGACTGCATCCTTTGTAACAACAACAGACAACAGTAATAATATTACTAATAATAATATTGTTATTATCCTAACATGGATCCTAAAATGTGTTTATAATCATGAAAAAGTTGATCACTTGCATATATATATATATATATATATATATATATATTATATATATTATATTAATATATATATCATTTCTGTTGTTCTTGAGTGGCTTGAGACAAGAACTTTTCTTGTTCTTTAATAAATTTAACATATAATCGTAGTTTTTATTTTCCTAGGAGCTCATTCCCTGGCTTGACTGCATCCTTTGTAACAACAACAGACAACAGTAATAATATTACTAATAATATTGTTATTATCCTAACATGGATCCTAAAATGTTTATATAATCATGAAAAAGTTGATCACTTGCATATATATATATATATTATATATATATATATATATATATAATATATATATATATATATATATATATCTATATCTACTATATAATAGGAAAACTTAGATGGTGAAACTTTTGAATTCCAAAAATACCCTTACATACTTATATTAATTAAAAATAGTTCATTAATCTATTCTACTATATTCTACTATATAATAGAAAAACTTAGATGGTGAAACTTTTGAATTCCGAAAATACCCTTACATACTTATACTAATTAAAAATAGTTCATTAATTTTAATAAGGACAACATAGTAATTAGGAAGACTACCCTTTGGTCTTCCTAAAAAGTCTTCCTAAACTAATTAAAAATTGTTAAAATACGTGCAAGGCACGTGCACATATGCTAATATATAATATATTATATATTATATATATATATATATAATATATATATATATATATATCATTAAGCAAGTCTCAAATTTCAGGAATTGAGAATTAAGTTGAAACCAGTTAATATGACTTACGGAATTGGTGTACTTGCTTGCTATATTGCTCCCTCTCCTTGTTCCCGAGCACTTGGCAGAGAAGGTAGGCCAAGCAAAGGAATTAAAGCACTATTTAACTCTTCTCCAAGCTACTTTGCTTTTCTGAGTAGTATAACTTAAGGGTCAAAAAAAGCATTGCTCAAAAGAAATTAAAGCTAAGAAAAGCATCTCATGATGGAGTGAATGAGTCCAGTAGGAAGAAATTAATAAGTTCGAATGAAAGCAAAGACTGAATTCTATTCCTCATGTAAAGTTGAAGTAAGAAGAAAGTATAAGGAATTGAATCCTATTTCCTCACGTAAACCCACACTTTGATAATACTTGAAGTAAGAAGAAAGAAAGGGGATTAAGGTTGTGTTTGGTTTATTGTAATGTAATCGTAATTGTAATGTAATTGAACTTGTAATATAATGGAATTATAATTACATTACCATGTTTGGTTAGAACATGTAATTAAATCATGCAATGTAATGTCAATTAAATTCGAATGTTTGACTTAACATGTAATGTAATAGAATAATAATTGTTATTTGTATCATTTTGACAAATATACCTTTGATATTATATTTCTTTTTTTGCCAAACTAATCATATATAAGAAGAATAAATATATATATATATATAAATATAATTATATCTAATATATATATAATCTAGATATATATATCCTAAAATATAATAAATATTAAAAATCCCAACCCACACTACCTAAGAATAAGAAACTTCTTCGACGCAACGCATCCGCCCTCGGCTACCCAATTAGCTCCGATACGTCGGTTGCACCGTGTCGAGGACCTCCGTCGTGTGTCCCATGTTCACAGCCAACGAGTCCCTCCCAAGCACGAGATCCCGTTCCACCATGACATGGTACATACGAATGCCTTTCTTCGGTCGAGCCGGCGAGTGGCGAGAAGTGGAGGAGGATTTTTGTTTCTCTAGATCTACTAATAGGGAGATTTGTGGAGGTGGATGTCTATTTTGTTTGGGGATAATTTGATAATTTAAAATTTTGAGGATGTATAATTAGGAATAATGTTATTTGTCCCTCCAAATTGTTCCTCCAAACCGTCCCTTCTTACGTGGCAACTAACATGGCATATGTTGATGTGACAGCTGACATGCCAAATTTTAAAATTAAAATTAACATTAAATTAATATTAATATTAATATTAACGTTACCATTCTGAACAATATTAATATTAATATTAACATTATTATTAATATTAGCATTGACATTAATTAAGATTAATATTACATCATAACATGGGGAAAAATGGGTTATTAACTTTTGGGTTAAAATTTGCCATGTCATCTGCCATGACAGATGATACATAATATTATTTAGCATTCCACGTCAGCTACCACATAAGGAGGGACGGTTTGAAAGAACAATTTAGGTACGAATAGCATTACTCTATAATTAGAATTACATTGGTTCCAGTATAATTGATTTGAAAAGAAAGTGATGTAATCAAATCAAGTTTGTAATCCCGATTACATTATATCAAAAAAATGTTCAATCAAACATCCAAATTAGAATTATAACATAATGCCAATTAAATGGACTCCATGCAGCCAATTCTTTGACACCAGAGACTTCTCTCCTCTCGTTGCCATCGCCTCAACCAAGCTGGCCGAACCCTCTCACCACCGACATGCCGAAGACTGAGTGACTCCTTTTGTTTAAACAACATCAGCAACATAAACGACATAAATACAAGGGAAAATTTATGAAATGCCCAAAAATTAAAAAAGTTTTATGAAAATCCGCCGCAAAATAATATTTCATCGCGTGCCCAGAATTAGAGAAAAATATATAAAAGGGTGCCGCATGACCTTTTTGCCCTTCTAATTTATTGAAAGCACACGCGAAACCTACTCTACAAAAAAAAGTTTCGATTCATCCACTTCTTTCGTATGCTGCTCACTTTCGAATCTAGGTTTCTTCTTCAAAATCTTCAAACTTTACTTTAAAAACTCGTCAGTGACTTCCCATGTCAAAACGGAGGTCCAAACATCAAATTTTTGCGATTCTAAAATTTCAAAAGTCCGTCTAACGAAGAAATAGTTACTTTCGGGCTCCTCGGAAATACGCTCGTTTTACGACAAACCGGACCTCGTTTCGACCTCCCAGTCAAAAGTTATGGCTTTCCAAAGTTTCAACTCGCCATTCTCCATGGTAAAATCACGGAGAATGACCATTTCTCGTGTTTAAATGCAAGAGAATAGCCATTCTCCGTATTAAATGAGGAGAATATATAGCCCTTCTCCGTGTTAAAATCACGGAGACATTCTTCGTGATTTTTTAACACGGAGAATGGTCATTCTCCGTATTTTTTAACGTGGAGAATGGCTATTCTCCGTGATATTAACATGGAGGATGACATTCTCCTGCATGTTAACACGGTATTGGCCATTCTCCGTGGTAAAATCACGGAGAATGGCCATTTTCGTGATATTAACATGGAGAATGGCCAATCCCGTGTAACATGCAGGAGAATATCGTTCTCCGTGTTAATATCACGGAGAATGGCCGTTCTTCGTGTTAAAAAATACGGAGAATGACCATTTTCTGTGTTAAAAAATCACGGAGAATGGCCAGTCTTCGTGACTTTTTAACACAGAGAATGATCATTCTCCGTTTTTTAACACTGAGAATGGTCATTCTCCGTGATATTAACACGAAAAATGACCAATCCCATGTTAACAAGGAGAAAAATGGTAATTCTTCGTGTTAATATCACGGAGAAAGGCCATTCTCCGTGTTAAATAATACGGAGAATGACCATTCTCCGTGTTAAAATTACGAAGAATGGTCATTCTCCGTGTTAACATACAGAAGAATGACCATTCTCCGTAATTTAACACGGACAATGACAATTCTCCTTGATAAAACACGAAGAATGGACATTCCCGTGTTAACATGCAGGAGAATGACCATTCTCCGTGTTAACATGCAGGAGAATGACCATTCTCCGTTGTAAATCACGTAGGATGGTCATTTTTCTCGTGATTTTAACCGAAGAATGATCGTTCTCCCTGTTAACACGGAGAATGGCTATTTCTGTGTTAACATGCGAAGAAGAAGGTGATAATGATGATGAGCGATGATCAGAGGTCGACTGAAAAAAAGTACACTGAACTACGAACAATCTTTGCGATCTCTTATGAAAATGAGAGTAATGGAATTTAGATCTTTCGTGAAGAAGAAGACGAAAATTGCAATCCAAATCTGAGTTTGCGAATTCAAATACATATATATTACTAAATTTGGACGAAATGGTAGTTATGGTATTATCAAAATGACAATTTTGCAAATACGGAGCATCTAAAAGGAATCTTGGAGTTAAAATCCATCCAGCGGGTTAATTTTTCATAATTCTGGATATTTCATGAAACCCATCCGCGGGTGGACATTTCATAAAAGCACACCCGAAATTGGGTATCTCAGCATTCCCAGTAAATACAATAGGTATATTTTCTCATATAACCCCCATTTTCATAGTAATTACAAAACCTACTATATTTTTATAAGGATAAATTATTTATATTTTTTATTAGAATCAAATAATAATTTGATTATCACATATATGGTTATTAGGGTAATTATTATGTTTAATTATAATTAGAATCCTTGATCTCTATTTACATATGCATAACCAAATTTAGAAATTATGGAAAAAAAATATAACTTTAATAGGTAATAGGGACTTAACCTAACAAAAGAAATTAAAATTATATTAATAATAAACCTCATTTGGTTATCTAGCTTGACTTAACCACGTTACTCGCAACTTAGCAGGCTTTGTGACGTGAATTCGACAAGCATACATTACATATTTTAATTATAGTATTTTATGCAAACTTCTATTAGTTTTGTTGGGCGATTGTTAGTTGTTGACTGATACACTATTCGAGTCGTCCTTCACATAATTGTTTGTCATAGTTTTTTGTTTTACTGTTATTATAGGTGATTACCAGCTAGTTATGAATTTTCGTTACTCCTATGAGTATTCGACTCGACACATATAGGTTAATGGGATGGGAATGACAATCACGAGACATATAAGCTATCCAAATTGATAAACGATACTAACTGGACGAAACTACTGTTGTTCTCGAAACAGATCTATATGGAGGAACGATCAGTATTGAGACCTCTTGCAAATTAATTTGCTCTCAATTCTGATTTAGCAACAATCAGAAGCAGAGACCTCTTGCAAATAAATTTCTTCTTTGTCCTGATTATGTAGGATTTCGGAGAACTCTTGCAAATTAGTTTGCTCTCTAGTCTCCTGAAGCGAGTTTTAGGACTTCAGAGATTCCGACAAACGAATTTGCTCTCCAAAAGTCCCTGAAGCCACATAATACTACTATCCTTTCATATTACAACTTCCTCTCTCAAATATAAAATGATAGAAAGGGAGAGTTCTTCCTTGGAAACGTGTTGCAATTGGGACAGAACATATTACAAATATAAGAAGAAAGGAGAAGAAGAAATAATAATAAAAATATTATTCTCGCTGGGGTGGTGAAGATCATGTTGCTCAAAGCAAGATTCGCCTACCGTGATATGCTCCCAGGAACCAGCATGTTCTCAAAGAACTTCTGGAATGCTCGTAGTCAACTTTTTGTGACTCTAACGGGCTGGAGACAGGGTATCCAATTAACAACAGTTGTAAGAGAATAGTTGTATGGGTATTGTAATCATAGGATTACCCAATTGTCATTGGCCTTTGGCAGATTCAGACATACATTTGAAAGCTCTGTAGTTTTAATTTAAATGCTTCCTTAGAGGTACATCAAGTTTTCTCGGTCAGAGATTGGACCCCCTTTGTTGAGAGAAGACTACGGTAACATAAGTAATTCCCAAGAGGTAAAGCATCCTTAGCAGTAATCTCACCCAAGCACAGTTAAGTGTGTAATTCTAAGTCTCCTCTTCAAGCACAGTTAAATGTGTAATTACAATATTTTAAATTGAATTTTTTCTGCACCAGATGTCTCCAAGCACATTGTCCTTGGCCTCCTCTTCATTCACTTGAATCTTCAAAATACATTTCCTCCCAATCTCTTTCAGCTTAGACCAGTTGAAGGAGCCACTCATCCCCACCCTCACCATAAGGTTGATTTAGTATACAAGTCATGGTTATGGTTATGGTTATGGTAACGGGTTAGGGTCTGATTACCGCAGAGGGTATGGGTGCTCAGGTCAATAGTCCTTATCCCGTGCCAACCTGCCGAGTTACAATAATAAGTATGCAGTTCCCATCCACCAGTAAGCATTTAAAATTGTATTCCAGTTACAAATGATCAGTACACCAGTACCTTATGCACGACCCAATAAGCATCTGTTGAGAACCAATAAGGGACTTTAGTCTCATATTGGAATATGTAGTATGAAGAGGAGTTGGAACCTCTATAAGTAGCAAGTAGTAGCCCATCAATAAAATTATCCCATTATTCATTTCTACATGGTATCAGAGCCATAACTCATCCACCCCTCTCTCCACAAAAAAAAAAAAAAAATTCCCCTCCCGCTGACCCCCCTCCAGCTCCAGGCCCCCCTTCCCCGCTGCTGTCGATCCCCCCCCCCCCCGCCCTCCGCGCACCCAGCTGCCCCCCCCCCCCCCCGCTCACCCAGCTGCCCCCCCCCGGTTGCTGATCCCATAGAGAGATCACCAACCCCCCCGATGCTAGATTCCCCCGTTGTCGGATACTCCCCACCCACCCCCGTCCCCCCCCCCCCTCGCTGCTGCCCACCCCCCCTTTCGCCGTGCAGCAGACCCCCTCGCCCCCCCCCGTGCTGCTGCCGACCCCCTTCCCCGCTGCTGCCTGATCCCCCTACCCCTCTGTCTCCTTATTTTTACTTGGTGTGCCGGATCCCCCCTCCCTTCCGCCTCCTTGTTTTTCTTGCTGTGCCGGATTTCCCCACCGCTTCCTTGTTTTTACTTGGAGTATCGGCCCTCCCCTACTTGTTATACTTGGAGTGCTGGAACAATCGATCATGCAAGGAGTAAACGACCCACGTCGTTGTTCCCTTTGTTTGATGTAATGTTGTTCTAGTTGCTCGTATACCTGAGGAAATTTGTGAGGCGGCTCCTTGTTGTCCCCCCCCCCAGTCTCAACGGTTGACTACAAAGATACAAGAGATCGGGACACAAATCAGTTAGACGACGACTTGGGATACAACAGGACCTCACAGATTGACGACGTCATGGATCACCCCCAGTCCCAAATACTTAGGACTAAGTACGTAAATATGTCAGCTGTATACATACGAATTATACTCCAATGTATGGAACCATGTATGTATACATAAGCGGTAAAATGCAGAAAACCATAACAACTAAATCTCATCCACAACAATAAAGAATAATATTATAATCACTCAAGAATTTGTCATTTACATGTAGTTTGGTGGAGACAAATCCACTACCAACCAATTTAATGATGAAGAAGATATATAAGAAAATGATCGAAAAAATGGCAAGACGAACCAAGAGTAATCATCCTCGAAGAAACGAAGAAGATCACAGCCCTGGGCTAGAACACCTACGAAAAGTCACAAAGCACACACCTGAAGAGATAACCAGGTCCTCAGAGGGACGTAACAAGATACATAAAGAATATGCCATATAATTTGTGATATATAATAGAGAGTAAAAGGGGATGCTTGCAATAGGGTGCCTACCAATTCTACAGTGAAAATGCAGTTAAGAACAAACCTTCAACGCGTGGGCATCTGGCTCAGGTGCAGGTAACTCAGGTATGGTTCTATTAGGATACTAGGAACCTCAAAGCATAATATTTCTCGAATGTCAGAGCCCAGCAGGATCATGAATAGGAAAGTGCATAAGTGGCCCATACGTTAAGGAAGCTGTTCTCCCCACCCAATGCCTAGTAGGGTCACATCCATGACTCATGAAACCTCTAGTAACTGCCAAGTCTATTAGCATACAATTCTATTGGCAATTACTCCTATCCGTCGCACGCCTCATACGTATCGGTGGCCAGCCGACTACGCGAGCACGGTCCTACATGTGACTCACAATACGTGGTAAAGCAAGTTTTAAGGCCGTATGAGATATACCGATACTCATCAACAAAGGGGTGGTCACTAGACTAAGTTAATGCAAGAGAAATAAATAAAAGTGAGAAAACGACCGATAGAGTCGCTTGCACCCAAGTGTGACTTGGACGCACAGTTTTATAATATTAACAAATAAAAAATACTAAAAATAATAAATGAAAATAAGAATATATAAATCACAGAGTAAGGTGGCAAGGTATCTTGCCTGATGGTGCAAAGTGGCAAGTCAAGAAAATCATAATGTCAGCCAAAAAACGTCACAATCTCCAAACAACTTCGAACGCTGAAACAAACATAAAAAACGTACTCGGTGTATAAGATATCTAGGAAATGCCTGTCCAAAAGTCTAATTCTGGAATAGGGGCAAAATCGTAATTTCGGATCAAAATGATATCCGCCGTTGGACCGCTTTGCACCGAAACACGTGCCAAAGTCTATGGTCTCTAAAGTCATCAAAGTACATGTCTACGAATTCAGTTTGAGGAGAAAAACTCAATGGTATGTCCAGTTTTGGATTCCTATGAGCCGCGTACAAATCGCCCGTTTAAGTGGGTCGCAGGCCCGCCAAAAAGGGGTTCCGGTCGACCCTTTCAGAATCGAACCAAACTTGGTACACAAGACCAAAATTTTAATTTGGACTTGTTGGCGCAAGTTTCGTCTCGATTTGACGACTGTACACGAAGTTAGGGTCAAGTTTGCAAATTGACGATACGGGGGTACCTTGAAGGATACGGACTGATTTCGTCGCACACACGCGACGAAACTGAGTTTCGTCAGTTCCTACACGTCAGCAAAGTCCATACACGCCTTTCGATGCATATAGCGTGCGACCACGTCGCCCGATTTTTCGGGGCGCACGCCGTATCGAGAAAATTTCAGAAATTATATATAAGTTAACACAGTTTTTCCTCCAACTTCAACATCAATTTACTTTTTACACGTTAATCGAAACGACGATCCAGAAGATGCGTTGCGATCTCGGTTATGTTGTCTTCTACTATTTTCGATTAGTTTCTACAAATCTTTAATGTACAGCAAGAAAATTGGCCGACAAGTTGTCGTTTTAAAATAGTTTTTAGTATTACAGAAAACAGGTTTTTCTTCAATTTGTCTCGATTTTTTGAGCAAGTCGATGGGTTATTTCAAAATCCATCTAAAGGATCTCGAAGAGGGTCAAGTCTACTTTCCAGAAAATCCTACGAATCGAAAATCGGTGCTACGAGTAAAAAGCTACGTCGTCGAGAAGTAGGGTACCTTGAGTGGGAAAACTGCTCCGTGGATGACGAGGGGCTGACTTTCGATGCTCCGTTCGTCGCGCACAAAACTCCGTCGCTGGTGAAACAAACTCGTAGGCGAAGAGGGTATGTTCTGCCGCAATTTTTTTTGGAAGTCTAGGATTTTGAGGTTTGTGGAGGAAGATGTATTTATAAGAACTTGGGACAAAACCTAATACTAATAGACTTACTAATAAAGTTATGTGAACCCACGGGTGCATTACTGAGTTGCACGCGAATTTTTTTTTTAAGCGCTACAGCAACAACTTTGTAGGGAGAGGGGGAGGGGCCCGCCCACTTATGGGTGGGTGGTTTTTTTTTCTTCTTTCTTTTCCTTTTTCCTTTCTTTATTCTTTTTTCATTTCTTTTCTTTTTCATTTCGTTTTCATTTTATTAGAAATTCTTTTTTTAAAAATTTTTATTTTTTCTATTATATATATTTAAATATCTAAATTCTACTTTTATTTATTATTTCAAATAAAAACTTTTCAATAATTCAATAATTTAGATATATTTATATACACATATTCTCACATATATGTATATAAAATATATACACCTTAATCAATCAAAACACACACACACACACATATATATATTATATTATATATATATAATATATATAATATAATATATATATATATATATAGATATATATATATATATATATAAACTTATATCCATACTATGCATTACACTCCTAATATTATGCATACATGTATTTTAGCAAAAATTTACACAAAACTAAATTTAAATATTTTAATAAATTAGGGGGTTTACATCCTACCCAATTTATGACAATTTCGTCCTCGAAATTAAAAATAATCACAATATCAATAATGCGAGATTTTGTACGGAGTGAGAGTAGGAACGTCAAATCGTAGATCAATTTTTGAAATGATGGAGGGGTGGTTGTCATAGGAATCCCAATTGACCTCATATTCTACAAGATGGGGTATGCTTCCTTCCAGACTCTACCCAACTTATAGAAGTTGGCCACCCGTAAAGATTGTCGTCACTACAAGGCTTTGAGGAGGACAATTTCTAGGAGGGGCACGAGAATATAAGGGACACTTCTGACCGCAGTCTCACTACTAAAATCTGTCAAACAGCGACGCCATAGGACGTCGCTAACTATGGAAAATAAGTCGCTAAATCCAATTAGCGACGTATTTAGCGACGTTTGGATGTAGTCGCGATTTACCTAGTCGCTAAACACCATGACATCGCAATACGTCGCTATTGCGACGACAATTAGCGACGCATCAGCGTCGCTAATTCAGCGACTACAAGCGACATAAAATGACTGCATTTGCCGACGTCAACTAGCGACGTTTTGCGACGTTACATACATCTATGCTGACCTGGCATGTCAGTAAATTGGCGATGTTCTGCGACGTTGATACGTCGCTATATTACCGACACATAGCGATGTATTAGCGACGTCGTAGTTAGCGACGTTTAGTGACGATCAGCGACGGGGTGAATCATAGTTAGCAACATTCTGATATACTTAGCGACGTTAACGTTCGTCGCTGGACGTCGCTAAACGTCGCTAAATTGGTAAAAAAAAATTTAAAAATACAGCATTTGCAGCAGCACCTAAAGCAGCATTTCCCTGGGTTCGTCGACCCCTTCGGTGGAACACTACTCAATACCGGCTGATCAGGAAGAGCATCACGAACACAAGGTATCAAACAATATGAAACACTCACGAACACATTTGAAACACAATCTCACAATCAACACAGATATATGAAAAATTTCAACAACAGTGTCAAACATAATGAAACACAATAATGTATGTATAAACACATAAAAGACCCAACAATAGGCCATCACACAACAATATATATACATATGTCGACTACGGCTGATCAGGAGGAGCATCACCGCTCCTGGAAAGAAGGTAAGCATGTTATGATAATTCTAACTTCAAGTATCACTTAGCATGTATGTTATATTTGAGCAATGTTATAGCAAGACATCTTTCTAGCATACTGAACGGAACATGTTGAGCATATTATAAAGTCTCTCATTTCAAAGACAACAACACAGCATCATTTCATTTAGCATGTTAAGCAGGCAAGTTGCACCAATATATACAATATCACAATTATGTGATTTCTAACCGATAGCCGACTTCTCATACCTGCATCAAATACAGGTTATCAGGTATACTTACTCTGCCTGCACAAAACATTCATTAGCATGCATCCCGACTACATGGTCACTGGGTTGTTAAACCATATGGACTATTTTTACTTCATTTCATTTCAAGATAATGCGGTCAGCATAGTAGGTGGCGAGCCTCTATGCCATCCCGTCTTATCTGTGCTCCCATAGCACTCATCATTATTTCCTCCTGGGCCGAATCGGTCGCCAGGGCCCTAGGAACCGTTCGAGGAAATTATTACTCAATCCTTGTATACAAGTTGTCCATGACCATGCGAATGCGTGTCCGACTCGATTGTGAACATAATCGGATGGTAACAAATATTAAGGGAAGTAAAGACAACAGGCATCATTAGTCTTATTCAATGACTTATTCATTTCATCATTACCATTTCGTTTGGTGATCTCAACGATCCCAACTTTATTATTTCTCATTCATTGCTACATTGCAACGTACATATCATTCCTTTCTGAAGAGGAACGTAACATTCATTTATTTCATAGGGACATTTATTCATCTTCATTTCTTATAAGGGACATGCAACATTTCATATTCTTGCAACAAATATACAGAGAGTACATGATTCTAGTTTTATTCAGTTCATTGGTTCGATAGCATAGCCAGTTCATTTCTTATTCTATCATTCACAAGGCATCTCATTATTCAAGTGTTTTGCCATTTCAGCAGCATCAAACATAAGGAACAATGTTATCAATTCATCTCGAATCACATTAGCAGTTCAATGTGTTGTACATTTCAATAATTCTCAGCATAAGCATCTCTAATATTCAGCAACTAACATATGGGACATTTAGGGACAGTTCATAGCATTTCAATACTTCATTTATTAAGCATGAAGGAGTAAGAAGGAGGAAGGACAGTTCCACTCACTTGCATAAAAGGGTCTTCCTGTTCCGATCACACACAATTCTACTATGCGTAGCTCCACCAGCGAGCCACGTTCCAATACCCATTCCGTCTAGCCAGCTAAGAGAGACTGTATCAGTCTCAATTCTCCTGATTCCCAACTTAAGTCACGGTCCAACATCTTGATAGCATCCAACAAGCCAACCAAATGCCTCGTGCGGAGCGGGGCATTACACTTCGAATGTTCAGAATTGAGATTGGTTGGACTTGGCCGACTTGACAAATTGAAGAGACTTGCTATTTGTAGACTAGGACAACTGCAATTTAAGATTTTATCAATTTTCATGGATTCTTTGTAGAAAAATGAAATATATCAAATTCTTGAAAGCTAGTACATTTATATTCATTATCCATCAGTTATACCTCTTAAAAAAATATCATCGGTAGAAAAATGGTAGAGATCAAATTACCATGGGCCTGAATCGGACTCAATCCGGTCAAGCGCAACTTCATACTAGGTTATGGGTTGGACTTTCCGTTGCTAAGCTCCGCCGAAACCACCGGCTGAACTGCCTCGACTTCAGACCCGGTCAAATCCGTTCAATTTTGGACCACTGTTAGTCCAGCCCAACCCGACGCAGTTACACCCTCTAAAATGCTTATGAGGCCCCACATGTAAGGGTAGTTGTGATTCGCCTGTGGCAGGTTGATATAGACAATTGGAAGCTCCATAGTTTTAATTTAAGTTTTTCCAGTCGATATAGGACCCTCCTTTCTGGAGAAGAAACTTAACAGCTATGGTCTCTGAAAACTTTTGGGACTAATATTTTTCCTGGATACTGTTGGAGTGGGTGGGGTTCCCAACCTATGTGGAGAAGACCCCGGAGTGCGACGAGCACCGTTCGTGTGTCGAAGAAGCTCGGGGAGGAAGCGGGGCTGCTGATAGAGCTACAGGGAGCTGCTGGAAGCAGGGGGCCGAGTTCGGACCGAACTCTGCCCCAGGCAGAGTTCTGGCCGAACTCTGCCTCCCCATTCCAGAATGTGGTCGGTCAGTGCTGGTTGTCCGACACAGAGTTCTGGCCGAACTCTGTGTCGTCGGGGGCTGAAGCGGATTTAGGGTAACTTTTCACCACTGGATCTAATCCAACGGTCCAGGTTGGTTGCGAGATTGGGGAGTTAAGTTGGGATTTCCAAACCCTAATTCATAACGCAACGTAACACAACTTGGAGAGAGGAAGGAGGCAAGAGTGCCATTGCAACTTCGGAGAAGAAGACGGAGGATTGAAGGTCGCTATTCGAAGGAGATCGTGTTCGGGTAATCTCTACTCGTTCTCGCTCTTCGTAGCCTTGTAATCATTGTTCTTATCTCTGAGTGTTGTGGGGATCCGATTTGGATCGGGAGGAGTTTGTAGAGGGTGTAATTCTTCTATTCCATTAGTGGAGGCTTCTCAGGGTTGGACTCCGATCGTCTCGTGATTTTTTTCCCGCAAGGGTTTTCCACGTCAAAAATTTCTGTGTCTGCGTGGATTGTTTTGTGTGATTGTTTTGGGTTCGTGCATTGTATTGCTCGGTCCTCTCGCAGGTACTCTCCGGTTTGGGAAAAGGTTTCCGTGCTTCTTTCCCAACAGAGTGGTATCAAAGCCAGGTTCTGGAATTCAGAAGGAGTGTCAGTAGTTGACAGAGAAACCAGAGAGGAGAGATGGACGCGAAGCCGGTGCGCATGGTGAATCTTAATGGCACAAACTATCATTATTGGCGAAGCAAGATGAAAGATTTGCTGTTTGTCAAGAAGCTGCATCTACCCGTGTTTGCATCCGAGAAGCCCAGTGATAAATTCGAGGATGACTGGACATTCGAGCATATACAGGTGTGTGGGTACATACGACAGTTTGTTGATGAGAACGTGTACAACCACGTTGCCAATATTGAGCACGCGAAGACGTTGTGGGATAAGCTGGAATCCTTGTATGCGAAGAAGACCGGGGTAAATAAGTTGTTCCTGATTCGGACGATGATGGGTCTGCGGTACAAGGATGGAGCGTCTATTTCGGATCACTTGAGTGAATTCCAGGGCGTGTTGATCAGCTATCTTCAATGGGAGTCAAGTTCGACGACGAAGTTCAGGGACTATGGCTGCTGTGTACATTGCCAGACTCGTGGGAGACCGTACGAGTATCTATGATCGCTTCTGCTCCAGAGGACGTTGTCATTCTGGAGTTTGCCAAGAGCGGGATGTTGAATGAAGAGATGCGGAGACGTTCTCAGGGCACTTCATCCACATCCCACCACTCAGAGGCACTTGTTTCAGAGCCGCGGAAGGGGCAAAAGCAGGGGTCCAGGTGGTGGCAGAGACAAGAGCAGGGGGAAGTCCAAGGGTCGTTACGAGGACTCAGAGTGTTACCATTGTGGTAAGAAGGGCCATATCAAGCGAAACTGTTTCGCTTGGAAGAGAAGAAGAAGGGCGACAAGGGGAAGCAAGAAGAGAACACTACAGCGGCGGCCTCGATGCATGGAGGCGATGTGATCGTCGTAGGTGATGAGGTCATTACTAACCTCGCCTGCGATGACAATTCTTGGCTGGTGGACTCAGGGGCTTCAGCACATGTATCTCACAAAGGGCATATTTGCCACTTACACGACAGGCGACTGTGGCGTGTTGAAGATGGGCAACGGAGATGTGTTGAAGGCGGTTGCCGTTGGAGATGTGCATTTGAGAACTAAGACGGGTGCGGTTCTTGTTCTCAAAGATGTTCGTCATGTCCCTGATATCCGTTTCAACCTGGTGTCGGTTGGAAGGTTGGATGACGAGGGATTCTTCAGTCTCTTCGAGAACAGTCAGTGGAAGCTTTCCAGAGGTTCGTTGGTGATTGCCAGAGGAAGCAAGAAGTCCGGTCTATACTATATGGAGGGGAGCGTACAGGGGGCACAGGAGGTGAACGCAGTCAGTGATGCGTCTACCGAGTTGTGGTACAGGCGGCTCAGCCATATCAGCGAGAAGGGGATGAGCTACTTGGTGAACAGGAAGGTGATTCCAGGGCTCAAGTCTACAAAGTGGAGAAGTGCACGTACTGTTTAGGGGAAGCAAAATAGGGTGTCTTTCCAAAGTCACCAAAGTTCAAGGAAGCCGGCGTTGCTCGAGTTGATTCACTCGGATGTCTGCGGTCCTATGAAGGTAAAATCTCTGGTGTGTCTTACTTTGTAACTTTTATTGATGACTGTTCCAGGAAGGTTTAGGTCTATGCCTTAAATACCAAGGATCAGGTGCTGCCTACTTTCAAGGAGTTTCAGGCCTCTGTTGAAAGGGAGAGGCGGCAAGAAGTTGTTGTGTGTTCGGTCCGACAATAGCGACGAATAATCGGTCCCTTTGATGCGTATTGCAGAGAGCAGGAGATACGACACCAGAAGACTCCGCCAAAGACACTCAGCTCAATGGTGTAGCGGAGCACATGAACAGGACATGATGGAGAGGGTGGGTGTTTGCTGTCAGAAGCAAACTTGTCGGGCAGTTATTGGGGTGAGGCTCTTCTCACAGCTGCTTATATTATTAATTTGTCTCCTAGTGCTCCTTTGCAGGGTGATGTGCCTGACAAAGTATGGTACGGCAAAGAGCCGTCATACAATCACCTGCGGGCGTTTGGTTGTAAGGCCTTCGTGCATGTACCGAAGGACGAGAGGACCAAACTTGAGCCGAAGACGAGGCGATGCGTCTTGTCGGCTATGGTCGGGATGAGTTTGGCTATAGACTCTACGACCCAGTGGAAGGAAAGCTCTACAGAAGCAGGGACGTGGTGTTCGTCGAGGATCAGACCATGACCAACACTCAGGATTTCGAGACGCCTTCTGAGGCTGAGGAATTGCCTGAGTTAGAGTCATTTCGCTTCGAGCAGTTTCCAGAGGACATCGCAGAGGATCCAGTTATGGGGGAGCCAGTACATGGAGTAGCTCCCAACCTTGATCATTAGCCTGCTGATGGTGGTCAGGGTGCCTCAGGAGGATGAGCATGCCGGGGAGGCAGTTCCTGAAGGGGAGGAGGCTGTTGGTATACAGCCAGCACCAGTGGCTCCACTGAGAAGGAGCGACAGAGATCGTCGACCATCTACGAGATAACCAGATGAGTATGTGCTATTGACTGACGGGGGAGAGCCCGAAAGTTTTGCAGAGGCTATGGAAGACGAACACAGACAGGAGGGATGGAGGCTATGCAGGAGGAGATGAGTTTCCTTGCACACCAATTCCAACTTATGATCTGGTGCGGGTTGCCAAAGGGAAAGAAG
>JANAVB010036818.1:865000-910024 GCA_029216955.1 Iris pallida | reverse complement strand
GCCACAGCCGGCCCCAAACACTCCATCACAGCAACGGCCCAGTGGGACTCCCCAACCCCAACTAAGCCCACACCAAAACGAGCACAGCTGCTCTTCCAAGTCGAAGCCTCAACCGACATTTCACCCCATATAAATACACTCGAAAACCTAAACTTCAAAACCCTAAACGAACCCATGCCTTCTCCTCCCCTGGGCGGCCTCCGCGCGCACCTCGCCGTCGCAGGCCGCCGGAGCCACGGCCAGCCGGCCGCACGGCTGGAATTCGCGCGCACAAAACAGAGAACAGAGCAGCCGCAGGCGACTTTGTCGAGGGATTTCGTCGCGCACGATCAACTTTCGACTAGCCGTTTTCTCTGGTATGCACCTAACCTAACCAATTGTTTCGATTAAGTTAGCTCGATTCACTTCGCACTGCACGTATCACAAATCGAACCCAAAAACCCGAAAAATCTGTCGAAAAATAGAGCAACTAGTGCAGTCCACCCTCCCTGTTTGTAGATCGATTTCTAATCGATCTAATGCCATATTAGAAAATCTATTTGAAGAGACTTTAGACAACATATAGGTCTTCATCACCCTTTTTGTGGATTCGAAAATCGTCGACTATGTGTCGAGAAATCGAATCCCAAAGTTCCCAAAAACCTGTTTTAAAAACATTGAAAACCATCCACACGACGTGCGTCCCTCCATTCGGACGACGTGGTCGCGCACGTAAGTATCGAAAGCCGCATAACAGCTTCGTGGTCATGTGGGCTTTGACAGAATTCAATTGGTCGCGTGTGCACGACGAATTTGATGCGTATCCGTCAAAATTCACTGTATCGTGCACTTTGTAAATTTCTCAATTACTTTGTGCACGTTCGTCAGATCGAGACGAAACTTGCGCCAACAGGACCGTATCATTTTTTGGTCTGCATGCCAAGTTTGGTCCAATTCTGAGACAGTTGAATCGTAGTCGTACGGGCCCTATGGTCCCACTCAACGGGCGATTTTGTACACGGCCTGCCGGAATCCAACTTTGGACATACGGTTGAGTTCGTATCGGAAAACCGGATCCATAGACATATAGTTTGACGACTTTAGAGGCCATTTACTCTGGCATGCTTTTCGGTACAAAGCGGGTCCAACGACGGATATCGTTTTTGCCCAAAATTACCGTTTTGTCCCTGTGTCCAGAATTGGACTTAAGGACAGGCTATCCTAGCTGATTTGATACTTCTGGATACGTTGGTGATATTTGTTTTATCATCCGACAATGCTTGTGGATGGTTCTCTATGTGTCACCATTAGTTATTTATTCTTATTTTATTTTATTTTACTTGTCCGTAATTCGGAATTAGTACAACCTCATAGTTTAATACTTAGAGACTAGAGTCGATCCCCTTTGACCAGGTTGACTATATTAACCAAAAGTCAACTATAGGTCAACCATTGGCTTAGTTTGACCCGGATTGAACTAGAACTTGACTAGTTGACTTTAGTTTGACTCTAATTTGACTTTAGTTGACCTAGTGGACTTGTTGATTAGACTTTGACCTGGAAGGGCCTAGAACTATCTAGAATGCACTGTAGATTACTCTTATTTCATGTTAGACTCTTTTGTGACTTGTGATTGCTCTAAATAGGACACTGTGACTCCAGTTGGACATCTACATTTATCAGCGGCTTGGATTACCAGGCGAGTACATTCTCTGATCTTTTCATGCTTCTTTGGATATGTACTCTTGTTATAGACTAGTATACTTGATGCTGACACGACGTTCACACGGATCAGTACCCTCTGGATCTTTTTATGCGATGTTATCCTCTCGGATACATCGAGTATGTCATGTTCATGTACTTTATCATGGTCATCATGTACTCCATGTATTCACATTTATCCATGTGCACTCATATATTATTCATGTACACTCATGACCATATGAGCTCCATGTATACAGTAGTTGTTATCCATGTGCAATAACATAACATGCTTTGATCCTTGTGTATTGGTTGGGGGCAGGGAGAGTGTAGTTGGTTATGTGATCATTATCCCAGTAGTTATCCATGTGCATTCCATAGCTGTATCCATGTGCAACCCAAGCTGTTTACATAACCAATTCATGCTCTGATTCACGTAGAAGGTTATATTCTTTACTTATCATATTATATCTCAGTTATATCTTTTCTCTTGTTGATTTCTCTTTACAGCGATTTATGTATAGTTTTCTATAGCTTACTTTATATGTCCATTCCTGATATGAACTGTTGTGAGAGATATGTGCTCGTTTCTGTCCTGATTGGACCCGTTGATAAAATTTTACAGGTACTTGGAGTTCACAGTTAGCCTAGAGGACACTGGTAGAGCTTGGAGTATTTACCTAGAGTTTGTTCATTTTCTTTATTGTTTGTCTTAAGAGTTGTATTTGAAATCTTGTGTTTGTTTAATAGAACTGTTTTACTATCACTCCTGGTTCTCTCTCTTGTGGATTATCTTATCTATTTCATCGTGCTGTTATCTATCTTTAGAGTCGTGATTGAGATAGTATTATTATGTGTTTGTCCTCCGTCTGGAGAGTATAGCATATTGTTTTAGATGTGACTATGATCTAGAACAGCGTTCTACCATCGATACTGTGGCGTACGTTGGACGTACCCACGTCTCGTGCCCTAACGCTAGGGTGCGGGTCATGACAGGGGTGGTCACTAGACTAAGTCAATGCAACAGAAATAAATAAAAGCGAGAAAACGACCGATAGAGTCGCTTGCACTCAACTGAGACTTGGACGCACAGTTTTATAATATTAGCAAATAAGAAATACTAAAAATGATAAATAAAAATAAGAATATATAAATTACAGAGTAAGGTGGCAAGGTATCTTGCCTGATGGTACAAAGTGGCAAGTCCTAAAAATCATAATGTCAGCCAAGAAACATCACAATCTTCAAACAACTCCGGACGCTAAAACAAACATCAAAAATGTACTCGGTGTATAAGATATGCCTAGGAAACGGCTGTCCAAAAGTCTAATTCAGGAACAGGGGCAAAATTATAATTTCGGGTCAAAATGATATCCGCCGTTGGACCCGCTTTGCACCAAAATGCGTGTCAAAGTCTATGGTCTCTAAGTCGTCAAAATACATGTTTATGGATTCAGTTTAAGGAGAAAAACTCAACGGTATGTCTAGTTTTGGATTCCGACGAGCCGCGTACAAAATTTCCCATTTGAGTGGATCGCGGGCCCGCCAAAAAGGGGTTCCGGTCGACCCTCTCAGAATCGAACCAAACTTGGCACACAGGACCAAAATTTTGATTCGGACATGTTGGCGCAAGTTATATCTCGATTTGACGACTGTACACAAAATTAGGGTCAAGTTTGCAAATTGGCGATACGGGTGTACCTTGACAGATACGGACTGGTTTCGTCGCACACACGCGACGAAACTGAGTTTCTTAGTTTCCACACGTCAGCGACGTCCATACGCGTCTTTCGAAGCGTATAGAGCATGACCACGTCGCCCGGTTTGTCGGGGCGCACGCCCGTATCGAGAAAATTTTCGAAATTATATATAAGTTAACACAGTTTTTCCTCCAACTTCAACATCAATTTACTTTACGTTAATCGAACGAAGATCCAGAAGATGCATTGCAATCTCGGTTATGTTGTCTTCTACTTTTTTTTATTAGTTTTTACAAATCTTTAATGCACAGCAAGAAAATTGGCCGACAAGTTGTCGTTTTAAAACAGTTTTTAGTATTATAGAAAACAGGTTTTTCTTCAACTTCGTCTCGATTTTTCGAGCAAGTCGATGGGTTATTTTGAAATCCACCTGGAGGATCTCGAAGAGGGTCAAGTCTACTTTCCAAAAAATTTTATGGATCAAAAATCGGTGCTACGAGTAAAAAGTTACGTCGTCGAAAAGTAGGATACCTTGAGTGGGAAAACTGCTCCGTGGATGACGAGGGGTTGACTTTCGATGCTCCGTTCGTCACGCATAAAACTCCGTCACTAGTGAAACAAACTCGTAGGCGAAGAGGGTATGTTCTGCCGCAATTTTTGTTTAGGATGTCAAGGGTTTTGATAACTGATAGAACAAGGTCACCCACTTGGAACGTTCTTTCTTTAACCTTTTTATTAAAGGCCCCAGAAATGTGAGCCTGATAGAGTTCAATGCGCTGTTGAGCCAGAAGACATTTTTTATCAAGTGCCTCTAGGTCTTGTAATCGGCAACATTGATTGCCCTCATTCGTCAGCTGATTCGTGATGGACACTCGTAGCGAGGGGATCTAGATTTTGAGGGAAAGGACTGGTTTGCTTCCATACACTAGAGAAAATGGTATGTTACTGGTTGGAGTTTGTACTGTTGTACGGTAAGCCCAGAGACACTCACCTAAATTCTCATTTCAGTCGTGTTTGTTATACGACACGACTTTCTTGATTATTTTCTTGTTGTAGGCTTCAGCCAATCCAAAACTACCCCCACTCTTACGACGATCTGACCTTTAGGGCCTGTTCTTGAGGCATCTTCAAACAACATCTGCCAGATGGAGTCCTCTTCGATGACATTGGACTATAACATCTCATCTGGAATGTCATCATATAGTTTTGATGTTTCAGGTATCGGATGTACAGCCAGGAAGTCAGACATTGCTTATACTCTTGACAGCTTTTTTGAAACAACTACCATATCGTACGATGATAGAAGTATTACCTATATAGCTAATCGAGATTTTAGTGCTCCTGGTTTTGTCATCATTACTCTGAGTGGATTAACCCTGGAGATAACGTGGATTGTCTGACCGATCAAATAGTGGCGAGTCTTCTGTATAGCGAAGACCAATGATAGGCACTCCTTCTCGACAGGGTTGTACCAATATTTGGCCCCATTCACTGTCCTACTTAAGTAGTAGATGGCTTATTCATGGCCTGCATTGCTTCTCAGAGCTAGCAAGGCTGAGAGAATGGTCCATTGCACAGACATAGAATAGGAAGGGTTTACCCACGATTTGCGCTACTAGGATCAAGGGGGTTGGGGGTTCGTTAGGTACGCCTTAATATCATCGAATGCCTTCTGAAAGTCTTCGGTTCAGACGTAGGAAACTCCTTTTATCACGACCCGTACCCGTTTTTCGGATACGAAGCGTGTCCAAGCCCAGCCTACGCCGTAGTGTCGGCGGTAGTACGCTGTCCTATATACACAAGTCACGGCAATCTAGACTCTCATGGTAATCTATATATCATCCACAGAATAAACAAGTCACAACCAAGATCAATGAGTAAGACATGAAACTGTACAGTAATGAATATAACTGAATGTTTCTAAGAATCAATGTCACGTCCGGTGGACACAAATCTACCAGTAGACGGAAAGAGAATACAATACATGAAATATACTATCGGAATACAACCTGCTAATCAAGGCAACCTCAACTGCAAAACTCTATGGTCTGATGCTAACTCAAATCAACTCGTCTGCTCCTGACTCAACTCGGCTAACCCGAGGAGATCATCAGGTCCTCAGAGGATATAGCAAGATACATAATATACATGCCTATCTAACAGTTTTATCATGCATAAAAAATAAGCAAGAAAAACAGAAATATGACAAATGACTACGAACACGAACACGAACACACGAACACTAAAACAACTATGTATAAATGAACTGCCGAATGAACGATGAACACGAGATCAATGGAAAACCAAACCCTCATCCCGAGTGTGGACTCACGGGTTTGAACTTAGCACTAACCCTTGTCCCGAGTGTGGACTCTCTGGTTAGCTCACGACAAAACACCCTCGTCCCGTGTGTGGACTCTCTGGTGCAAATGGTCAACCCTCGTCCCGAGTGTGGACTCTTTGGTGCCAATGAACACGACAAACACCCTAGTCCCGTGTATGGACTCTCTAGTTGTGGAAAACAAAAATCAAGGCTATAGAAGTTCACTACACGCACTCGTTCTATGACACGACTCAAGCAAGGTGCTGGTGAAAAACTCCAAATATGAACCACAAGGCCAAATATGAACACGGCTATATGTAATAAAAATAGCTCAACATAATAAAATACGAAGAGCACATATCCATAATAATCAAAAGACTGAATAACGAAATGAAGTGCATGAAAATAAAGCTCTAGAGGGAGGCAAGGTATACTTGCCTTAGGTCCTGCGCTGCAGATGTGGGTCAATCACCGTGTTAGAGTCCAAGAACCTATTTTATAAATCACAATGTCAATAAATAATTCATAATTAAGTTCAATCTATCTACTTGGTCTTCTTAAGTCCCTAGGTCAAATCCTACCCTTTTTGGTTTACACTGGATGGTGGTGTTGAACTCCCTTCTATTCCATTGTATTACATATAAGTATCAGAGGTATCGAAAAATACTTTAGCCCTATAGTGGTATTAGTTAAATTCACCAATTCTTAATCACCTATAGGTTGCTGCTTGAGTATCTGTTCATAGAGTTCTAGTTAGTACACTACATATATCTCCCAATTTCACCCTGGATGTCTTGTTGTCGAGGCAAAAACCCAAATGCTGCTATGAAGCCTAACAAGGAATCCTCTATTAATAATTTTTGTGAACAACAGTCTCTATTGTTGCTGTTCTGGTGTACCCCTATTTACAATATTTTGGTAGAAACAAGATACTTATTGCCTATTCCTTAGCATACCTGACATTCTCATCTCAAGCAGTTAGAATACTCCTATAGTTTCAAACTCATTATCCCCTGTAAACTCAAAATGCTATAGGCAGACCCTATACTCCTACCATATACTAGCGACAATGTACGCATTCTAGACTGGTACTTGATTCTCTGTTACTAATTAACGTATATATGTATGTACACATAATGGCATATACTCTAAGGTATCCTTGTTTCAATCTATCCAAACCTAACTTTTCTACTTGGTACTCACTCGTCTATTGATACTTCTTCTTAACTATGATATGACTGATCCAAATGCAAGTTGGTAACAAGATGGAGGTGGCTACCAGCGTCATTTGTATATGGGCATAATGATTGTTTCACTTAACAAAATGCCTGGAAATCGGATTTTGAAAATAAAACGAGAAAAAGTACAAGAAGTACAAATTTGATTCTGGGAAGTATTGTTATGGAAGTCTGATCTGTAAATGATCACTTTGTTCTTTGGACCATACGATGATGATGAAGATCACTGCTAGAAGATGAACAATTGGAAGAACTAAGTCACCAGAAAGGTATCGACGCACTTGGGCACTGATGGCGAGGCCGAATGCTTTCCTGCTTTGCTTCACTCTGTTCTGGAAGAAAAGTTGAAGAAGAATCACTACAACAAAAAACCCTTTTAATGACGGCTAAAAAGCATCATTAATGACGAACCATGACGCTTTTTTTTCCACGACAACCGTTATGAAAATCGGGTGTTATAAATATTTTTTAAAAGCATCATAAAATAACCGTCATGAATAGTTTCTATAAAAGCATTATGAATAGTTAATATATAGTGCACAATTCAGAACAATTTTAAAATGTCATGAATAGATAATATGTATAGGCTCAATGCAGCACATTTATAACACTTTATACTATTCAAATTAGCACATTTATAATGCTCTATACTGCACAGTATATATTACATTCCAAAAACTTAACATTATATATCACCATCTTTATTACATTTCTCAAAATAGAGTACATATCAACATCTTCATTACATTGAATATCCAAATACAGATTGTACCCAGAAAATAGGAATAAATCTCTCTTTTGCTAACCAAATTATTAGAAATATTTACTTAAGTAGATTCTGATCATGGATCTTCTCTCTGCCATCTCTTGAAGATATCGGGAGTCCTAAAGAGAAGTAGTGTCGCAGCTGAGCGATCTGAAGGAGCAGCCAAATCATCATTGCCAAAAAAAAATTCTTGTTCTTCTTCTTTTTCTTGACTGCACTGACCTTGACTGCCAATTCTCCAATAGCCCAACAAGCATTATTTGCTACTGATGCAGCCTCCTTACACTGACTTGGGTTCTGAAATAAATTATAAAGACTTTGGGGATCAAAGTCCGTAAAATAAAATGAACTCTGTAGTTTCAAAAAGATAAATAAATTAATCACTTACCAATTGTTTGGCTGCAACATTTAGAAATTCTGATAAGCGGGAGTACAAATGTACAGGGCACACCTGGAAATATTTTGCAATTCTTAGAACTGCTGCAGCATGAAACCTTTTTAAATGGACAAGTATAAAGTTTCAATTTTTCACTCACTCTAGCAAGGTCTCCAAGAAGTGCAAGGGCACTTTGTCGTATATCAGCAGAATCATCCATGCAACATTGCAAAAGCAAGTCTCTCAAATTGCTTTGCCCGACCTACAGGCAAATCACAGAATATTGGAAAGTCCATTTTCGTCATAAGTATGAAAATGTACAGAACACCTAGTACAGTAGATCACGTAACTGATAAGAAAGCAGTCACAAATAGAGTTTTACCACCATAACTGACTATAGATGATTAAAGTTTTACCACAATAATTAAGTTGCAGTGAATTGATATGCTGCAGAAAGAGGGCTCAGAAGGTCGCTACTCTGCTCAAGGAAGGACTTTCAGTGAAGCCCTTCTCACACAAGAGGTGTCAGAAGAAGCATTTCTCATCACAGCCATGTCAATCTGTGATACTGCATACTTTAACCAAAGTTAGCTAATCAACTGATGATGTCAAAAGGACCAAAGGAAATCAATGTTCAACTAGACAGGCATATGCTACATTGCTACCATCAATAAAACTTGCAAGAGCCATTATTCAAAAAATTTAATTAAGTTGTAGTGAGTTGGTAGATGTTGGAGAAGAGGGTTCAAACGGTCGCTACTCTGCTCATGTAAGGACTTCCAGTAAATTCCTTCTCATACAAGAGGTGTCAGAAGAAGCATTTCTCATCCTAACCACGTCAACCTATGATACTACATTTTAAACAAAGGCAATCAAGTTGTTGAACACTGAAAGCTAATCCAACATATGGTACCAACCCAAGCAAATCATATTCAAGTAGAAACATACAAGGTGAAGAGTCTAGGATAGGTATCCTTCGAGTAGTTCTTATAGGAAAAAGTTTCAAACATCGTGCAAAAAACATCAAATATGAAGAAAAAACAGTGTGGACAATGACATACTTGATTCTGAGATTGATGTGCTCTTGGATCCCAAAGCCCAAAAACCAGTGTCACTGAAATTCCTCCTTAGTAATTCATACTCTTTCACCTTCAAGCCACTCTCCAGAAGTTGCATTGCTTTGTCACCTCTAACAGTGACATAGCAAGCAATCTTTTCATTATGCCGGATGCCAAAAGATCGTACAGTATACCTAGCTGGATAAAATGCAAAATTGAATAAACTTTAGGTACAACATGGAAAAATCACTCACGTGCATAGCATAATAGTATGAAACCTACCCTTGGAGAACATAGGAGTTTGTCCGCTCAATTGCTCCAAAACCTGTAAGTATGTTGGATAGTAATAGTTAAGAAAAAAAACTAGAAGGTGTAGGGTAGCACAACAAAAAAGAGATAATTTCTTTACTTCGACTCACAACAACATAATAAAATCAAGTTTTATTGGTGCATACGAGGGTTGAAGAAATTTCTTTACTTCAACTCACGACATGGAGAACATATGTACAAGGAAAAATGGGAAAGTGACAGATGGTAAAGGGGGTTGAATTTTCTTATGAGTGAAAGATATTGTATATAAAGTCCAATTATACTTTCACAGTCCTCTATTAGTATACAGGCTTCTATATCAAGACAAAAAAGAGAAATACAGGCCGTTTACTCGTTGCCACCATGTGGACATGTGAATATAATTGGTATTTGGTGGTTCAGTTAATTGCTTGATGCATGACTTGGCAGTTAGCCAAGTGAATGGTTAGATGGTTGGTACTCAAGACTCTCTCCTGGCCACTAAATTTGTCTTATCTTTTATATTCTTCCTTCAACATTGGCATACCAGATCGGCTCGTCATGACCAGTGCCATTCAGGTTCGTCAGGGCACGTGCCCGAGTGCGCCATTGCACGCCATGGGACACCTGGTAGGAACCAAATACAAACAGCCATTTTCATTTAAATGAATCCGAAGTCCAAAACCGACAAATAGCAAACCCAACCCAAAGTCCCAAAATTAATCCAAAAACGGATCAGAAACCCTGAATCAATCTGTTTTCTTTCTTACTCCTCATCCCAAGGAGCACCCTCCAAGTTCCCCTAAACTATAAAGAGACTATACAAAGAGGCAAGCTGATACAACTTGATATAGGAATTACAATCATCTCTATGACACATTAATCCAAAGAGTGAAATCGTGCCATCAAAATAGGTATTTAACTGGGGACATTTTGCCAAAGGATGGATATATGACTTCTGGCTGAAGAGAATGTGCTTCTGGACCGCAGAAATACATTGCTAATGGAGTTAAGTTTCTAAACAACCAAGTCGTCTAACTAACCAAAAAAGTAAGCTTTTGAAAAGATGGTAGAGATATAGACTATACACGTGAAAGGCAAAATTTTCAGATTGAAGATTTACCATTAGTCCAATAGCATAAGAGTGAGGGTGGTGTACAATCAAAAGTATGATGTTAGATAGTGAGAGACATCACTTTGCAAGCAAGCAAGAGAACATGAAGATATTTAAATGATAAGAAATGTGTTTAGTCAGATGTAATTTGTAACAAGAGAGTTGTGTGTGAGATCACCTGGCAATCCTTTAAAACAACACGCTCTTGAAGTTGGACATTGCTACAAACAATGGAACCTTGAACTAAACACCCGTCGTCAATAGCGACATGATTCATCACAACAGAATTAACAATCTGTAAGTTCAAAATATAATATTATCGATTAGGAGTGTAAACTCATAAGTAAAATACAAAAAGTTTAGCTAAATAATGACATTAGAGGGAAAATCTATTGTAGGACCTAGCTCATGTTTGACTCTGGTAAAAACTTATCACAGCAATAACCACAACTATGGAAGTGGCAGATCAGCACTGATACATACAAGTAGAACTAAGTAAATAAATATTGCTCAAGAAAAACTCTGTATGACTTCTTTATTTGAAACTACCTTTACGTTTGAACCAATCCTGCAGTGGCGACCAATAACAGAACGCTTCACGCTACATTTGTCACCCAATTTTGAACCTTCAGCAAGCATGCACTGTGGGCCAACCTAAACCATCAATGTAACTAAGTTACAAGGAAAAAGAACATAGAGAAAGCCCCTAGAATGAGACAATTGGCAAGAAACAAGACAATATTAAAAAGAGTTATATAAAATGTGCCATCAAAATGCAAGAATAATATTCTATGCAAGAAAAAGAGTTTCCAAAAAGAGAAAACAGGTTCACAAACAAATTAAAACTGAAACATAAGTAAAAAGAGAAAAATTAAAATCCTGATATGCATACAATTAGTAACCTTTAGCAATTAACCAGTGTACAACTACCTACACCAAAAGGGGGGATGAACAAGGGATACATCAAAGAACAGTTTATCCAACGAAGGGGCTGTTTGGTTGCTGTAAGTTTTGCTGCAGTAATTAGTGCTGCAAAACTTACACCAATTCCAGTGCTTGTTGGCTGTAAATGATGTATTTACAGCAACAAATACTGCAATAAACACCCACATTTCCTGAAGCTTTTTTTTGCAGCCAAAGTGGCTGCAACATCAATTACAGCAGCAAAAGCTGCAAAGGATTTCAATTTACAGGCAAACAATGTAAGCTCTCTGAAATTTAATTAGATTAATTAGGAATTTAATATGATTAATTATGATTTTCTAAGTTATTAATAATTTCCCACTTTTATTTTTGATTATTATCGACACGTTACCGTGACTTTTAAATTAGGAGCACAAGGCTGGTCATTTTCTTCAGACCAACTTGTCATGCGCGATCTACTCGAGACGCTCTAAACCCATGACCTTCCTGTCTCACTCAGACACACTCTCTTGTGCTCCATTTTTATCGCACAACTTTTCGGACATTTGACCCAATTTCGATTTACCCCACCGGGTCGCATTTAATTCTAACTTGTATTGGAGACACCAATTTGACCCAAACTGGTCGACCCAAGTTATGGACGCGAACCATTTTGAGTCTACTACACGCATGCCAATTGTTTCCCATCCAATTTAGTTCCCGTGTACTATTTATTTATCAATTATATTAAATGGCAAATTTAAGTCATTTAATTATCGGGATCCAATTAAACCAAATTGTGACCCAACCCGACCCATCGGGACTCAACCCAAGCACCATGATAACTCCTCTATATCATACAAACACACACACACAACATCCTATAATCCTACAAAACACCAAACACCAAACACACACATCACCATTACACCCTCTCATTTCCTTAAACAAATAACACACACACATCACCATCACCCACCACTATCACATACTCTCACTTTTCTCTCTCCTAAACTAATTCCTCCCCCCTCCTTACAGCCGAACAAGCCACCCCTCCTCTCTACATGTACATGTCACTATCACTCTCTCTCTCTTCTTTAATTCAAAACACCCACATCACTATCATCATTCTCTTTCCATATTTTAAACACACCACCACCACCATACTCTCCTCTCCCTCACCTCTCCCCTACCCAAAAAGGAGCAGCCCCCCCTTTCTTTCAACTCTCTCTCTCCTCCCTCTCTCTCCTCTCGGTTCACTCTTCCACTCACCCCTACAAAACCGAACACAACTCCCACCACTCCTCCTTCTTCATCATCAACTCACCACCACCACCCTCTCCTTCATCTACACTTCACCACCATCTCCACCACCACAGCCGCACCACCCCCACTCCTTGGCCGACCACCCTAGCCACCCCGACGGCAGCAGCCCCACCACCATGGCCGGCAGCACCACCACCCCCTTCACCATCAACATCACTTCCTCTTAGGTGCTCTTCTCTTCCTCCTCCTTCATTTCTTAGTGTAGATATATAAACTTATATATATATATATATATATATATATTTATATATATATACAATGTGGATGAATGTGTGTTATATATTAGTATGTGATTAGAAATTTACATTTTTATGTTTTGGGGTTGTGAAGGAATGGAATGGCTAGGTTCACCATGTTGTTATGATATTCTCTTGTGTGTATAAAATATGATGGAGAGATTTAGTTCCAAATCTATTGTTGCAAGAACCCATGAATGTTCATATATAGTTCACAAGCATATACTTCCCACATATACATGTCCTTTATATATATACTCTTGTACACTATGCACATACATGTAGGTATAACATATTTTAGATACTCTTCATAGGTATAAAGACTCCTTGTATATATATATGTATAATTATATATATACTCTTGTGTATATGTATACCCCTACAATATGCATACCATGCTCCAACCTACAAATATATATGTATAAATGCTTCTTTATATATATGTATACATAATATATATATATATACTCCTCCAAATATATACGTGTATGCACTTTTATATAAATAAAAAGATATATTTTGTCTCTAGGTACAAAAATGTATATATACATGTATATACTTTTCATATATATATACACTCCTTGTTACATTATGACCATATAGATATATAAGGATACACACCAATACTTTCAAATGGATATACCCCTTTTTCTACATATTTTATATCCTTTGTTCTCATTACGTTCTTGTAAAATAATTGGTAAATACTACTTTTTATATAATTATGCTCTATGTATACCTAGGACTAGTTGGTATAATTTCTATACCTGTATATACCTATGCTCTAGGTGTACTTGTGTTTTATGTATAGAAGAGAATTTGTGTACATATAATCTCTACGCTTGTACCAACGTACTCTCTACTTTGTGTGGTTGTTAGCGTGGTTATGATGTCTTTGTAGCGTATCTTGAGCCTTGGTTGTGGAATTGTAGGTCTCTTGGACGACGTGGTTGCGACAGGAGAGACCGGAGCTCTGTTGGCACATAGCGGGATTGAAGGCAAGTATACCTTGCCTTGTATTTTACTGCTTTACTTATACATCATTATACTCTTGTAGTGTAGATCTGATTAGTAGAGTCTGGGATTACCCCGGGCATAGTCGATGTTGGCTTCGACACTAGGACTACCTACTTGGCCTAGTTATAGACGACGTACCCTTGGATTGTGGAGTTGTTGTTACAACTTCCTTGACCATGACACGTGTTACGACACGGCACTGAGTGAGATCAGATCATGGCACGCGCTGTCGCTCTCGACTGGCCATCAGTGCGAGTGGCTCGCGTGACGGCACATATAGGGTAGTGATGGTCCTAGATAGCTGACTTTTCATAGAGAGTAGATGTTGGGTCGTGGATGCGACTTACACATCACGGGGCGGGAAAGACAACCAGTAGGCGTATGGGACAAACAGTTACATTATTTTATGCTAGCCTCATCGGGGACCCGGCTATGGGCGTGGGCCCTTACTAGTAGGTACATCTCCGGCAGCGGCCACTAGCTGTGCGCTAGGTTCGGTTGGGAGGACGCTAGTATTGAGCTAATCGGCTCGTGATCCGACGCTCGGCCCGTGTTCCGACGCAAATCCTTCGGCTCGTGATCCGACGTCGGCCTGTGCTTCGACGACATTATTTTCACCTACCCATACGTTCCAAAGTTGTCTTTGTTGCATTCACTTAGATTGGTTAGCGTTTCCCCTTATGTTAGATCAGTATTTACTTTATGGCATGTCCCTATTTGTATCTTGATATGTCCCCTGAGGACCTGGTTCTTTTCCAGATCCCGACGAGCACACATACTCGACGATATACGGTGCCGGAGCTGAGGCAGGAGACTTTGGCGAGGACTACGAGGTCTACCCCGAGGAGTTCCCTTGACCTCGGTATGCTGCTACTTGGGCTGAGAGTTTCATATCTAGTTAGTTGATACTCTTAGCTAGTTATCTTCCATTCATGTACTTTCATTTGATGTACCGTGGGATTGTTTCCACCAGACCTGTATTTCCTTTCAGTTGTATTTGGATATTCAGACTACTCTGTGTTTATATTCAGCACTTTCTTTCTATGTTATTTGTGGATGAGATTTAGATATTGCCTGTGTTTGGTTAGTTACTTTTACAGCGTAGTACGCCTAAGTGAGTCCATTAAATTGGGTAGCTCACTCTAGGTCGTATCAGCTGGCCAGGTTAGTCCCTAATCCCATACATTTGGGAGTGGGGCGTGACAAACAAACAGCCTCTAAATGTATGATTCTGTTCACAAGACGAAGATATATAAACTAAGAGCATACTACAAGACTTTCTTTGATCACTTCCCAATATTAAAAAAATGGAAGCTCAGCAGAAAAGCAAAACAGAATCCAATGAAACATATGACGACATAAGACTTCTCAAGTAATGTACACGTAGTAACTATGAGATCTACTTACAGTCGTTTTTAGATCCAAGCTCTGCTGACGGATGAACAATGTTATTTTGTACAGAGAAAGAATAACCAGAAAGGTGACTAGCCTCTCCTACAACCTACATTCAGAGGTAAATGAAAAATAATCATCAAATACTGTGTGAAAAACTCAAATGGAAAATGATCAAGTGAGAAGAATATCAAGGAGCATCGGTTATGCATATTGCTTACATCACGGTTGATATCACTGAATGCTTGAATAGAATTTAGACGAGCACAGTACTTGCTTTTGTTTGCAATGTAAGCACAGCATTTATGTGTCTTTGGAACAGAAGCTGAATCTTTAGGACCCAAATCATGTCCATAAAAAGCAGAGGGAGCAATTACTCGGTATTGAGACAGCCATGCCAAGTTGTTCTGTGAAGAAAGAGTACCATTCCAGCCTTCTTCACTGTGATTAACTCCATTTGCCAACGCTTCTGATCTCTGATTCATATTTTGTCAATAATTTAGATAAGGATTACTACTTTGAACTATGGCCAATTATCTCACTTAGCGTACCAGCTGGGTCCTAACAAGATATGGTAAAACATCATGCCGAATACTATGAAACGTGTTCTTCTGATCCAAAACCTCCTGTAGAATGGTCCTGAAAAACTATCTTGATCAGAAACATAACAAGAGGATATCCAGCCCAACGATAGCAAAAGTTCAGAATAGGGTCGGAGAAGACATGAAGCGAAATTAGATCTCTGTGTATATGCAACAATGACAAACCTTTTGAAGGCATACATATGGGCATCCATGAGATCAGCACGAATTTCCATCTGGAAAATAATCAATAACTCTATGTGGTTAGATGTCGTTTAATTAGCAAACATTAAATTCATATATACAATTGTATAGAAGTGTTGATTGGCTAACAGCAGACATTGTTGATACCTGACCTACAGCACGGAGTATGCTCTTTTGAACCCGAATATCTTTATCAACCTCAGCTCCTGTTGAGATTTACGAAACATAATGATTACCCACTCAAAATAGCTGCTTCAAACATGTAGGAATAGTCAAATAAGAAAACCTGAAGCTACAAGTAGCAAGAACTGCCTTGTAGGATCAAGCCCCACAATATTGTGTCTGACTGGTTTTTTTCGCCTTGTCCTTTCCTCCAGAAGATCCAGACTCAGAAGGCCCAGTGATAGGAGCGTTACAGAGTAATGTAGTAACTGCTGCTCCATGCCTCCTATGAGTTGCTGCCACTGCACCAGGTGGCACATCAGAAACAAGATCACCGCTCACGATCTGCACAAACAAAATTTGCTGTAAGGTAGCAGGAAAATTTTTTTGAATCTTAAGAGTTGACAGGAGCTTTGAAGGCTGAAATGTTTACCAAAACATCATTTGCTGTAGGGTGGTGAGCCACTGCCCGCAATGCGTTCACGGCAGCGAGTGACGATAGGTGGTGCTCCACTATGCGTTCACGGCAGGGTTGCCTCCGGCGATCGGCCACGTAGTCCGCAGCCTCCTCCAGCATCCTCGGCGCCGCCAGCTTCCTGCACCCCGGCACCAGCCGCCTCCACGAGGCAGTCGAAGAGGCCGGACGGCGGGTCTTTCTTATACGCGTCGGCCACGGACCCGAAGACCGATCGGAGGAGGAGAGCCGCGTAGACTCTCCCTCCGTAGAAGCCTCTCTGCATGACCGAGATTAGGGTTTCGACAAGCCCTCTCCATCTTCTCCACCCTTTCTAACTAGGTTTAGGGTTTTGGATTAGGGTTAGGGTTTTGGAGTTAGGGGAAAGGAAGGAGAAGAAGAGAAGGAGAGGAGGGTGTTGCTGAAAGGAGGAGACGAAAGGAGGAGGGAGACGAAAGGAGTTGGGGGAGAGGAGGGAGACGAAATGAGGAGAAGGGGAAGACCAGAACGGTTTTGGGGGAGAGGGGAATTTTTGTTGAAGCGCGGGATGTAGCAGGATTTTACCACAAACTGAACTTAAAAAATATTACAAGTTTGCCACCGCTCTAAAATATTAATAACGCTTTGTTTAATAAACGTTATAAAAAGTCCCGAATTAGCCTAAACCGTTATAGAAAAAAGGTATTTCGAACTTTCATAACGTTTTTTTATCAGCCGTCATGAAATCCACTTATCAAACGTCATTAAAAGGGTTTTTTGTTGTAGTAAATGCTCCAAAAATCAAAGTCTCTGGGCTCTGATCTCTATGTATTCTCTCCTTTCTCTCTGTGTCTGTCTATTTATAGACTTGGCTTCTTGTGCGTAAAAACTCAGCAAAAGTTCCGTCTTTACGCTAACAACTGCCACCCATGATTGGAGTCATCCTCTGCATACATTGACACGTGTTCCATCATTTCAGTAAGAATAGGATGCACGTACACACGTTCTTCGAGATATGTGGCATGAAAGCCATGTAGGCAAACCACATTCTGAATTGGTGAAGAAGAATAGGGCGTAAAAACAACCCAAATATACCCTGAGCGTAAAGTAGTAGACTAGGCGTAAAATAGTCCTGACATGGACTTCTCGCATAAAGTGGTTGTTAAATAACATTGAGCGTAAAAGTAGCCCAAATAAACCTTACGCACACGTCAACTTTTGAGCGTAAAAACTCGTATAGTCTCCGTGCGTAAAAGAAGCCATATTATGAGCGTAAAAATAGCTCAGTCCACATACTAAACGACAAATTGGTCTTTGTGTAAAACAAATCCCTTCGAATTCTGTGATATATGCCATCATTAAATCTTCATGTCAGACTTTGCATTAAATGCAAGACTTGACAGCTTTGCCTAGCGTAAAAGTGGCTAGCTTGTCTTAGGCGTAAAACCATTAGCTTTGACCCGAGCGTAAAATGATTAGCCTGCGTTAGGCGTAAAGTGATTAGCCTCTCTTTGGCGTAAAGTGGATCAATTTGAATGGAATGATCCATCTCTTTGACTCATTCTTATGAAGCACTTTTTACGCTCCTATAAGACCCCCTTCAAAGTTTTCAAATATCTTCAAAATTTGAAACACTTTGAACAGAAGCGTAAAAGTTGAGATTTGACCAGTCAGTGTAAAATTCGGGATACTCAACAGTCATTCGCGTAAAAGTGGGGATATCCAACAGTCGGCATAATTTCAGGGAATTTGAACCAGTTTGAATTTCTCTATAAATAGATCTTTTCAGAGAGAGAAAATACTTTTACTCATCTTCTTGCAATCCTGAATTCCTTTGCCTTATCCTTCTTCGAAACCTCACTTTGATCTGATGGCTCCCAAGAAATCATCCACCGCTAGCAACAAGGGGAAGAAACCCGCCGTCGATTCATCATCGGCCGATCGTGTGAAAACCCCCGTCCGAACATCAACATCACCCCGACAGCCTAACCCAGCCGTAGCTTCGCCTATGATGGGTAAAACCCTATTCTTTGGCTGGAAAAACTCGTCGGGGACGAAGGAGATAACCCGAACATTCAGTTTTTTTATGCCCACGTCATGCGTGTTAGCGTAAAAAACTGAAATAACAAAATACGCCCACGTTGTACGTGTTAGCGTAAAAGTTAAGAAATACGCCTACGTTATACGTGTCAGCATAAAAGTTAAGAGATACGCCCACGTTATACGTGCCAGCGTAAAACTTGAACTACGCCCACAA
Source organism: Iris pallida (assembly GCA_029216955.1). NCBI lineage: Eukaryota > Viridiplantae > Streptophyta > Magnoliopsida > Asparagales > Iridaceae > Iris > Iris pallida. Next base: position 890,970 of record JANAVB010036818.1, on the reverse strand, counting down.
CTAAGGTGCTAGCGTAAAAAACTTAACTACGCCCATGTTCATTCATGCCAGCGTAAAAAGACACATTACGCTCATATCAACATATGGTGGCGTAAAAGTTTATCAACCATTGAGAGACTTTGTAAAACAAAGACCTCATGAACTTTAATAAACATAAATGTCTTTACTCATAAGACTTCAAACTAATTTGATCTCTCCCTTTTTTTTTTCTTTTTTCTTTTTTGTCTTTTATCAGTAGATTTGCAAGCTCATCCACTTGAGGAAATTTTTGGCTCATCAGCGGGCATGGTGGGCTCGAACTATCTGAAAGATTTATCTCATGTCCAATTTCCTCAATCGAACCCTGATTACCCTATAGAGAGGGCACAACTGATATATGCTCAAGGAGACAGGATGTTGTTATCCATGATAGATGGGGAAGTACTGGTATCACTGGACAATCAACAATTCCTGAAGCCAGCTTTCTTGTTTGGAGATGCTATAGATTACAAATCACAGACTCATCCTAAAAAGGAGGCTTGGATATTTAGATCTGGAGAAAGGGTGATGTATCTCCCTGACATGGACAGAGATTATCCTCTATCTGCTTTCGTCCATGCTAGCCATCACCGTCAAATGTTGTGGAACTTAACTCCCAGTAGCTATGGTAGACCGGGCAGGATCATCTTCAGACGAGAGAGAGCAAACGACATGGGTTACCACATCAGCGCTACCTGCGGGGGTATCATTCCATTTTCTGGTCTGATGCCCGGGTTTACACCGAGTGAGGACTCATCTCTTATTCAACCCGTACAGATTCCCATGTTTATAAATAAGTTCTTAAGAGAAGGAGTCTTATATCCTCAAACCAATCCTAGGTTAACAGGATGGTTAACCCCTTACAGTAGCAATTGGATCCAGATCAGTAATTGGGTCATGAAGAACTTTAAGACAGAATTGGATGAGGTTGGTCTGTACGAAGCGGTGGCTTCCACCAGTCATGGTATTCCACCGAACGGCAACCTGTTCTTGGCTTTATTAGAGTTGTATATGAGTTCAACAGGAACTTTCGCAACTCCGCACGGCGAGATGGGTCTGGCCCTACATGAGATGCAGTTCATTTCGAAGCTACCAATGGGCGAGTTTCCCTATGAAGAATATATTCCCTCCAATCGAGAATTGGCAGAAATTCAGAAGAAGAACCCCGAACTGGTGCAAGTCTACGAAGAACTTATGTGCCATTATCTGATTTACACCAGCATGTATGAAACCGGATCACATCTGGCATACATAACTAAATGGACAACTTACCTATTTTATCATGAAAATAGTGTCCAAGACGGAGAAGAGTAGGTTCCGAGAAGATAAGACTCAGACCATCAAACCTTGCTCTATAATTCCTGCAGATTTAATTCAAGAATTAATGGCCTCGCAGAAGTTTCGAGACCAATATCCGTCTACAAAAATCGGAGATATCCCTGCAGGGACTGAAACTTTGAGCTACCTGAGACATGGTAGTCAGAAACTATCAAAGAAGGCCTTGCTGGCAGGATTCTTATCCCTGTGGCTACAAAGGTAGGTCATGCCAGGGATCGGTACCATGGACAGAATTCATCGAACCGTACTGTGGCCGGCGGTACGTTTGGTTTTCAAATACAGAATTAACCTGCTATCGGCGATGGTATGCCGAATAAACGCAGGTCTATGAACTTTCGGTGAAGAGCTAATTAATAATGCTCCTCATTGAGATAATTTTCCAAGGGTGGAGTTGCCCTACACCTATTTGATGGGCTGGTTGCTACATCACAATTGCAATTTGTTGCCACCGGGCCCTGAGGATGAAGCGAGGATTTTCCTTCAAAAATTTAGCAAATTCACATGAAGAGTTACAACGGTGGCAGACACCCGAGCAGCATTGAATTATTCTCACGGGTGAAATTTCTTTTGTACCAGGCCACCAGTTCCGGCCGACTGCCTTGGTGCACAATTTGAAGACAGGGTAGAAAGAACAGCTTCATTATCAATACCTGTCTTCAGATGGCTAGTGTACATTAGACCCTCGCATCTAATGTATAGAAGTGAAGATAATTGTGCCTTCGAACCATACTTACCCAGTAGGTTCGCTCGCCAATTTGGGTATGACCAACTTCATGTTGGTAACCCCTATACCAGTTTTCGTCACCATGGGAAACTGCTTGACGGTGCTCGAGCATGGCGGTATTTCAGCACTGCCTGTACTGGTGCCAGATTCAAAATATCTACAGCCACCAGTATAACTCAGTTACACATCCTTCATTCATATGCTCATTTCTACACATCTATTCGATCTTTTGAAGACGGTTACAGCATGCCAGGAAGTCTTCGATGGGCCCAGGAGGGAAATGTTGAAGAACCTGTCCGAATAACTCCTAACGTGCCTGATAATATTACTGCTATAGATAATTTTCTGGAAGTAATCCCCAAAGGGGCTGGGGAGATAGCAGCAGGTCCAATAATTATTGGAAAAACCCGAAAGGAAGCAAAGCACGGTTACCACTCTTCCGGGGAAGTCTTCGGAGAAGAAGAAGAAGAAGTCTACCACTAAAGGGGATCATCTTGTTGGTTCTTCTTCAGTCCATCCAGGAGAAGGATCTTCAGACCCTCCACCAGTAGTAGCACCGAAAGCTGTAACACTTTTGTCTCCTGGACGTCTTAGCTCCTCGCTCCATTTATCTTTGCCAACCAAGGCACAAGTTACGGGGGATGCTACTGCGGTATCTACTGTTGATCGAGACCGTATTCCATCAGATGAGCCGGCTCTCAACTTCGATGATGATGATTGGGATGGCGATTACGATTCATATCTTGAACATAATGCACATATTCCAGGTATCATACAAAACCTATACAGAATTATGTACCATGATTTTGTATATTAACTTATTTTGTTCATTTTGTAGATGTCATCATTGCACCAAAGCCTGTGGCTCCTCCTCCTCAAGAAGAAGATATCTATGAAGAAAATGAGGAATCTGAGGATGAAACTTCTTCTTCAAAAGAAGAAGACGCTAATGAGGAGGGAGTTCAACAACCCGAGATGGAGCTTCAAGAAGAATATCCTCCATCATTAGAGGTACAACAAGCACAACCTAAAATGTGCTCTCCTGCTGAAGACCAGCACAAAGAAGAGACTACAATAGACCTCTCTGTAGGTGATGATAGAGCTGCTGAAGGAGAACCAGATTTGAATAAAGAAGCAGCTGTAGAAAATTTTACTGCAATTGAAGCGATGGAAAATCCTGTGGAGCAAACCATTGAAGAAAATGCTGAAAGCATTCTTGAATCACCAACTGAAACTGGGGAAGCTATAATGACATCTTCTATTGTTGCTACTGATTCAGTACCAGTTTCTGATGAGCCAATGCCAGAACCTGAATCGGCTCCCGCAATTGTCACCACATCCACCGATATTACCGCCACCAGAACTCCAGAAACGGCTAGAGTAACAAATATTGAAGACATTGCTCCCGAAGCTCTTGGGAATCAATTGGCTATGGCAGCAGTAACAACAACAATTCCATCTCAGCCTGTTGTTACACTAATGGTATCTGTTGGTGTTGGAGATATAATCCCTGAAGCTCCTAGGGATCAATTGGCCATGACAACAGTAACAGCAACGACTTTATCTCATCCTGCTGTCACACCAACAACATCTGTTTCTGGTCTCCAAAGAAAATATCTATTAGATATTGCTGCCACACCAAGCTCCAGCGTAGAGATGAATCTCCTAGTTGAGATTCATACTGAGACCTTTTACAAAACTGTAGCAACCCTAATAAAAATGGTCCTGAATAAGGGCCTCAATTATGAGATTTTGAAGGCAGCGATGGCTCTGACCATTAGGAATTTTGCTATGTTCAATGATGCTGGAAGAGCTACAGCATTGGAGAAAATTGTAGAGGGCCTTGAACAGCCGATCAACGAATACCTCAAGCTATCAAGTGAGACTATTGAAAGTCTCATTCAGGAGGAATATGACGCCTTAACGGCTGATTATCTTGCTCGGGAGACCACATATAATGAAGCTATTCATGAACATAGTCTGAAAGTTGCCAAAGACAAAGCTTTTTTGGCTGGAATAAAGCCCGCACTGCATGGTCACAGAGTAGCTTACAATGCTTTGAACATAGATATTCAGAATAAAAATGATAAAATCTGCGAAGTCGTAGCTGAGTTAGCTCGCTTGAAGGCTGAAAGGGAAAAGATAATCGACGCTCGAAATCTGCACCTCACTCAGAGCTCCATTTTAGAAGAACAAGCCTTCGGGGCTGAATCAACTATCAGAACCCTTGATGAAGCCAAGGACAATCTGATAATCAACTTCGCTGGACTTTCTCGTATTTGTACTCCTGAAGCTCGACGTGCTGAAGCTACTAAAAAAGTTATAAGTTTTCGTGACAAGCGACTAGAAGAACTACAGAAGTTGCGTCAAGATGTTTCTACTCCACCTTAGAAGAGCTCTTTTGTCATCTTTTATCGTATTCATTTTTGTAATGTTTTCACAAAAAATAAATAAAATATTTTATTTTGTGATCCTATCATTTATTTAGAATAAACAATAGGTATGAAGCAGAAAATACTTATCAGCGGTTATATGAACATGACAAGTCTTTTAAACTCAATAGTTTGTATCTATCCAGAGGTAATATGGACATGATAGATAATCAAATCTTATTTTCTGTTTTTAGAGTATGCAATACTATCAGAGGTATTATGGACATGATAGTATGTAAGAACTCAAAGAAAAGTAGATTAATATCTATGCAAAGGTCGAAGGAACATGATAGATAGGAAAAGCAAGTAGATTTAACATTTATCCAGAGGTCTTGAGAACATGATAAATAATAAATCCAATTTTTTAATCAACTGGTAAGATAGAAGATCAAAATTTCTCTCCGAAGAGACGAGTAATCAGCTTAACCAAACCTTGGTAGTTGGGGATTAAGAGGACAGATGTCATTGAGGATATATGTCAATATTGATGAAAAATGAATGAACCAACATGGCCCAAGGATCATTCTCAAATGGCTCGAATTCACCATCAATTTGAACCATGTAAGCTGAAAATATTTGCTCAGATTCATCATAATAGTCTCCTTTAACACACGAGGAGTGAGAAATATCGGATTCGATGAATTGGATTTCTTCTGAATCTGATGATTGTGAAGAGCTAGAAGAGAATTCTTCTTGTATATCGTCATTAAACATGTAGGACGGATCATATCCCAATCCATGACGAGTTTTATGGTAAAACGGATCACCACGTAATGGTAGTCGTCTACCTTTGCCTTGATTGAGACCTTGCATAGTCTTTAAATCATATCCCATGTTCTGAATAATCTTGAGAGATTGTTGACTATATCTATCAATTCAGATTCTTCCTTTATCTTTATCTCTCAAATAATCTGTCTGAGCAACAGGGATATTTCTAGCCAGGCCAAACACAATTTGGCGCTTGTTTTTCTTATCAGACGGAACCACGAAATAAGATTCTTTGTGACGTCTATAAGTTACACAAGCTTGCGATGAAGCGGCTACAGGAAGAAGATATGGAGAAGATGTTAGAAACCTTTGAGCATAAGGTCCAACATCGACATGAGGAGGAAATTTTTTTCCTTATTGTCAATGTATAAGGTTTCCTCTGTGTCTATGTCGTCTTTATATTGATGACTTTGATTATCAGAAGATAAAGTCATGCTTTCAATAAACTTGACAACCATATACTCTAAACGGAAATCTTTATTGATATCAAAAAGTACAGAATGATCAATATTTACATCATTTACAATTTGACTGCTACGCTTCGGATTAATCACTAGTGGATTATCATCCGTCTTCTGCGTAGATTTGCCAAGAATGACAATCAAAGGAGGTTCTGGATCATTCGTACGAAATGTACGCCCTTTGACTTTGATCACAAGAGGTTGAACTTGGCTTTTAACAGGAACATTCACTGATTCCTCAGATGAAGCTTGAGTTCTTCCTTTAACCTTGATCATCAAAGGTTGATTGTTGACAGGTTGGGGTTGGATTCGCCCTTTGACTTTGATATTCAAAGGTTGCTCTTCTGGCGGATCTTCGTTAATAGACTGATCTTCAGCAGATGATTGATCTTCAGCCATATCTGATATCTCTTTCATATGCTCTTGTTTGTAAAGCCTTGAATCGGAAAAATAGGCTTCGACACCCTTGAAAGGATTGATATCAGCAAACTCAGTCTTCACAACTCCTTGGGGATCCATATACTTGAAGCATTGGTGGAGAGTCGAAGGCACGATGTTATGCTCATGTAACCATGGTCTTCCAAGAAGAATATTGTAGGATACGTCTGAGTTAATAACATAAAATATTGCCATAGTTCGAAGATCACCAATCTGAATCTTCAGACGAATCTTCCCCAGTGGTTTGCTCTTTTCAGAGTTGAAACCAACTATTGTGGTACTAGTGTAAGTCAGATCACTAGTAGGAATCCTCAATGGTCTTAGCATACTTTGAAGAATTATACTAATGGAAGACCCAGGATCAATGTAAATTATGTCAACTTCAATAGATTCAATATACCCAGTGTAACACAAAGGCCTATCATGCTTGTTATGCTTTAACAGCATATCTTCTTGTGTAAAGGTGATGTTGGGAATTGCTTCCATCATACTATGATATTGTGGGCATGATACTGGTATATTGTCAGGAGTCTTGAGTTGAGCTAAACAGGAATCAGCTTGGAGCAGAGCTTCACTCAAAGATTCGTGACTTTCCTTAGAAAGGCGTAGCAACTCGAAGATAGATAATCTAGCCGGAGTATTAGCTAACTGGGCTAGAATATCAAATTTATAGGGTTTCATCACCACCCCCTGACTAGAAGTAGACTTCAACGGGACGTCAAAGCGTACCGCTTTTTGCTTCCCCTTTTCAACTACAGCAGGAGCAAGAGACGGTTGAGTTGATGGTGTTTCAACATTCTCAGCTTCCTTGGAGGATCCCTCATAATCTTTGTGGTACTCTTTTCCAGATCTTGTACCAGCAAAAGTTTCTTCTTCAGACTCAGAAGAAGGAAGTACCATATTGCAGGATTTAATCTTCCTTTCCTTAGCCTTCTTCTTGTGAGAATTGTTATGAGGAACCTCAGAACCTAATCCAACAGTGGATTTTTGACTTTAAATTTGTAAAGGAAGTCGTATCCCTTTATCATAATTCAAACCTTCTGTCTTTCGAAAGTCATAACCCATCTTCTTCATGAGAAGGATAGATTGCTGACTGTACAAGTGAGTAGGCAGTGGACTTTCAACAGGTGGTTCCATAGAGGAAGAAGAAGAGATCCCTGTGGCTACAGGAGAATGAGGAATAACCGTCTCTGCAGCTACGGGAGGAAAAGGATTCGGGATACGAGGAAAAATCCCTGTAGGAGCCTTTTCATAAGCAGCGAAGACTTGTTGTACCCTGTATAAGGGAATACTATTCATGGCTAGCCGCTGCTGATGAGTAAGCTTGAGCTTGGAAGGAGGAGCCAGACTTGGAGGACATATATTCAATCCTCTCAGTCTATCTTCCAAAGGAATGCCATCCCATAGATGATCCAAATCATCAGGATCTGGAATAACATGAGAAATCATGTTGCAGGTTTTGACTTTCTTACCTTTCTTGGATTTTGAATTTTTACCTTCATCTTCCATTTCAGGTATTAAGTCAGGATGTACCCACATAATTTCACCATTCTTTAATGTAAGAGGCAACAATCCTTCATTTTCCTCTCTGGCAGGCGGGATATTCAAAATTTTCATCGTCGCCTTCGGAATTGAGACAATTCCATCTGGTACTTGCTGTGGAGAAAAATCTCCAAATTGAAGAGAAACCATATTGGTTGTAACCGTATGGTCATCATTGGTTAAAGCAATAGTACCACCATTTATCAGCTCTTGGGTTTTCTTCTTCAAAACATAGCAAGCACTGGTAGGATGATTAATGTATCTATGATAGATACAATATTTAGGATTGTCAGTCAGATTCACCTCATTGGGCCTCTTTGGCTCCGGAATCTGGAGTTTGCCACTCTTCACCAGACATTGGAATATTCCTGGGATATCACTTTCGTCGAAAGAGTATTCTTCTTTTGGCCTGGAAGATTCCTGATTATTCGGCGTCATTTTATTCTTGGAAATATTGACCATAAGAGTGTCTTTTCCTTTCATATTACGATTGCCAGAATTATTACCAGGATTACTTTTCTTTCCTTTATCCTCAGAGGCAAAAATCATCCCATGTTCACGAGCCAACCTACCATTGGTCTCGGCAGAAACTGCTGCTATGATAAACGAAGCCTAATCTGTGAATTGGGAACCCGTAAAGACAGCGATGGATGGTCGCAGATTCATCTTACATGTATCAATCAGCGCTGAATCTGGCATACCAGGAGGCATCTTTAGAGTCGCCTGTCGGAAACGTTCAATGAACGTCCGAGTATCTTCTTTCTCCTTTTGCATGATTTCTATTAAGGAGGACATATTCATGTCCATACCTCCTTCATAGAAACGGGAGAGAAACATTGCCTTAAATTCGTCAAAAGACGAAATGCAATTGTCGGGTAAACTACGATACCAGTCGTAAGCTGAACCCGTCAAGCATCCAATGAATACTCTAGTGAGAAGAGCATCATTTTTCTGCAAATGTACAGTCATAATATCAAAGTAATTGATATACTGACTAGGAGAAGCCTTTCCATCAAACAGTACCATTGACTGTGGCTTGAATTTCGGTAGAAAGGGTACATCATTCCAATGAGGAGGATAAGGTTGCTTAATCCCTAACCTCTGGAGTTGATCCTTTTGCTTCAAAACTTCAAACTGTGCTTTGAGCTCACGTACTGCTTGAATGGCTTCGCTGGTTTGTAGAAGCACATTTGATTGAAAAGTTGTTGGTTGTACCGTAATCCCCACCGGAGATGGTACATCTTCTGGAATGATGGGATCTGGAGATGCAGAATTTTGGTTAACAGCAGGCTCTTGGATATTCAAAGGTATATCAACCCCTTGGCTATCTTGAGTTGGTGCTGCTGCCTGAACCGGTGTTACAATTGCTGGTTGAGCAGTTTGTTGAGCCGTTATTATCTGGTGCATGTTTTGCATCATGTTAAGCATGTCTTTCAATGATTGCTCAACGGCAGTGAGACGTTGTTCTGTATTAACAGATGACGTCTCTGGTTCGTCTCTAATAGCGTAGGATTCAACCTCTCTTGAAGATACAGAAGGATTAGTATAGAAGTATGAATCAACACTATCAGTTTCGGACTCAAGAGATTGAGTACCCCCAGCTTCAGAATCAGAAGTCTGTAATTGTCTTTGTCTTCTTGATCGAGTATTCTGATATACTCCTTCAAAAGAATCAAGAAGTCTATTGAATTGTTGTTGACCTGGGGTTTGGGACGTGTTCCGTCTAGGACGTCGTCGTCTGTTGGTATGAGATGCCATGTTGACTGACGCATATGACAACTCATCAGCTTGTTGTTGGGGCGCATTAAAAATTCAATCGATCAAAAACTGACCGTCTGGAAGCCGAGCAACAACATTTGATCACAATCTGGTGACACTCACAGTGATGATTTTCTTGGGGGAGTATCACGAGAGATTGTCTATTTTTACGCTTTTGCATTAGCAATTCACGTAAATCAGAAGGAAGTCTTCTTTATTATATTTGGGGTAGCAAAACGTTTAGTCCCTTGTGTATAAAGAAGATTACTGGCTGCATTTGCAGAACCAAACTGTACATTTCTACGCGTTTGGAGTTGTGTACGCAAATCTTGAGATTTTTGAGTACGAAGGACTCTATTTTCATTGCGTGTGATTTGTAGGTTTGGTACTTTGCATAGAGCAGTATAAGAAGGTTGTTGGTGTAGAACTGAAGCTTTACCAATAACATTTTCATGATGTATGCATTTAGGTACATTCACATTAGATGTAAAAATATCGTTGCGAATTTTATCTATACTGTCACAGACAGGTGACTTACCTTTACGCGTAGAGCGTAAAAATTGATTATCTACCACGTGACAGACGGGAGATTTTCCTTTACGCGAAGAGCATAATTTTTGTGTGTCTACCACGTCACAGACGGGAGACTTATTTTTACACTTAGAAGCACAAGCATTAGAGTCTGCCTCATTACAAATGGGAGACTCGTTCTTATGCACTGAGCGTAAAATTTGGTTTTTATCCACTGGACGTAAAATCTGATTATCTTCACCGTCACATACGGGAGATAACTTGCCACACTTAGAGTGCAACGCTGAAGTAAGGACCGCCTCGTTATGAACGGGAGCCCCTACGATAGGAGTGGGAAGAATTCCCTTGCCATCAGAAGCAACAGAGAGATCAGAAGCTATTTTGGATTTAGGAATCCAAACTTTTCGTGCTTTGCGAGATTTTTGAACATTGGAGCGGCAAGAACCACCCCCAGTTCGAAGCATCTCTTCATAAGCAGTCTGGTCGAAGTGTATAACCAGAGTCTTCTTTGTCGATCCAATCGACACATCATCGTATTGAGCAATTGCCTCCTCGTCAGAGGAGAAGGTCGTCCCCAGCAGAGTCGCCATTTTTGTTTCACTTAACAAAATGCCTGGAAATCGGATTTTGAAAATAAAACGAGAAAAAGTACAAGAAGTACAAATTTGATTCTGGGAAGTATTGCTATGGAAGTCTGATCTGTAAATGATCACTTTGTTCTTTGGACCATACGATGATGATGAAGATCACTGCTAGAAGATGAACAATTGGAAGAACTAAGTCACCAGAAAGGTATCGACGCACTTGGGCACTGATGGCGAGGCCAAATGCTTTCCTGCTTTGCTTCACTCTGTTCTGGAAGAAAAGTTGAAGAAGAATGCTCCAAAAATCAAAGTCTCTGGGCTCTGATCTCTATGTATTCTCTCCTTTCTCTCTGTGTCTGTCTATTTATAGACTTGGCTTCTTGTGCGTAAAAACTCAGCAAAAGTTCCGTCTTTACGCTAACAACTGCCACCCATGATTGGAGTCATCCTCTGCATACGTTGACACGTATCCCATCATTTCAGTAAGAATAGGATGCACGTACACACGTTCTTTGAGATATGTGGCATGAAAGCCATGTAGGCAAACCACGTTCTGAATTGGTGAAGAAGAATAGGGCGTAAAAACAACCCAAATATACCCTGAGCGTAAAGTAGCAGACTAGGCGTAAAATAGCCCTGACATGGACTTCTCGCGTAAAGTGGTTGTTAAATAACCTTGAGCGTAAAAGTAGCCCAAATAAACCTTACACACACGTCAACTTTTGAGCGTAAAAACTCGTATAGTCTCCGTACGTAAAAGAAGCCATATTATGAGCGTAAAAATAGCTCAGTCCACATACTAAACGACAAATTGGTCTCTGTGTAAAACAAATCCCTTCGAATTCTGTGATATATGCCATCATTAAATCTTCATGTCAGACTTTGCATTAAATGCAAGACTTGACAGCTTTGTCCAGCGTAAAAGTGGCTAGCCTGTCTTAGGCATAAAACTATTAGCTTTGACCCGGGCGTAAAATGATTAGCCTGCGTTAGGCGTAAAGTGATTAGCCTCTCTTTGGCATAAAGTGGATCAATTTGAATGGAATGATCCATCTCTTTGACTCATTCTTATGAAGCACTTTTACGCTCCTACAATGATCTAAGGGAGGACTGATTCGATGAACTAGTATCCTTCGGCTGATTTAATTGAAATCCTGATACGAACGGGTCGATCTGGTATCAACATCCTTATGATATACAGCTTGATACCCAGGGCTATATGCTCATATTGGGATATTTTCCAACCATGGACTTTCATGGTCACTAAATAAACAATATATAACTAGGGTGTCTGCCTCAGTTGCGGCCAAAAGTCTTCACCTGGGTACAAAAGTCGAATATGATACCATGCATCATATTGCTACAAGTTTCATATGGTAACAAGTATCATTCTGATACTTCAATGTTTGAATTTGGTTATAGTACCAATCCTGATACTACATCCTCTATAATTCCAGTTCACTGAACTGATACACGAACTATTGACCATGGATTGCTGCTGAAATACTGCAGGCACACTCCTGTTCAGGATAGGTACATAACTCTGTTTCTTCACAGGGTTGTACCACAGTGTCAAGATACTCGAAATTCCCTATTACTTGATACCTAGATCATGAGTTACCAAAACTAACTGAACATTGAAATATAATATGTATCAAAGAAACCAGGTCGAATTGGTTTCAGTATATATGGTGTGGGCTTCGTTTTTCCTATATACCAAAACAATATGTCAATAAGTAAGAGCAGTGTTTGGACTACACACTCCTAATATTACATAAATCCCCTTGTGGCTTTGCCTATATACAAGGAAGGGTTCCTGGATGTTCCATAGTCAGATACTTACTTCGAGGTACTAGTCGAACTCGGTATCCAGGTCACATGTGACTTGGTGATTGAACTTCCTGATATGGAAACTCGGTTTGACCTGATTCCAAGATCAGTATCCCAGGATTTGGGTTCGGTTTGACCTGACATCTGTTTTATATATCAACCAATCCTAAACTAAATCTAGGTATTTTATAGGGTTACCAAATGATTCAAACTTAATACACTAAAGGTTCCAATCCAAGTTCATCTAGTGGCACGCCTAATCCCTTACTCGTATCAAGTATCTGTTTGATACCCGATTATTATGGTTTCATCGAATCCGTTCTTGGTGTCATACTATATTAATCAGTATCCCCTGATTTGTTGATATTCCTTGAGTATTCAACAGGATACAGATGAACATGATATCGAGGCTTCTATAATTCTTAGTATCGGATGTAGGTGAGTATCTTTCCATTGATTTCAATCTATGGAAAATGTTAACGTTTACGTGTTTCATCCCCTGTTCTTCCAAACCACCATCTCAGTTAAGGTTTTCCTTTGTCCTCTAGTCTACTGAAACATTCGACAGGATTTGTCATGAGTAATGAAGGGTTTACATACCTTTCCGATGCTAAAACTTTTGATGTGGAGGGGTTCCTCGATCCTGAGTTAGTAGCAGGGAACGCTAGGGCTTCTTCCTCTTCTTCCTTTTGTCAAACAGGAAACATAACCCTCCCCCCCCCCCCGACCTGATGTCTAATGAAGAGGATAAATAGTCGGTTTTATTTGACTCCAATAGGTTTATCATTGGGTTTAAGAATCCTTTTCGGATATGAAATCTATTTTAAAGTAACGAGTTTGAATGAGATTTAAATTCCTATTTTTTAAAAAAATTCTATCATTGAACAATCAAACTGATGGAGTCTATTTCCAACTTCAACTAGGCCCTTTACAAATAGCCCCCTGTACTTGACATTTTTGCAAGAATTAAGCCCTCCTAATTTGACATATACATATATATGAGATGAATTTGACATTTAACTGCCACATTTACTAGATAATTAAATTGATAAATAAAAAATAATAGAGAATTTAATATTGGTAAAAGATTGTGCTTAGATCCTACAAGTGGTCCCCCCGAAAGCAACTTTTAACAACAATGTCATAACATAACATTCGACTATTTTGCGAAGATGTTTGCAAAAAATTGTGCTCATAGCTCATTGGTATATTGCACCTGCATTCTTTAATCTGAAGGGCATCACTGGGGTTTGTAATGACTTGTGCTTCTCATTGTCTGGGAACATCTTGATTTGGTTATAGCCTGAGTATCCATCCATGAAAAAATGCGTTCAAAGTTGCATGTATTGTCAATCATCACATCGGTAATCGGGAGAAGGAGTTCATCTTTCAAACAAGCGAAATTGAGATCTCGGAAGTCTATACAGACCCGAATTTTCATGTTATTTTTGGTAACGGGGACAATATTGACTACTAAATCTGGATGTTAACTGCTCCTCGCAAATAAATCTAATTGTTATGAGTTTTTCCACTTTTTTCTCAATGACGTCCATAACATTGGGGCGGAAGCGTCGTTGTTGCTGTTTAATATGCTTAGCGTTGGGTAGGATGTTAAGTTTGTGCATTACAACTTGTGGGTCCAATCTCGGTATGTCTTTATAGCTCCAAGCGAAGACGTCGATGTATTCCTTAATGAGTTGTACCAAGGATTTTTGATCTTCCCCTGATAGGCTTTTGCTGATGAAGATGGGCTTAGACAAGGATTCATCCCCAGGTCAATTTGTTCGACGTCATCTTCGGTGGGAGGCTCCTGTTGCTTAAAATGTAGTTCCTATGGAGATCCTAGGCATTGAGCCCACGGTTCTTCTTCGGAGAATTCCAGCTTCTGACCGTTGTTCTCTTCTGAAGGATGTACGAACGTTATATTGACTGACAATACTTTCTTAAAGATTGGACCGATGCTGGTATCGGAATCCCAAGTGGAGACTTCAGATGCATGAGAATGCCTTTCAACCTCAGTTTCTAAACTCTTTGGGTTTTTGGATGCATTGTGTAACCCAACCCCCGATGAATGCGGTAATAGCAGTCCTGAGGCTTACCTTTTGGAACAGGAAGTCATAGGAGAAGGCGTCGACCTTTGTCGTAGTTCAATCCTTTACCGCTATACAAGTCATAATCCATATTTTGGATGAGGTACTTTGTTTGAGTGGTATAAGATATATTTGCATTTTGTCGTTATCGGGCTCTAGTTCAACAGGAGAGAGGTCTTGATGATGTTCCACTCTACCAAAGATTATGGGTATTTTGTCCTTTTTCCTGGGCGGAACCACATAACATGAACCTCAATCTCACTCTTTTCTTTCTCTTTAACTCTCTCTCTCTCTCCCTCTCTCTCTCTCTCTTAATTATTAAGAAAGAAGGGACTGTAGAATTCCTCTATGTATTTTATTATTATGGTAGGTATTAGATAGTACGATAATTAAGTATTTAATAAGTATATGTATTATTTCCTTAAAACAATAATATTTGTATTAATGTTATTATTTAAGGTCCTTCACAAGCTCGAAAAATTCCTCGATTGAGGAGGGAGCATACGACCGAGACATGATATGATGATCCGTTCCCGAAGGTGTGCGCTGGGGTGGTACATTTGATTCCCCGTTGGTTCCTGGGTTGGGACTCACAGATGTAGGAACACTTGATGGAGGTTGAGCAGCTAAACTGGTCATGATATCGAGCACGAACCGTGTCAAGACCTGCATGGAGGAGGTGAGAGTTTGAAGCACTACCTCTAAGGTATCAATGTGATGTAGGAGATTTGGGGTCGAAGCTTCTCCCTCCTCTCCGTTTCTACCCCTAGTCATATAGACATGCATAACGTGGGATGAAATAGAAAGAATGGTAGACCTCTCACTTTCAGCCTCACTGTCTTGTGGGAAGATCGACATCAAGGTTTCCTCCTCTGAATCCCACAATTGGCTACCCCTAGTTGTATCGACATTTGTTCCTTGATCGATGTCATCTACTAGGAAAGAAGGATTGTTATGAATTATCGGGAGGTTGCTACCCCCGATGGATGACGAAGTCATCTTCCCCGGAGAATACTTGCTTTTGGAACGGGTGTGTTGGAATACTCCAGTGTTGGACACATCTAACTTGCTACCTCGGGGCCGGCCTTTGGATGCACTAGTCGAAATTGGAGGATTATTCCGCTTTACGGCAGCAAATTCAAAGTAGCATAGCATGAGGCAAACATGAGTTCTTCCTCATTTTTAATTGGCACCTTCTTTCCAAGATGATGTCGGACGGGTGCAGCAAGTTAAAGTCAATTGACCCATTCAGGACGCAATAGCGTCTGAGTCAATTGTGTACTGCTTTCCATCAGCCGCGTGCATGACTTTCAACGCATGTTTTTTAGTTACTGTTGGCATAGCACATTGAGAGTGTATGGCCCGTGATGCCTTGGATATTTTTTGTACTAGCCTGTGCAGGAACATAGCACTCAGAGTCCAATTTTTCCTTGCCATAGAGGCAAGTGATTCTGTCGAAGGCAGAAGGTTTTTCCTGTACAGTAGAACCCGTGCGCGGGAGTACGGTTGCACCTTCTTTCTTTCGGTGCATCTTCTTTGAATGGGATGGGGTAGACTGGGAGTGGCAGTCATCACTGCACTTCCCAAACAGATGTGGCACTGCGAAAGCAGCATCTTGCTTGCTGATGGAGTCAGCAGCAACGAGTGGCTGCACTTGTGCAGCCCCTCCAGTGTTGGTACGTAGCATATTGTCTCTAGGCATTCAGACTTAGTGAGTCTTTTTCGACTTTGTAGCCGCTTCGAAGGGCTCACGCTACCTTCAGAGAGGAATTCCTTAAAGGCTTACTGGTCGAAGCGCACCACAAGCATCTTTTGGGAGGATCCGAGTTTATTGTCGTCAGATTGCAACACTACTTTCTCGTTGGAGGAGAAAGTCGTCCCCAACAGAGTCGTCAGCTTGTTTACCATCAAAAAGTAGTCAAGACTTTTACTTTGAAACAAATAAAAGAATAGTACAACTTCAATCCTCAATGTGATCTTTTAAGCACATTTCATTTCCTGGGGACGTATGGCGATGGAGATCGAATGTTGTTTCTGATTTTTTTTTACTCCGTTGACGATCCGACGACGATAAAAAAAAATTGCAAGTCTTCGAGTGGATGGCAATTTGGCTCTCTTGAAGTATGTTCTGACTCTCTGAATGTCTGGGGGCCTTAAAATGAAGGAATGATCCTTCTATTTGTAGATGGTGAAGTGATCCATCCATGTGCACATGTGATACGTGCATGAACTTTTTTGGCATGTAAGACTGCTGCGCGCATGACTTGTTGGGCGCAGGAGCGCTGCATCCGGGAAGTTTGAACTGAATCTGGTATAATTGTATTGTTGGGCTTCGGATGAGCTGACACGTGACAGTTTTTGAGATTCATTTGTTGCTGAGGTCCTGGGTGCTTAACACCCGTTAATGAGCATGACTGAGTCAATGACACGTGGCGTGTACATTGTTCAAAGATCTCGATCTGTTGAAACCTGATAGATTTGATGCGCCGTCTGGGCTCATCGTGTGGGGGAACTAAGCGCATGGCCATTGGGGCACATGACGAGTCTGGGCGTATGGCTTTAGGATGCATGCAAGGGATAGTGAGGTTAGCCATGTGGCTGAGTACAGTCACTACAAAAATTTGTTAGATTAGCGACGTTAAAAAACGTCGCTAAACTCGATAAAAACGTCGCTAAGTGAATTTAGCGATGTTTTGGGCGACATTTTGGGCGACGTTTTTCAAACAATGGAAAAAAACGTGTCGCTAAATAAGAAAACGTCGCAAAACGTTTCTACGGCGACGTTATTTGGCGACGTTACTAACGTCGCTAACTAGCGACGTTATTTGCGACGTTTGTTTGTTGACGCTAATTAGCGACGTATAAGGCGACGTTATTGTGTTGTCGCCGTTTAGCGACACTGTTGAGGCATTTTGGCGACGACGAGCTGACATCAGATTATGGTGCCACGTGTTGCCACGTCAGCTTCTAGCGACGCTTTTAACGACATTTTTAACGTTGCTACTATTTAGTGACGAATTGTAACGTCGCTAAAAATGTCGCTAAGTTAAAAAAAATAAAAAATAGGTTCCAGAATGCAAATGGAGCTGGAACCTGTGCCAAAATACAGAATACAAAATACAAAATACAAAATACAAAATACAGAATCCAATCCCTGGGTTCGCCGACCCCCTCGGTGGAACACTCAACACCGGCACGCACAATACATTCCAAAATATACAAAAAATATAAAGAAAAAAATACTATCCGCAACGAATCTAGGTGAATATATAATATCCTCAACAAACCAAATCAATATCTGCAAATACGTACAAACTCAGTATCCTCAACGAAAAAATTGAATATCTCCAAATACGTACAAAGTCAAAATACAAAATCCAGAATCCAATCCCTGGGTTCGCCGAAAATACAAAAACAAAGATTGACACACAATACTAATTCATATGTGTTTTAAGTGTGAGAACGGATGGCTCAGAACACAACCCAAAATTCATTCTAGCATACATTAGTGTGAATCATCTATGTTTTGTACATATGGTAGTATACGTTCTTATCGAATCTAGTATCTGAAGAATATAACAGAATCAAGATGAACTCACATAATGTAATACTAAAATATCATCTACTATTATATAAGATATAGTGATAGGTTGTCGTATCATCATTGCCGAGGGATGAGGGTCGGAGGACAGTCAACTTCATCTACGGCAACATAGTTACATGAGCTAGTCGTCGCAAAACGTCGCTATGACGTCGCTAATAGCGACTAATTTAGCAACGTTAGTATGAACGTCGCTAAATTCTAATTATATTCCCCCACTAATTCATTTCCCCCTATTTTACTCTCTCGCTCTCTCTCCTCCCCCCCTCCGGCGCTCTCACTCTCTCCGGCGCTCTCACAGTACTAATTCATATCTATTTAAATGTGAGAACGGATGACTCAGAACACAACCCAAGATTCATTCTAGCATACATTAGTGTGGATCATTATGTTCTATACATATGGTGTAGTATATGTTCTTATCGTATCTAGTATCTGAAGGATATAACAGAATCAAGATGAACCCAAATAATGTAATACTAAAACATCTACTACTATATAAGATATAGTGATAGGTTGTCGTATCATCATTGCCGAGGGATGATGGTCGGAGGCCAGTCAACTTTATCTATGGTTACATAGTTTCTGCCTCGCCAGTAGAATGGCTGCAGGGAGTATGTCCTGATCACCATGTCGTACCGTAGATTAATGCAAATGGAGCTGGAGCTGGAGCCAAAATACAGAATCCAAAATACAAAATACAGAATCCAATCCCTGGGTTCGCCGACACCCTCGGTGGAACACTCAACACCGACACGCACAATATATTCCAGAATATACAAAAAATATAAAGAAAAAATACTATCCACAACGAACAATGTCAATATATAATATCCTCAACAAACCAAATCAATATCCGTAAATACGTACAAACTCAGTATCCTCAACGAAAAAACTGAATATACCCCAATACGTACAAAGTCAAAAATATAGTACAGTCCAAAAATGCAAAAACTAAACTACTGATCGCCTGGAGCTGGAGCTGGACCCGGAGCTGGAGGAGCGCCACCAGATGACGCACAAATACCGCTCAAGTGAGCCAAAGGCATACAGCCACTTCCCTCCCTCCATTCACCCTCTCCCTCTCTTATGCTATCAACGTCACAACTTTTCCAGTGCTGCTCCCTCTAATGATGATGAACGCAAAAATCAAAGACCCGCTCTCCTTTCTCACTCTTCACAGTTCTCACAACAGGAAGGATCAGTGCTTTCTAGTTCTCTTCCATCCATCCATTCCTCCGTTCTGATCAAGCATCTTCCTTCTCCTCTCCTCCACCATGGCTCTGGACCCATCTGCTCCTCCCTACTTCCCTTCTTCTTATTTGACTCTCTCAGCCACATATATATGATATTCACCTCAAGTGTAGAGTCGGGGGAGAAGAAGTGGGCAGGCAGAGGAGGGAGAAGCAGCACAGCCGACGGCATGACCCGGAGGAAGTACAGAGGTTTTCTTCAACATCCGTAGTAGAACTATAAGGATATATCTTTTCACAACATGTCACATTGTCAAAGATCCTTAATGTGACAAACATGTTACCACGGTGTCGGAAGACTAACATGTCATAATTTTCTAAGCCGTGTGTTTTGACATAATCCTCCCAACTCTTTCCTCCTATGTAGTAATCTTGCATTTCTTTATGAAGTTCAAGACGGCATATTTTTTCATTACGAGTCGCTATATGACGTCGTGGACTTCATAAAGAAATGCAAGATTACTACATAGGAGGAAAGAGTTGGGAGGATTATGTCAAAACACACGGCTTAAAAAATTATGACATGTTAGTCTTCCGACACTACGGTAACATGATATTCATATTAAGGGTCTTTGACAAGGTAACATGTTGTGAAAAGATATATCCTTATAGTTCTCCAACGGATGTTGAAGAAAATCTATGTACTTCCTCCGGGTCATGCCGCCGGCTGTGCTGCTTCCCCCTCCTCTTCTTGTCCACTTCTTCTCTTCCGACTCTACACTTGAGGTGGATATCATATATATGTGGCTGAGAGAGTCAAATAAGAAGAAGGGAAGTAGGAAGGAGCAGATGGGTCCAGAGCCATGGTGGAGGAGAGGAGAAGGAAGATGCTTGATCAGAACGGAGGAATAGATGGATGGAAGAGAACTAGAAAGCACTGATCCTTCCAGTTGCGAGAACTGTGAAGAGTGAGAAAGGAGAGGGGGGTCTTTGATTTTTGCGTTCATCATCATTAGAGGGAGCAACACAGGAAAAGTTGTGATGTTGAGAGCATGAGAGAGGGAGTGGGTGAATAGAGGGAGGGAAGTGGTTGCATGCCTTTGGCTCACTCGAGCGGTATTTGTGCGTCAGATAAAATAGCAAAAATTCAATTTTTCTCCAAGTGTGAGAACGGATGGCTCAGAACACAACCCAAAATTCATTCTAGCATACATTAGTGTGAATCATCTATGTTCTGTACATATGGTGTAGTATATGTTCTTATCGTATCTAGTATCTAAAGGATATAACAGAATCAAGATGAACTCACATAATGTAATACTAAAACATCATCTACTACTATATAAGATATAGTGATAGGTTGTCGTATCATCATTACCGAGGGATGAGGGTCGAAGGACAGTCAACTTTATCTACGGCTACATAGTTTCTGCCTCGCCAGTCGAATGGCTGCAGGGACTATATCCTGATCACCATGTCGTACCGTAGATTAATGCAAATGGAGCTGGAGCTGGAGCCAAAATACAGTACTAATTCACCATGTCGTACCATTTTACTCTCTCACTCTCTCTCCTTCCCCCTCTGGCGCTCTCTCTCTCCGGCGCTCTTACAGTACTAATTCATATCTGTTTTAAGTGTGAGAGCGGATGGCTCAGAACACAACCCAAAATTCATTCTAGCATACATTAGTGTGAATAATCTATGTTCTGTACATATGGTATAGTATATGTTCTTATTGAATCTAGTATCTGAAGGATATAACAGAATCAAGATGAACCCACATAATGTAATACTAAGACATCATCTACTACAATAACAGAATCAAGATAGGTTGTTGTATCATCATTGCCAAGGGAGGAGGTTAATTGGAGGACGTTACTGCAGAAAGTGAAGACCGACATGAACTGATGCACGAAAATGAGGAGCTCTAAGCTGGAACAAGAAAAGTTGTGCTTTGGAAAAAGAACTCTTATAAACTCTTTGTTCACAAAGCAAGCTATAATTAAAGAATACAGAACAAGTATCGAGTTCGTAACTCAAATATAGAGCTTACAAGAGATATAAACTCGATACTTGTTCTGTATTCATTATATATTGCTTTGTGAAAAAAGAGCTTACAAGAGCAAAACATAACTTTACTTGTTACAGCTTTGATCTCCTCCCTTTCGTGCGTCAGTTCATGTTAGTCTGCACTTTCTGTAGTAACGACCACAAGTTTTATGTTCTTCAACGATATATTTTACATGCTTAATTGCCAAGTATGGGAACGAATGGCTCAGAACACAACCCAAAATTCTTTCTAGCATACATTAGTGTGAATCATCTATGTTCTGTACATATGGTGTAGTATATGTTCTTATCGTATCTAGTATCTTAATGATATAACAGAATCAAGATGAACTCACATAATGTAATACTAAAACATCATCTACTACTATATAAGATATAGTGATAGGTTGTCGTATCATCATTGCCGAGGGATGAGGGTCGGAGGACAGTCAACTTTATCTACGGCTACATAGTTTATGCCTCGCCAGTCGAATGGCTGCAGGGACTATGTCCTGATCACCATGTCGTACCGTAGATTAATGCAAATGGAGCTGGAGCTGGAGCCAAAATACAGAAAAATGAGAGAACTATTAGAGAATCACATAAAGATAGCGAGATAGATAGATAGAGAGACACAACTAAGTAGCACTTGAACTTTAACTAAGTAGCACTCGACAACCAACCGGAGAGGATACTCTAAGAGATCCATCTGAGTAGGACGTATACTCTGAGAGATCACCTTTAAAAGAATGATATCAGTAGTGGAATTGAGTGTTGGAGGAGATATAATCAGAGTATACGTCCTACTCAGATGGGTCTCTCACCGTTACTATTTTTTTCTGACAGCATGATGGATGTGCTCCGTCAACAGATTCTTGCCCTGAGCCAAAACTTTGCCCCGAAGCTCAAGTGGACATCTTTCGTGTAGAGCTCGAGCGAGAGGTTCCTGACAACATGGTGGTCTCCTTTGTCAAAGGATTTTTGCTTGTCCCACAACCAATTGTGGGACGAGCAAGAATCCTTTGACAAAGGAGACCACCATGCTGTCAAGAACCTCTCGCTCGATCTCTACACGAAGGATGTCCACTTGAGCTACGGGGTAAAGTTTTGGCTCAGAGCAAGAATCTGTTGACGGAGCTCATCCACCATGCTGTCAGAAAAAAATATTAACGGTGAGAGACCCATCTGAGTAGGACGTATACTCTGATAATATCTCCTCCAACACTCAATGCTACTACTGATATCATTCTTGTAAAGGTGATCTCTCAGAGTATACCTCCTACTCAGATGGATCCCTCAGAGTATCCTCTTCGGTTGGTTATCGAGTGGCTGCAGGGACTATGTCCTGATCACCATGTCGTACCATAGTTTCTGCCTCGTCGGTCGAATAGCTACAGGGACTATGTCCTGATCACCATGTCGTAGTCCACTACAATCCAGAGATTGACACAGTACTAATTCATATATGTAGTCCAATACAAATAGTCTAATACAAAAATAACCCAATACAAATAGTCCAATACAAATAAGTACTAATAGCTAATGAGAACCACGCAGCTCACGCAAACGCTCAGTGATACAATAACGCAACCACCTCGAAAAAGTGGGATCGACGGCGTTAGGAGAGATGTAGTCCCTTGCAAGTGCTGTATGAATAGAACTCCCGGTCTCACTAGCTACCGGTGCTAGATGAATAGAAATTCCGGTCTCACTAGCTACCGGTGCCACTTCCTCCTTAAGAGTAGGAGGAGCCACCTCAGCATTCACTATTTCCCTCAAACAACGTGTCGCTCCTCGGGTCATGGGTGCCATCTGGTAAGATCGATATTCACAAATAATATAATTGTAACATAAGCAAGCTAACTAAAGGAACCATCATGTAATTTGAGTACATTTTCGAAAGCAGATAAAGTACAAAAAATTCAATTTTTTGCTAAGTGTGAGAACGGATGGCTCAGAACACAACCCAAAATTCATTCTAGCATACATTAGTGTGAATCATCTATGCTCTGTATATATGGTGTAGTATATGTTCTTATCGTATCTAGTATCTGAAGGATATAACAGAATCAAGATGAACTCACATAATGTAATACTAAAACATCATCTACTACTATATAAGATATAGTGATAGGTTGTCGTATCATCATTGCCGAGGGATGAGGGTCGGAGGACAGTCAACTTTATCTACGGCTACATAGTTTCTGCCTCGCCAGTCGAATGGCTGCAGGGACTATGTCCTGATCACCATGTCGTACCACAGTTTCTGTCTCACCAGTCGAATGGCTGCAGGAACTATATGTCCCGATCACCATGTTACCAATTAACCAACCAACAAAACTACTTGTTACAAATATCGGCACTATCGGTGCGTTCGAATCGGAGTATCATATTTTTTGGTGTCGAAAAATAAATAATTATTACTAAATTATCAGATTTTTCGGCACTATCGGTACCCCTGACCAAGCCCCCCACCCCTATACCACCCCTAACCCGAACCCTAACCCTCCACTCCCCCTGCTCTCCTCCTCCAGCCGCCTCCACCCCCCTGCTCCCCTCCCCCAGCTGTCCACACATACCACCCCTAATCCGAACCTTATCCCTAGCTCCCCTCCCCCAGCCGCCCTCGTCCCCCCTACCCCACCCCCAGCCACCCCCACTCACCCCCGAACCACCCGCATCCCCCTGCCCCACCCCCCGAGCCACGTGCACCCTCCAACCACCAACAACCAAAACAGCCGGAGAGAGAGAGAGAGGACAGAGAGAGAGAGGAAGGGAAAGAGTACCACGTACCGGAGAGGGAGGAGAGTCGCCGGAGAGAGTGAGAGTCGCCGGAGTGAGTGAGAGCGCCGGAGGGGGGAGAGAGAGTGAGAGAGTAAAATAGGAGAAAATGAACCCTAACCCGAACCCTAACCCTAGCTCCCCTCCCCCAGCCACCCTCGTCCCTCCTGCCCCACCCCCAGCCACCCCCCACTCACCCTCCAACCACCCGCATCCCCCCTGCACCTCCCCCCGAGCCACCCGCACCCCCCAACCACCAACAACCAAAACAGCCGGAGAGAGAGAGAGAGAGAGGGAGAGTCACGTACCGGAGAGGGAGGAGAGTCGCCGGAGAGAGTGAGAGTCGTCGGAGAGAGTGCGAGCGCCGGAGAGAGTGAGAGCGCCGGAGGGGGGAGGAGAGAGAGTGAGAGAGTAAAATGGGGAAAAATGAATCGGTAGAGGGGAATATAATTAGAATTTAGCGACGCTATCACTACCGTCGCTAAATTAGTCGCTATTAGCGACGTCCGAGCGACGTTTCGCGACGACTAGACCATGTGATTAACATACGTCGTTATTACGTCGCTTTGGTCGTCGCTAGTAGCGACTATTAGCGACGTTTAGAGAAAACGTCGCTAATGAACACAATTTAGTAACGTTAATCAAACGTCGCTAAATATATGTTGCCAATTTAGCAGATTTTAGTAGTGAGTTGTAACCGACAAAATAGGTAATGATGACACCGACATGTGCTGACGTAGGTGTACGTAAGATGACTCTTCATTTTCTTTGAAAATCGTCGTTTTCACTATTTTCGAGGCATATTCTACACCGTGACCGAGTGGCAACAGACGCTTAGCATTAAATGCTGATGGGAGAATTTTAAGGAGCCATGTTGGCGCATTGACTTTGGCGCACATCACTTTGTTTGTACTCGATCTTGTTGAGGAGGCGCATTGCTTTTGGTCAATCTCCTGAAGTGTTGCTGCTGCGTGGGGTACGTGGCTCGAAATAATGACTTTTTGACTTCGTTGAATCGAGGTGTGAGATTCAATGCCATTAATATGAGATTCATCACATTGATTTCAGAGAGAAGGATTGCCACTTGGCGCATGAGTCTGACTGTGTTTTGGCCTTTAAATAAGTGTGTTCCAAGCGAGAATTATTGTTTCACCTGACTTCATGTCAAAAACAGACTTAGCTTCCGATAGTCGTGAGCCTCTTCCTTGGCGAGTCGGTCGGCTGTGGGTTGTAGATCTCCCCGTTCAAAGAAGCTACAATTTTGATGAAGAACCCCATCAGATAATTGAGATGTGCTGAGTTGATTGTTGGCGGAGTAGTTCGTACTCGTGAATATCAAGAATATCAAATTAATATCATGGAATGTCCTATGGTCTTACTTTAATTAGTCAAGAATGAGAGTTTTGTGAATGATGTACTAAAATTTAGACAATTATAGGCATGCATACAAAACGAATAAGAATGAGTGATGCTATATGTACCTCCAAAAATCTCATTCCTCCATGTATTTAAGAAAATATGAGTGAAATGCATGCAAAACATGGTCGAAATTTCAATTATGTGTTCACTGCTGCTTAATAAAAATATGTAGTCCATGTGAACTTACAAAACTGCAGAATAATATATGGAAAGAGCATATAACTTTCTGTTGCTTTAAAACATATACCATAGATTTATAAAATTGTTATATGGAATGGTCAAATCTCTTAATGATATTCTCATGTTCTTTATCTATCTTATGACATTTACAGATTGAAACAATATTTTAAGGACATGAAAAAAAAACATTGTATTAAATTTTCGCTGAATAATCATGATAATTTGATTAATCT